>CM064487.1:62055823-62338323 GCA_032716605.1 Paralithodes platypus | reverse complement strand
TCCCCACACATGTGAACAATACTCAATACAAGGATGTACAGAGCAAGAAGCTGCGCAGGGATAAAGAACCCCTTGAGGCGGTTGAGCACACCCAGCTTCTGGGAGGCTGCCTTAGCGAGACTGATAATATGGTCTTTCCAAGTGAGAGCACTTGTATTAAATTTGTTTCAAACTGTCAAGTCTGGTGTGCTTTGTTAATGAATAATGCCCACAGTTAACTGAGACTAGATTGTGGCAACAACACGCACTTATTCGGATATCACCTATTGCTCATACTGGGATATCATATTACACCATAACTGAGGTAGAAAAGCAATGATATATCATAAATACATCACTATTCATAATGTAAACCCAATTTTGTTTAACTCTTGGGAGCGAAGCTTCCTAGTAAGAGAGAGGCCTTATCCATATTTTTCCATCAATATTTGACGGAAAACAAAACTGAAGGAGAGTGCTGCTCTATCTACTAGTGCAGTAATGGCCTTTTGGGAAAAAACATGGATTCCCACAAGAATGAGGAAACACGTGATTGACGCATTGGTCAAGATCTTTGAGAAGTGGAAAAAGTTAAACAAAAATAAAAACAATGTAGCCAAGCGGTCAGCAGGCCTATAAATGAACAGAAAGAGAAGATCTTCAGCTCTTCTCTTGCTTGGCTTTTTTATATTGCCCACATAAATGCCATGGATATCATGAAGATCGAAGAGGACAAGTTATTCCTTCATGAGCAACGAAAGAAAGGGAGACCTGGTTCCATGGGCTCAGTTGAATATAACCCCGCATATGAGATGAGGAAGGCCAATCAACTAGTTAAAGCAACAAAGCAGCGATTTGCTCAAGATGAAAAGACCAAAAAATGGAAGGAACGGATTGTTCTGGCATCCTCATTTTCTGGTAGTGAAGAAAACTCAGATGAAGAATGGACATGTAAGGGATCACCAGGACCATCAACTTCAGCAGCACTGCAATATTAAACTTTAATATATCTATTAATTTATATGATTTAACGTTAAATTTGAAATTTGAATTTATTAACTTTGATGTATATTTTATTAGTTCTCTAATAGATTGCTCACATATTTCACTTCAATGTTTTATCTTAGACAAGTCTGCAATTTTCTATGAAAGGCATGTACAATTTTAGTAACTATAAGTACCTGTATGTAATATTAGGGTATTTTATTCTGATTATTCTAGCCTGATGATGGTACGTGACTCTGCCGAAACGTTGCAACAATAAAGATGTTCGTCATAACCCTGGTCCTGCTTTTCCTTATTCTACTGCGCTTTCCGCGCGATAAGCCCCTCACTGATATAATTATATACAGTGCGATCCTTAAAAAATTGCCCATAGGGATTTCCCATGTATTTCATTATAGTAGTAGTGATGATGGTGATAGTAGTAGTGTTTATTTGGTAATATTTCTTATAATGAAATACATGGGAAATACCTATGGGCAATTGTTTCAGGTTCGCTCTGTATATACTGTATATATATATAGTTTATACAATATATATTGTGACAGACGAAGCGACCAGTCTGAAGATATAAACTACCAAACTACCTAGCTGGCGGAATTGAGCCTCTACAATCACCCCACCATGACCCCCAGGACCACTTTGGACTACCAAACTAGCTAGTTGGCGGAATTGACCCCTCTACAATCACCCCACCATGACCCCCAGGACCCCCTTCTGGACATAGAAAGTTGTTGGATGGTTTCGGCCCGTATGGAGGGGTCAAACAAGTGGGGGAGAGAGCTGTCTGACTGGTGCCGGTGATACGATTGGTAGCGGCATGACGAGACCGGAACTTTCCATCACGTCATGATAATGGGACTTGGTGATTCGCTGGAGACCCGATAGAATGAGTATTTAAAGGGGTAGACCTGGGTGTAGAGATGAGTTGTATTCCTGACTCGGCTAAGATCGTGAGGGTGAGAAGAGGCGATGGAGGAGATAGTTCTGACATGGCAGTAACAGATAAGATTTATATTTTTATATTACTAAAAGTGGTAATGGTGTTCAGTTTACCTGAAATTATTTAACTTGACTTAACTTTGAATTGTAACTCTAAGATACCGTACTTAATATGCGTGGTGTGGTCTTGCAGTTAAATTATGACAGTTTATAACTACCAGGTGGTTTAAGGTGTGCTTTGGGGCCTCTTGTATTAGTGTATTTGTTCTATGAATCTAGAAAGGTTAACGATGTGGCGCGACAATGGAGAGGTTTATTGGTGACTTTATTAATGAATAGTTAAACTAGTTGTTTATTTGTCAATTTGTTAAGCACCTTATATTGTGTGTACTTGAATAACTTTCAATGCGTCCTTGCTGTAATTTCTACTTGACTAGGCATTGAAATAATTTAATATTGGGCAAACTAGCGAGCAGTGAACGATCGGACAATCATATACCGGTACGTCCTGGATCTTAATTATTTTCTTTATTTATTTGTCTTTGTTTTGGTCATACGTTATCTTTTGTTTATTGGATTTATAAATATATTTATTGTTGTTGAACTGGTGACTTTAATATCTTCCCTTTTTCGATAGTACTAGTAAAGACTATGATAAGATAATGATAATAAAATAATAAGATGATTACCATAACTAATTATAATAAATAATACATTATTCAAGTAAATAAGAAATATCAAAATACTTAATAAATAATACTTCATAATTAATCTCCATCTTGGTTAATCTTAACCCGTGGACTGAAGGAATTGTTCTGGATAAATCATCATAATAAATAATAATATCCAATATAATCATCCATCATAGTTCAGTATAAATAATCATACTAATCATAATTAATCAAAATAATAATTGGTAAATTAAATATGATCTTAAAGTTATTCTGGAACTTCTAATTTATCTGGCTAAGCTTTCTTTATGACTAGTACATCATTTTTGAGCTGTTTGATGTCTTTGAAGTTAAAGGAAAGCAAGCATCAACATACAGCCATAATTCTACCAGAGACTTGAGAATCATAAAAACTCTCTGTTGCTACTCTGGTCAAGCGAGCCAACTGCTTCGTGGCTGCCAGGGTCGTAACAATATATATATATATATATATATATATATATATATATATATATATATATATATATCTGTATATATAGGCCTATATATTGTGACGTTAACCACTCCGTTAGAACCGCATGGCTTTTCCTACAGTGACTCGCTAGGATCGCCAGGACAGTGGATGTGGCTACAGTTTGTGTATTGTTGTGTGCTTTATTTCATATGAAAGCTCGTGTCATGGGCAGTCTCTTTGTTTTCACCCATGTCAAGGCTTTATATATTTAATTGTAAAGTATATGTTTTATCCTTAACTAGTAATGATAGGATCAGAGAGAGAGAGAGAGTAGAACAGATTGAGAGGGGGCGCGTAGTGTTTTGCTATACTCGATGACGTCATAGCTGGCTGGCCTCGTGGGGATTGGTTGAGGGAGTTCTTTACCATGCTTGGTGACGTAATGTTTTGCTAGCTGCTTTGGTAGTGGTTAGTGGACTTGTTACCGCTTTTTTCCCACGCGGCTCGACCTAGTGCTAGTATATATACAGGTCCCTCGCCACTCTCTCCCTCAGATCTGGTTTCTAGAACGCATCTCTCTTATCCCTTGATACCTGTTCCCCGCTCTGCACCTGAGAATCTTTTCCTCTGCCTACCTCTCTCTTTTTCCATATCTTTCACCACCTTTTATTAATACTATATCCCCTCTCTGGTTAACTCTGCAAAATCAGCTTCATGCTGGCCAGTTGTATTGTGCGTTAAGGTCTGATATAACCTATGTATGTTTAGTTGTTAAGATAAGTTGATCACGAAGCATTGGTTGGCATTCATATTGTTTAGTACCGCTTCCTATAATTATTAGTGTTCTGCTGGATTAGATAATGCTAGACTAGGAGTCTGATATTATAAGGTATTGTTTCCTATGAGTGCTGGCTTTAGTTAAAAGCTGCACGACATACCTGAGAACTGGAGTTGATTGAGTAAATTCTAGTCTGTGTGCCATTGAGAGTAGAGCATGCACGAATGAGGGCTTTTTGCCTATACCATTCTGCACTGTTCTAAGCTCGGTTGTTTTTCTTTGAGGTACGCCAGGAGAACGCTTGATACTTCGGTATTAAGGTTTCTCAAGAGAGCTACCCTTCACTATAACGTAATATTTGATGCACAGACTTGAGATTTGCACTAGGCTATGCGGCATGCCATGCGCACCAGTATCTCGTATCATTGACTCTAGCTAGACTTTATCAGTCATAGTAGACATTAAGTATATTAAACCAAGTACTCTTATTATGCATACCCATTTATGATCACACAAGCATTTCGCAGCCTAGTTTGATGTATTGAGACACAAACGACTTGGGCTCTTTTTGTTGATAGGAATACTGCATTGTTGTGGCGATCATTATTATTGTTGTAGTGTTTAGGATATTCTTGGCTCCGACGGCATTATATATTCTGCCTTTTTGTGTGCATAGCCTGCACGAGCATTGTTCCGCTGCCTGCCTTTTTGGGTTCCATTTCCGATATGAGCATCTTTATAGCATCTAACATTTAAAGATATTCCTTGTTGGTGTTGAAGGACTTTAGTGCACTTTCTTTCATGCCGGAGTGCCTGACATTTATTGATTAAAGTAACGTAAGCTGTAACTTCTCTTACCACCTTACTTTGCATACCATAACCAAGCACCTTCGGTTATAGGTAGTAATAGGCTGTTTTCACATAACATTAAGCCTAGAGTAGACGCACATTTATTGAGAGTTTAATAACCTATTATTACATATAGAACTCTGTAGAGTATTTGTGTTCTTTGTTCACTGGGAATATACATCAGAGGTTGGATCTAGCGCTTTCCGTTGTAGCATTTATGCCATTACTAGTCCAATGAATAAGAGCCCTGATATATTTAAACCTCAATCGTAACAAATGGCGACCTTACCTAGGATTTGGTGAACTTACATTTATTAGCAGGGAACATTTGTTGTTTTGGGGAATATTTTGCGGGGATCAGCAAGAATATTATTTTTTTTGCAACATAGTATAGCCCTTGAGTATTTCCGAGAATTTTTGTGTGTATATTGAGGTATAAGAGTTTGGGGTACTTCTTTTCTGAATATTGAGGTGGGAAATTTTTGGGAGCATCATGTCTTATACCGGATCAGAGGAGAATGGAGACACAGTACGTAATGTCGAAACTGAGGAACAGCAGTATGATGATATGGTTAATTAGGTGAACTATGAGGAGGATGCTAGGATATTTTTGCAATGGCCTGTTACTGCCGAGCAGTTGGAGGGTATGGATCGGTACGGTCTTCAGTGCCTGGCCACAGCTATCGGTCATGCGGTTACTAGCAGCATGACCAGGGATAACTTGATAACGTGTGTACTGGGCAGGGTGACTGGTGAGCGAGAAGGGTGGAGTGCTCAGAGCCTTTCGGCCATGCTTCCCCTACACTCGACTCCCAGCCATCCCAGTAGTTTGCCGACCCCGGGTACGCTTCCGCAGTTGGGTGGTGACTGGCAGGGTGGGTTGCCCCTGGGGGGACCACCGGTAATTTCAAACATTGTAGCACCTTCACCTCCTCAAGGGTTATCTCCAGAATTATTGCTTCAGCTCGAATTAGCTAGGATCGAAGAGAGAAAGGCTATTAGGGTATCTGAGCTTCAGCTTCAGCAGCAATTAGAATTAGCCAAGATAGATGAGAGAAAAACTATCAGTCAGCAGCACATAGAGCTAGCAAAAATCCAAGCTGACTTAGAGTCGACTAGGTACTGTGCAGACATGGACGTAGAGAAGTCGCGAGTAGAGACAACGGGACAGCGCCTTGGGGCTGGTAACCGTGTTCATGAGCAGACTCTCTCGCACTTATTGGAACCAGTACAGACTCTCTCGCACTTATTGAAACTGGTTCCGGTGTTTGATGAGAGTGGGGTAACAGAATTTTTCGCACGCTTTGAGAAGAAGTGCCAGGAACACCAGTGGCCAGAGAATAAATGGGCAGCACTGGTATCCTCTAGATTAATAGGCAAGGGTCTTAAAGCCTACGATGCGTTACCTTTGGAGTCATGTATTTTGTATGAGGATCTCAAGGAGGCTGTCCTGAGGGCTTACGAACTGCAACCAGAAACGTACCGTTTGAAGTTCTGGGGTGTAACTAAGGGAAGAGATAGCACCTTTTTGGAACATGCCCGGGACTTGTCCGATGCTATGGGGAACTGGCTCCGATCTGAGAAGGTAACAACGTTTGATGGAGTTAAGCAGTTGATGATGTTGGAGCAGTTCTTTAAGAGCACGGGCGGTGATCTAACTTTGAACTTAAAGGAGAAAAACCCAAGAACTCTAGTCGAAGCAGCAGAAATGGCTGATCGACGGCTGTCGTTGATTCAGGGTTGCGGGTCCTCACAGAAGTACGATGTAAGTGCTAAGGACCGTTATCCTCCCCCTCCCCGTAGCAATGACACATTTAAACAGAAGAGCCATGAAACTAAAACTGAATCCAAACCTTACACCACACCGTATGTGAAAAGTCAGGGGCCTTTTACATCACAGTATAAGCCGAAACCGAAATTTATGTGTTTTATTTGCCACCAGGAGGGTCATAAGGCAAATGAGTGCCCTAGTCGACCTCCTCCAGCAGCCGTGTCTTTTGCTCACGGCATTGGAGTGTTCAAGAGGACATCGGAGTTTGTTAGAGGCATTTCTTCCGAGGTAAATACACTGCCAGTGCAGAAGGATCCGGAAGGCTTATTCCCTGTCCGTGATGCCTTTAGTGACCACAGGGGACTCGGTTGTGTGGAGTGGAGGGGTAGAAGACATGAGGTGAGAATTTTGCGTGACACTGGGGCATCGCAAACATTGTTGAGAAATTTCACGGGTAAACCTGTCAATACGGTGCGGGTGGTTGTGGTTCAGGGAGTTAATGCGACAAGGTCATACCCGCTTGTAAGAATGAAGATGGAAGTTGATGGTGTGACTCGGGACCTGGACGTAGGAATTGTGGAGAAGTTACCTGTTGGGGGCGTCGACCTCCTTCTCGGCAACGACTTTGCGGGACCTACTTCTGAGGCTCCACCCTTGGTCGTTGCCGAGAAGCCGGCCGACATGAGTAGGGAGGAGCATGAGTGGGTTGAGAAGTGTCCGATGCAGCCTATGGCGTGTGTTGTCACCGGAGATCCTGCATCCAGGGAGTCACATTCTGGTCAATCTTTAGATCAGCGGAGGAAGGGTACCGAGAAGGGGTTGAAAGTTGATGCGGTTGAGAGTTTAGTATCAACGGACCCTCTCGGGGACTCATTATTAGGACCACATTTCGAGTCTGGAGAAGACCCAGTAACTGTTCCTGAAGGGGCAGAGGATGGGCTTAAAAAGACGAAAGAGTTGAAGGAGGACAGTGATGCACAGTCGGGAGATGTAGCAACATAGTACCCTGACGCGTACCCTATGAGAAATGGGTCGGCGAAGACGGTGGTCCGAAGCTTGCTAGTGTATTTTTCCCGGTATGGTTACCCGCAGGGGATTCAGTCAGTCCAGGGACCCAACTTCACTTCTAGCCTCTTTGTTCAAGCAATGCCGTAGCATGGGATTGTTGGGGTTGTGTCATCTGCGTATCATCCGGAGAGCCAGGGTGTGTTAGAGCGATGGCACTCAGCCTTGAAATCTGTGCTTCGTTGTTGTTGTTTTGAGAGTGGGAAGGATTGGGATCTTGGCCTGCCATGTGTTTTGTTTGCTGTGCAGGAGGTACCTGGGGAGGGTTTGGGATTCAGCCCTAATGAGCTCGTCTTTGGACACCGTGTCAGAGGGCCTCTCCATATGGTTGAAGAAGTATGGGAGGGCGCAGAAAAACCTTGTTCTATGCTCAAGTGTGTCCTCAACAGTCGAGAACGGATGTTGCGCAGTCTGGACTTGGCTGGCCGTAATTTGACTAGCTCTCAGGCCCTCAGGAAGGACAGGTACGACCTCAAGGTTGAACTCAGGGAGTTTCACGTGGGTCAGGAGGTGTTGATTCTACTGCCCCTTGTAGGTCACCCCTTATCCGCGAAGTACGCTGGTCCTTATAGGGTGGTTGAGGAGCTGTCAGACCTGGATTACTTGGTAGCCACTCCAGACAGACGGAAGCGCAATCAGTTATGTCATGTTCATCTCGTGAAGGAGTATGGGAGGCACCCCCCCTGAGCCTCTCACTGTGCCTGTGATGACGTTTAGCAGTCAAGGTGGAGAAGGAGAACGGGACAGTCAAGCTCAGGTGGAGGATAACTGGAAGGATAAGAAGTTCAAATGGGCGCCTGAGTGTGAGAAGGTGTTTAGAGAAGTAAAACACCTGTTGTGCACTCACCCGATCCTCAGGGCCCCTGACTTTAGCCTACCTTTCCAACTATCAACGGAGGCTAGTGGTGTGGGGGCTGGTGCCGTCCTTGTGAAAAAGGACGATGATGGGCTGGAGCATCCTGTTAGTTTCTGCTCGGAGAAGTACAATTCGGCCCAGTGGAGCTGCTCTGTTGTCGAGGAGGAGCTGCTGGCGGTTGTGCTTGCGCTGGGGCATTTCGAGGTCTATGTTCCAGCCTATGGTCCGGTCGTTGTGGTCCACACAGATCATCACCCTCTCAAGTTCTTGGACCAGTTTCACAATCGGAATATGAGGCTGACCAGGTGGTCACTAAGGTTACTGGTATATAACCTGGACATACGCCATATTGCCGGTTGTGACAACGTGGTTGCAGATGGTCGTTCAAGGGTATATGATCCTGGGTAGATTGACACACGGGTAGCCTCCTGCTTTAGTTTGAATAGTATTTTGCGCTTGGTGCTTGTTTGGCTCGCGGTTGTAGCCCAGCGTATTGGGTCGTAAAGCAGGAGTTGAGCGTTTGGTATAGAAGAAAAAACTAGGCTTGCCCCTATAGTGCAGCCGAAATAAACAAATTAAAAACATAAAAAATCAAATAAAAACTCTTTCTTTGATAGTTGAATTTTTTCAGTATGTTATAGCAGTAATTCTGAGTTGCACTCTTCTCAGAATGCTGGGCTAGAGAAGCTCGCTCTTGAGGAGCATAACTACATATAATTTAACCTATTGTGTTGGGGAGGGTTATAATTTTGTAAAATGTTTTGTTGAGAACTGTGCCAGATATTTTACTGCCGCTGGGTGATGGGAAGTAGAGATATAGCATGGGTTCTAACCATCAGATTTTTGTGAGCCTTGGGCCTCTGAGAAAAATCTTGGGGGGGGTGTGACGTTAACTACTCCGTTAGAACCGCATGGCTTGTCCTACAGTGACTCGCTAGGATCGCCAGGACAGTGGATGTGGCTACAGTTTGTGTATTGTTGTGTGCTTTATTTCATATGAAAGCTCGTGTCAAGGGCAGTCCAGAAAGGCTCTTTGTTTTCACCCATGTCAAGGCTTTATATATTTAATTGTAAAGTATATGTTTTATCCTTAACTAGTAATGATAGGATCAGAGAGCGAGAGAGAGTAGAACAGAGTGAGAGGGGGTGCGTAGTGTTTTGCTATACTCGATGACGTCATAGCTGGCTGGCCTCGTGGGGATTGGTTGAGGGAGTTCTTTACCATGCTTGGTGACGTAATGTTTTGCTAGCTGCTTTGGTAGTGGTTAGTGGACTTGTTACAGCTTTTTTCCCACGCGGCTCGACCTAGTGCTAGTATATATACAGGTCCCTCGCCACTCTCTCCCTCAGATCTGGTTTCTAGAACGCATCTCTCTTATCCCTTGATACCTGTTCCCCGCTCTGCACCTGAGAATCTTTTCCTCTGCCTACCTCTCTCTTTTTCCATATCTTTCACCACCTTTTATTAATACTATATCCCCTCTGGTTAACTCTGCAAAATCAGCTTCATGCTGGCCAGTTGTATTGTGCGTTAAGGTCTGATATAACCTATGTATGTTAGTTGTTAAGATAAGTTGATCACGAAGCATTGGTTGGCATTCATATTGTTTAGTACCGCTTCCTATAATTATTAGTGTTCTGCTGGATTAGATAATGCTAGACTAGGAGTCTGATATTATAAGTTATTGTTTCCTATGAGTGCTGGCTTTAGTTAAAAGCTGCACGACATACCTGAGAACTGGACTTGATTGAGTAAATTCTAGTCTGTGTGCCATTGAGAGTAGAGCATGCACGAATGAGGGCTTTTTGCCTATACCATTCTGCACTGTTCTAAGCTCGGTTGTTTTTCTTTGAGGTACGCCAGCAGAACGCTTGATACTTCGGTATTAAGGTTTCTCAAGAGAGCTACCCTTCACTATAACGTAATATTTGACGCACAGACTTGAGATTTGCACTAGGCTATGCGGCATGCCATCGTATCATTGACTCTAGCTAGACTTTATCAATCATAGTAGACATTTACCCTTAACTGTCGGCGCGCAACATAAGTCGAGTTAAATAAAGCTGGACTATGTGGCGGCGCTCGACATAGGTCGTGTGGCAATTTCAGCACGTAATGTTGCTGAGAGAGAGAGACAAGTGGTGGCAGGAGAGTAGCGAGCGTATGACTGCTCCAGACCACCGCGGCGAACCTACTGACACGAATCCCACCTCCTCCCCCCCTCTCTCACTCGCTATATACGGAATTGTATGGGGAAAGTGCCTAATTACATGCTTTTTGCACTCGCGTTGCACAGTTGTTGCAAGAAAACTAGCCATCATAAAAGGATTGTTATGGTGTCATTCGAAAGCTCTGTTTATGCCCTTTCAGGGATAGATACTTGTTTTACGCTCTGGGTCTTATTTAGGCATGAAAATGATCACATAAACAGCCCTATTTTGGCTAAAAACACCCCGCTGGGCGGTACATATAAATAAACCGCCTAGGCCGCTAATAAGGTGTTAAGTATATTAAACCAAGTACTCTTATTATGCATACCCATTTATGATTACACAAGCATTTCGCAGCCTAGTTTGATGTATTGAGACACAAACGACTTGGGCTCTTTTTGTTGATAGGAATACTGCATTGTTGTTGTGATCATTATTATTGTTGTAGTGTTTAGGATATTCTTGGCTCCGACGGCATTATATATTCTGCCTTTTTGTGTGCATAGCCTGCACGAGCATTGTTCCGCTGCCTGCCTTTTTGGGTTCCATTTCCGATACGAGCATCTTTATAGCATCTAACATTTAAAGAAGATTCCTTGTTGGTGTTGAAGGACTTTAGTGCACTTTCTTTCATGCAGGAGTGCCTGACATTTATTGATTAAAGTAACGTAAGCTGTAACTTCTCTTACCACCTTACTTTGCATACCATAACCTCGGCCGCCTGATACCGTGAGGTGAAGACGTGCTCCAAGGCGCTCTCGTAGCCGCCCGGGTCGGATTTGTGACCTTTCACCTTTCACCTTCACACAGTTCATCCTCGACTCAATCACCGTATCTGTACCTCAAGTGAACAATCTATTTATGATAAGTGCAATTGTAATTTACAGTGTTATTGTGTATTACCAAACGAACTAGACATGAAACAGGAAACAGAGCATAATCAACCATGTCGCCTTGCTACTCTGCCTCCACCTTAATTCGTCTTAAAAAGGGGGCTGGATACCCACCTTCAGACACTATAGTGCGTTTAAAAGAATTGAAAATTTTTCACAATCATGGCCGGAGAGGAGGTAGGAATGTCCCCAAGCGAATTCCTATCATAAAAACACACAAAAAAGTACCTAAAAAAGTGACAGTAGAGAAACCATACGCACATTTTGAGGTTCCCCGTATTTGGTATAACCTCCCATCGCTGCTACTGTCCAATGTCACCTCTTTGTGTAATAAACTCGACGAACTTATTGTGACAGTTAAACAAATTAGTGCTGATATTGTAGCAGTTACTGAAGCATGGCAAATCACCCCAGAAATATGCGTGATACAAGACTATGACCTCTTTCACCAACTTCGGACAGAGAGGAGGGGGGGAGGAGTAGCTATTTTCGCCCGGAAACAGCTGTGTGCATCTCGCCTGGATATTGAGGTCCCGGAGGGAATCGAAGCACTCTGGGTGAGAGTTAATCCCCCCTCCCACCCTCGTCACACTGCCTCCATTATCTACTGTGTGATCTACCACCCACCACGATCACCCACCGGCCCCGCACTAATCAACCACATCATCGATACATGTGATGATCTCAAACTCCAATTTCCATCATCCAAGTTGGTGGTTTGTGGGGATTTCAATGAACTAGACACCTGTGAGATTCAAGAACAGCTGCATCTTTCACAAATTGTTGACTTCCCCACCCACAACCACAACATTCTTGACCTTATTTTGACAGACATGGATGAGCAGTACCTCCCACCTGAACCTTTACCTCCTGTGGGACGCAGCACTCATCTCTCTGTGTTCTGGTCACCTGCCCCTACCACCTCCCATCAACAGACCCCCGTCATCCGGACCTACCGACCAACGCCAGACTCTGCAATGCGGGGGTTCGGGCAGTGGTTGGTTCATTACCCGTGGACGGAGGTTCTCACTGAAGAAGATGTTCATGCCAAATGGGACAACTTTGTATCTACCACCACCGAAGCCTACCACCACTTCTTCCCCACCAAGAGGACCAAAATGCACCCCTCTGACGTCCCATGGATTACTCCTCGGATCAAGAGACTGATGCAGAATCGGAACAAGGCCTTCTACACGGACAACAATCGCTACAAGGACCTACGCAACATTGTGATAAGGGAAATCCGTTGGGCGAAGAAGTCCTACTACCCTACAAAGATTCATCATTTAACACCTTACGAGCGGCCTATGCGGTTTATTTATATGTACCGCCCAGCGGGGTGTTTTTAGCCAAAATAGGGCTGTTTACGTGATCATTTTCATGCCTAAATAAGACTCAGAACGTAAAACAAGTACCTATCCCTGAAAGGGCATAAACAGAGCTTTCGAATGACACCATAACGATCCTTTTATGATGGCTAGTTTTCTTGCAATAACCGTGCAACGCGAGTGCAAAAAGCATGTAATTAGCCACTTTCCCGATACAATTCCTTATATAGCGAGTGAGAGAGGGAGGAGGGAGCTGGGATTCGTGTCAGTATGTTCGCCGCGGTGGTCTGGAGCAGTCATACGCTCGCTACTCTCCTGCCACCACTTGTCTCTCTCTCTCAGCAACATTACGTGCTGAAATTGCCACTCGACCTATGTCGAGCGCCGCCACATAGTCCAGCTTTATTTAACTCGACTTATGTGGTGAGCCGCTAATTAAGGGTTAAAACAAACCAATATCAGTTAGTGGTACTCTAAAATTAAGAATCTTTGAGGCTTAAGTAGTGGGACTCCTTCGATCCCCTGTGTTTCCCATGTCCCTCGTGTAGATGCACCTGAACTGATAAATAATCACTTCTCTACCATCTGCCAAACCCTCCCCAAACTAGACCGCACCAACCTCCCTGCCTTCCTCCCATCCCCTTCCCCCCCAGTAACTGTTCAAGAATTTGAAGTGGCCAAAAAGCTTTCCAGTTTCAAATAAAAAAGATCAACAACCCCAGTAGACCTACCCATGAAAATATACAAAGAATTTTCGGTGGAATTTGCCACCCCCCTTTGCTCGATAATTAATGCCTCCTTAACCCGGCAAGCGCGATAGGCCTCACGGAAGGCTTCCTATAGGGAACGCGATAGGCCTCACGGAAGCAGGACCAAAAAAAAGCCTTCCATAAAAAAAAAGGGCCTATCAAAACAAAGGAATTTGTCTCTAGGTGAGATAATTCCCCTCCAGTACTCATCCATGTAAATCTCACCCACCCCCCTCCCCTCCTTCCCCACCTTATTCCCCCCTCCCTCCCCTCCTCAATTATCACCTATTTTTCCTCTTATTATCATCATTTATCGGTTATTTTTCTCTCTCCCGCGATAATGTAGCACAAGTGGGTTGCAGAAAAGATTGTTATGCAACACCCAGACACCGGCCCACACCGCCCCGCTCGTCTCAGTTACCTCACAGACAGCGAGAGAGGAGGGTTGCCTGTGGCTCTCTCTCGCCTGAGATTATGACCGGGTGGCCAATATCTTCGTTTTTCACCACCCAAATGCTTTTCCCACTTATTTTAGCACTCTTGAAGGTTCATATATACATCATATATGTAAAATAAAAGCATACCGAAAACAAATAATGCTCTATATTGTAAATATAACGAATTCTGTCAGAATCCCAGGCTAGAAATGCACAAATAACTACCCTAGCCCCTAGGTCTATTTCGCGCTTGTCAGGTTAAGGCAAAGTAAATGCCCTGCAGACTGGAAAACTTCATACGTCACTCCAATCCCCAAAACCCCCTCCCCACATTCTCTTAATGAACTCAGACCAATTGCCATTACGCCCATCCCTAGTCTAATCTGAGAGGACTTTGTATTCACCTGGGCTTACTCACAAATCCGTCACTTGATAGATCCCCAACAGTTTGGCAACGTAAAAACCTCCTCCACCACTCACTGTCTTATTAGCTTCCTAGATTATATTTACACAAATCTTGAGAAGAGAAAGACTTCCCTCGCCCTTGCCTTTATTGACTTCAGGAAAGCATTTGACCTTGTTGACCACACCATCATCATCAACAAAGCCATAAAGTTGGGCTACATCCTACCCTGGTTGCATGGTTCCCGACTTCCTTAGTGACAGACGACAAGCAGTGCGATACCAAGGCTTCATCTCCACCTTCCTAGACATCACATGTGGAGTCCCACAGGGCACAAAGATGGGGCCTCTATTGTTCCTCATCTTGATTAATGATGCCCTAAAGGACACCCCATTCCACTGGAAGTACGTGGACGACTCGACAGTCGGCATTACTGTCGATAACACCTCCCCTAACTATGACATCCTCGACCGTCTTCAAGCCTGGACCACAGACAATCATGTGACTATCAATCATGACAAGACAGTGGTCATGCACATCAACACTTCCGTTACCGACCTTCCTCCACCCACTGTCACAATTGGTCCTCATCCCTTCAGCTTGTTGAGTCCACCAAACTCCTCGGAATCACTGTGGACAACAAACTGAACTGGAAGAAACATGTAACTACCACAGTCAGGACCGCCACTTACAAGTTGTTTATGCTAAGGCGGTTGAGATCCCTGGGGCGCCGGAGAATGAGCTGAAGAGTATATATAACACCTTCATACTCCCTAAGCTCACCTACGCCTCTCCCGCCTGGTCCTCCTCTCTAACCCTAACACAACAATGTCAACTGGAGAGAATTCAGAGGAGGGCATGCAGGATCATCCTGGGTGGCACATATCCAGGGTACGAGGAAGCTCTCACCACCCTTAGCATACCTGCACTCTTAACCCACCACTACAACACACTCAAACAGTTTGCATCTAAGCTGCTTGTTCACCCACGACACAGAAACTTACTTCCACCAGACGCCCCTAGACCTACACGTGCAGCTCGTCATTTCAACACACTCCAACCATAAGCAAGAACTGACAGATATAAAAATAGTCCTATCCCAACCATTGTTAATATTATTAATAATGTGTAATAACGGCCTGTTACACCATATATGCCACCTTTAAATATATGCATAGTGTGTGAGCGTGTGTGTATTAGAATATAATTTATGTATGTATTTGCTTGAGTTTGTTTATGTATATGTGTATATATGTATCTATGTATGTGCAGTATATGTGTATGTATGTGTGCGTATATGTGTATGTATGTATGCGTTTATGTATGTATAATATGTGTCTATAGTGTATACTGTTTGTGGTTCGAGCCCGGCTGAGAGTATCAGGTAGGATAAGAGAAGAGCATATAAGCATGTAATGTGCATATATTTATATATATGTATGTCTGTGTGTATGTGCTGTCAATGGTTCGAGCCCGGTTGAGAATATAAGGTATATAATATATATATGTACTGTACGTGTATTTATATGGTCATATGCACATATGTATGTAAGTATACGTACATATGAGCGAGAACATATTCCTCACTAGCGCAACTTCTGATTATAAATCTATGCATAAGCATTATCTATTATTAAGTATTCGCGTATCTTCATCCATGTATTTCCACCCTTAATAATAGAACGCCCAGCTCTTCCATATTTCGCCTCCTGTAACACACACACACACACACACACACACACCTACACTACCGAGGATTAACCTCCCATTGTAGTACCTGCACCCTCTTCACCCTGACCATACCAAAACAGTTTCTGTATGTATGTATGTTTGTGTGCATACGTGAGCGTTTGTGTTGTTCTGTATATGACTAAGTAAATAAATATGTATATGTACTGTATATCACTTACTCTCATGGTTATTTTATGATAATTTGTATTCTGCACATGCATCATTATTGTATTTATTTATTTTGTTTGTAAACTAAGCTTAACATCCTCATATCTGTACATCTCATGTTCATCCACTGAATTGTAAAATGTGTATTTTCAGCTCATGAGGCTGCCATTCTTTAATAAACCGTTTATTATTATTATTATTATTATTATAACCAAGCACCTTCGGTTATAGGTAGTAATAGGCTGTTTTCACATAACATTAAGCCTAGAGTAGACGCACATTTATTGAGAGTTTAATACCTATTACATATAGAACTCTGTAGAGTATTTGTGTTCTTTGTTCACTGGGAATATACATCAGAGCTTGGATCCAGCGCGCTTTCCGTTGTAGCATTTATGCCATTACTAGTCCAATGAATAAGAGCCCTGATATATTTAAACCTCAGTCGTAACAATATATATATATATATATATATATATATATATATATATATATATACAGGTATATATATATATATATATATATATATATACAGAGTATATATAAGTATGTATACTGTATCTATATATACATATATGTATATATAATCGGTAATACAAAACATTATAAGCAATAAATAGTTTAAAAGGAAAAGTCGAAATCTCAACCGTTATTGAGATATTTCCGTAAGGCATACCTACCTAGCGGTCAAAGTGGTTATACTATCCTCTCCTTAAGTTAATGTGTGTATTTTACTGATGTTACGATCCAGGTTCTCAAAGACACAGGGCTCTTCAACATTGGACTAGATAATGGCAAAATGCAACAACGGTAACACTAGATCCAACCCCTGCCTTAAACACTGGAAAACAAAACACCATTACTGCCCTGAGTCGTGCCTGGACAACGAGGTATCCTATGACTCGGTAACTGGTGCACACACACTAGGCTGACGCTCGATGAAACAGCCTATTCTCAAACAGTAAAAGATTACTCGATTAGGTTACACAAAGAAAAGATAGTTAACGTGATTAATTAACGTTACGGTAGATACTCAAATAACTGGCACTCCTGTATTAAAGAAAGTGCAATGCTAGTCCTGCAACATCAACTGGAAACTTCTGAAATAAGTCTGATGCTGGGAAGATGTTCGTAAAGAATCTTGAACAATTATAATGCAGAATACGGGTCACAATAAATACTAGGACATATAGTAATAGGCAGGCGAATAATAAAGACTGCGCAAAGGTAGTAATGCTCGACAACTAAAGAAATGCTTCGTGACACAACGCAATAGCCTACTAGGGTTGTGCAACTCAACAACAACCTCGGCTCAAAAGTGCAGTGAATAATAATGTTGCATACATATAATAATGGGGGCTTATCTCTAACCAGTGTCTGCTCAGTTAATAAAGTCTAGCGGGGGTATCAAGGCAGGGCAACAGTGGGTGAGCATGCGGCTCGTAGCCTAACGTTGTCCGAAGGTGGTATAATGAAGATTACGTTATATGACGGGGATGCTCTCTTGATTAATCTAGGTCTCTAGTACCTAGTTCTATCCTGGCGATCCCTCAGAAGTCAACACAAAGAGGCAGCACTATGTTGTGAGGGATAGGCTATGGCCCTCTCACACCACAGCGCTGTGCTCGCAAAGTAAACCCACCCGAAGACAACTTAGGCTGCCACAGAACCTGTCGATGTCGTGCAGGGCTTAGCTAAAACTGCACACACCGGAGACAACGACACAGTAACCCTACCCCTAGTCTAGCTTTAGATAACCAAGCAGAATCACTCAACACCTTGCCAGGGAGACATATACCGGTCTACAACCTTCCCGAGTGAGGACACATACGGAAAAGTCCGTCTCTCTAACCTCAATAAAGCCTAACACCTCCTTAACCTAATACATGGAAATATCTGAGAGCTTCGCGTACAATACGACTGGTCGACGGTGAACGTCTATGCTGAAACCAGAAGGGATGTTGAGTTTAATAAAGAGTAGAGAATGAGAAAGGAGAAGTCGAGAGAGAGAAATAGTATGCAAAGTGGCGAGTATGGGGGACAGAATTGCAAAGGGTGTAGGCGATACGCGTGTCAGGAAAGCTCTGAGCTGGTAAAGAACACGAGGCCGCGATGGAAAGGGACTAGTTGACCACCCGGCCGCCAACGCCGTCAGCGCCCAAGCGAGCCGCGTCATAGCTCACCCCGCTGCCAGGTGTACTCCCTCACCCTCTCTCGCTCGCCTCCCACACAAGCAACATTTATATTATAGCGAATATAAAATACAAGGCGCGGTCACAGATCAAAACAAAGACCATTTCTAGACAGTCTGTGGCAACACGACACTAATGAAATAAAGCAGATCATTCTAGGACAGTGAGTTGCTAAATGAAAGGAATGAAGAGCCAGCAAACATAGCTGGATATGGTATGGGAGGGAGAAGAAGAGAAGTAGTGGAGGAGGAGGTGGGGATCAGGAGGTCAGAAGTGTGGGAAGCCATGAAAAGAGTGAAGTTGGGGAAAGCACCAGGAACAGATGGAGTGTGTGGGGAAATGAGGTATGGTGGTGAGATAGTGATAGAATGGGTATGGAAAATGTGCAAACTAGCATGGGAGAAGGGGAGTGCACCCGATGACTGGAAGACTGGCATAATAGTCCCCCTATATAAGGGCAAAGGGGAAAGAGGAGTGTGTGGTAACCACCGAGGAATATGTCTTCTAAGCGTAGTAGGGAAGGTATACAGTAGGGTAGTGATTGAGAGTGAGAGTGAGAACGGAGAAATGGATAGGCGACGAGCAGGGAGGTTTTAGGAAGGGAAGAGGATGTAGATCAATTTTTACCCTGAATTGTGTTGTGGAGAAGTATCTGGAGAAGAAACAAAAGGTGTATGTTGCCTTTATGGACTTGAGAAGGCCTATGACAGAGTGGATAGAGAAGGTTTGTGGAAAGTACTTAGAATATACGGAGTAGAGGGCAAGTTGCTGAAAGCAGTGAAGAGCATGTATGAGGGTGCAAAGGCGGCAGTACGTGTGGAGAGTGAGCAGAGCGAGTTCTTTGACCTGAATGTTGTTTGAAACAGGGGTGTGTGATGTCCCCGTGGTTGTTTACTGTATATGGATGGAGTTATGAAAGAAATACTATCAAGAGCAGTGGATGTTGGTGTATCGCTGAAAAGGGAGGGAATTGAGTGGCGTCCGATCGCTTCGCGAAATTACATATGGCTGCCGGCTCATAATAATTATAACCCATAACTTGGTTTCATGATACATCTAGAGCTGATGTAGATATTTATACATTACAGTTAATATTTAACCTATACTTAAGAATAAACTACAATACACAAAGAACCAGCCGAAATCGTACAAGCGATATGATACCGCCAAATTCAAATGTCCTATTGGACCTAAAACTGTCGGGATCATTACTATATTCCCGACAAATACGATCAAGAGCAGTGGATGTTGGTGTATCGCTGAAAAGTGAGGGAATTGAGTGGAAGCTACCTATACTGCTGTTTGCGGATGATACAGTTCTGATGAGTGATAATGAATGGGAGTTGCAGGGTCTGGTAAATGAGTTTGGAACAGTGTGCGAAAAACGGAATTTGAAGGTAAATACGGGGAAGAGCAAGGTTATGGTCTTCGAAAGGGGTGAAGTCACAGAGTGTGAGGTGAAGCTGAACGGTCAGGCTATGGAATCGTCAACTTCTTTAAGAAACTTGGCAGTGTGCTGGGTCAAGATGGGAATATGGAAGGAGAGGTGCGGGAGAGGGTACAACAGGGGAAGAGTTGTAGGAACGCTAAAAGCAGTAACAAGAAATAGGGTGGTCAGATGGAAGTGAAGAAGTCCTTGCATGACAGTGTGGTAATCCCGACACTGACTTACGGAAGCGAAGCATGGACGTTGGTTGAGAGACTCAGACCAAGAGTGAGAGCAGTGGAAATGATTACTTAAGGAGTGCGTGCGGAGTTACATGGAGGGATAGACAGACTAATGAGGAAGTAGAAGGAGGTGTGGTGTGGAGGTAGATGTGCTGGAAAGTGTGAAAAGGAACAACTTGAGATGGTTCGGCCATATGGACGTATGGAAAGCGAGAGACTAAGAGGGTGTATGAGAGCGAGGTGGAGGGACAGAGGGGGAGAGGTAGACCGAATATGAGGTGGAAGGATGGAGTGAGGAAGTACATGAACGAAGGTGGTGCTGGTTGGGGGGAGGGGCCCGTCGACTGGGGACAGAGGTGCATGGGGGCGGTTCGTTCGTGGCCACCCCTTCGGGGATCACGGCGTCAGGCAATAGATAGATAGATAGATTCTAGGACAACTGTAGCCTATCCCCCCATCCTGGCGAGCGCTAGCGAGCTGCAATGCCCCACGCAACCATTCTGCTAATGCCGGGAGGTGTCACACCCCCCCCAAGATATGGGACACTCAACCATGAGCCCATATCTGAACAGGCAGAATGTCGCTAGAATCTGCCACTCCTAACCACTCTGGCACTCATGGAATGCAAGGTCAGTCTCCTCAAAAAAAAAATACAACCACATTTATATATAAAAAAATCTTATCACCCTTCCCAAATATAATACATTAATTCATAACATCGTGCTCCCAGAGCGAGCTTTAAGAAGCACAGCCTACTGAGGGAAAATCATCTGCACTCAGTACTCAGCTACAATATTATCTTAAAATTAATTATCTAAAAGAAAGAGTTTTTATTTAATTTTTTCATATTATATTTTAATGTTGTTTTTGGCGGCTACTATATATGTAGCCTTACTTTCTTCTAATCAAAGCCAACAACTCCTGCCCTGCGACCCTACGGTGATGCTACACACGCGAGCCAACAAGCACCAGCGCAAAAATACACCGCGAGCCAAGACAGGAGGCTATACCAACATACTGTGGTAGCCTACCCCGGATCCTCCACTCGCGACAGACAGTCCGCAATCACATTCTCACAACCGGCAATATGGCGAATGTCTAAGTTGTACTCTTGCAACATGAGCGACCATCTGGTCAGCCTCATATTCCGGTTGTGGAATTGATTGAGGAATTTAAGCGGGTGGTGGTCGGTATACACTACCACGACTGGCCCATAGGCAGGAACATAGACCTCAAAGTGTCTGAGCGCTAACACGATTGCCAGCAGTTCCTTTTCAACAACCGAATAGTTTTTCTGTGCTGAATTAAATTTCTTTGAAAAGAAACTGACTGGATGCTCAAGACCTTCCTCGTCTGTCTGCAAAAGTACGGCACCAGCCCCTACTCCGCTGGCATCAGTCGCCAACTGAAATGGTCGTTCAAAGTCCGGGGCCCTGAGGATAGGGTGAGTGCATAAAAGGTGTTTAACTACTCGAAACGCCAGCTCACACTCAGGTGCCCAGCGGAACTTTTTATCTTTAGCTAGTAGATCTGTCAAAGGAGCTAACACAGTAGAATAACCTCTTATAAAGCGGCGGTAATACCCAATCATGCCCACAAATCTCATGATCTGCCACTTGGTGGTCGGCCTGGGGCACAAGTCGATAAGCCTGTATCTTCTGTTGGGGCGGGCTCACCTGCCCTAACCCAACCACAAACCCCAGATACTGCACCGTGGCTTGCACAAAGTCACACTTGCCCAGATTAACCACCAAGCCTGCTTTACTAAGTTGACTAAATAAGGCTTCTATGTGCTCACAGTGACTTTGGAAATCGTTGTCATAAATGATCACGTCATCAAGGTAGACAGTACAGTTTGGGATGTCTGCTACGATGTCGTTCATTAAGCTCTGGAAAGTGGC
Source organism: Paralithodes platypus (assembly GCA_032716605.1). NCBI lineage: Eukaryota > Metazoa > Arthropoda > Malacostraca > Decapoda > Lithodidae > Paralithodes > Paralithodes platypus. Next base: position 62,316,275 of record CM064487.1, on the reverse strand, counting down.
CGGTGCATTTTTCAGACCATATGGCATCACGTTGCAAAGGTAAGTACTGCCATCCACCACAAACCCGCACACCTCTTTAGCCCGCTCAGACAGTGGTACTTGCCAGTAGCCTTTGACGAGGTCTACCTTGGTCAAGTACCTTGCTTTCCCGATCTTATCCACACTGTCATCCACCCGGGGAAGAGGATATGCGTTGGTAGGGGTCAACCCGTTCAACCGCCTAAAGTCAATACAGAACCGAACTTTTCCATCAGGTTTGGGCTGCAGAGTGACAGGAGAAGTCCACCGTACTGCCCCCTTCTCGATCAAGCCTCTCGCCAGAATATACTCCAGCTCATCCCTGAGCGCTGGGAGTTTAATGGGTGGCACCCGATAAGGTATCGACTTGAAGGGGGGGTGTTCTCCTACATCGACGTCATGCACCGCTTGAGTAGTGAGGCCTGGGTGCTCGGCAAATACAGTGGGGTATGAATCGAACAGGCGCTGCACTGCCACCTGCTGTTCCTCCGGCAGGTGCGCCAGAGCATCATGCGCACATTGGCTCGAATTCCCCGCCCACTGATCAGCCGAGACATGACAATCCCAGTTATCATCCACCTGGTCATTGCTGCCCCCCTCTCCTTCTCCACCATGACCGCAGCAGGTCAACACAGGGACAGCTAGTGACTCAGGTGGGCGCCCCACATACTCCTTCAACAAATTAATGTGGCATAGTTGGTTACGCTTCTTCCGGTCTGGAGTGGCAACAAGGTAATCCAGATCGGAGATCTTTGACACCACCCGATAAGGCCCAGCGTACTTGGCAGCCAGAGGATGACCTGCCAAAGGCAACAGGACCAACACCTCTTGACCTACCTGAAACTCCCGGAGTTTCGCCTTAGTATCGTACCTGTCCTTCATACGGGCCTGCGAACTCACCAAATTACGCCCGGCCAGCTCCAGACTTCTAAGCATTCTCTCTCTGCTCTCGAGGACGTATCTCAACATAGAACATGGCACAGCAGTACCCTCCCAAATCTCCTTCACCATGTGGAGAGGGCCCCTCACCCGATGCCCGAAAACAAGCTCATTCGGACTGAAACCGACTCTCTCCAGGTACTTCTCTTGCCGCGAACAAAACATACGGCAGACCAAGGTCCCAATCCTTTCCGTTCTCTGCGCAATAACATCGAAACATGCTTTTCAGCGTGGCGTGCCACCTCTCCAACACCCCTTGACTCTCCGGGTCTTACGCAGAAGAGACGACAGTGCTGATGCCATTTCTCATTGGATATGCATCAGGATAACGAGTGGCCACATCCATGATAGTTAATAGAAATTTATTACCGGCACTAGTAGGGGGTAGGGGTCCGACCATATCAATGATGACCTTACTTTAGGGCGGTCCACTGACAGGAATGGGGTGCAACGGGGCTCTCGGAATTGTTTGGTTAGGTTTTCCAACCCTCTGGCATGTATGACACCTTTCTATCCAGGTTACCACCTGCCCCTTCAACCCCGGCCACCAAAACAATTTTTCTAAAGCCGCCACCGTTTTTCTCACCCCTAGATGTCCTGCCAGTGGTATGTCATGCGCCAACCTCAGTAGGCTATCCCTGCACTCCCGTGGCACCACCAACTGGTTCACTACTCCGGACCCCTCTTGCCAACTACGTTTAGGGTCTTGAAAACGCTTATAGAGGATGCCTTCTAAATAAAAAAAATCTCCTGGCTGTGCATCACCGTCCTCGTCGAGCTCTACAGCTCCATTAGCACACGTTTGGAGCTCAGGGTCCTCTAGTTGCAACCGACGTATTTCTGAGGGTGCCAAGCGATCTAACTGCTCCCGGAGCAATGCATGACCTTCCCCGATACTGGGCTGCTCCCTCTGTCTCTCTCGATGTACATAACGTTGCTGTCGTGGAGACTCGTAATGCCCAGCCTCGTCACTCTCGATGACAGGCCCAGGGGCTACTCCAGAATTAAGTAATGGTGCTAATACTGAATCACCCAGGAGAGCCGCCGAGTCAAAACTCTTAAAACCAACTCCAGCTTTAGCCTCCTCCTGTTGATCGTTCCTCCGCTGGTCTGAAGACGGAGGACTAGGCTGTGACACTTTAGCTGCCCGAGCTCGGTTGACAACACATGCCATGGGTTGTGTCTAGCACCGCTCGACCCACTCTTGCTCTTCCCTACTCACGTCGGCCGGCCTCTCGGCAACGACTAAGGGTAGAACCTCAGAAGCGGGCATTGCAAAGTCGTTGCCGAGAAGAAGGTCGACACCCTCCACTGGCAGTTTCTCCACAATCCCGACATCCAATTCACGTGCCACACCATCCACCTCCAACTCCAACCGCACCAGCGGGTATGACCGAGTTGCATTAATACCCTGCACCACTACCACCCGAGCCGCGTTTATAGGGTAGCCAGTCAAGTTTTTCATCAGAGTCTGGGAAGCACCTGTATCACGCAAGACCTCTACTCCATGCTTGCGCCCCGCCCACATCACGCAACCCCGCCCTCTATGGTCGCAAAAAACATCCTGAGCAGGGTTCGAGCCTCCCAGGTGCTTCTGCATTGGCTGTGCCTCAGCCTCTGATGAACTGCCTCGGGCAAACTCAGATGACTTCGGAGACACACCAATGTTGCAGGCCAAAGACACAGCTGCTGTAGGTGGTTTGCTAGGACAGACTCTTGCAAAGTGCCCCTTTTTATGACAATGATAACACTCCAACTCCCCTTTGGGCTTCCCTTGGTACTGGGAAGGGCCCGGCCCCTTTTTAAATGGGACGGTGCTAGTCTTGTGGTCAGTCTTGGTATCATGGCTCTTGTACTTGTTTGCATAAGGTATATCACTAACTCGGGGGGGTGGGGCGTCACGCCCCTTGTTACCTGCCTCACTACGCTGGGCAGACCCGCACCCACGAATTAGTGATAGCCGGAGGTCAGCCATCTCAGCTGCCTCCTGTAGAGTTTTTGGTTGCTTTTCTTTAAGGTTTAACGTCAGGTCGCCGCCCGTGCATTTGAAAAACTGCTCTAAAAGCACCAACTGTTTAATGTCGTCAAACGTAGTTGCTTTCTCCGACCTCAGCCAATTCCCAAAAGCATCGGACAGGTCCCGGGCATGCTCCAAAAAGGTGCTCTCCCGACCCTTGGTAACACCCCGGAACTTCAACCTGTACGTCTTTGGTTGTAGTTCGTATGCTCTCACGACAGCCTCCTTGAGTTCCTCATAGATAATACAAGACTCTATAGGCAATGCATCGTAGGCTTTAAGACCCTTGCCTATTAATCTAGAGGATACAAGTGCTGCCCATTTATTATCTGGCCACTGGTGTTCCTGGCACTTCTTCTCAAAGCGTGCGAAAAATTCTGTAACACCACTCTCATCAAACACCGGAACCAGTTTCAATAAGTGCGAGAGAGACTGCTCATGAACACGGTTACCAGCCCCAAGCCGCTGTCCCGTTGCCTCTACTCGTGACTTCTCTACGTCCATGTCGGCACAGTACCTAGTGACTCTAAATCCGCTTGGATTTTTGCTAGCTCTATGTGCTGAGACTGCTGACTGATAGTTTTCTCTCTTCTATCTTGGCTAATTCTATTTGCTGCTGGAGCTCATCTGCCCTGATAGCCTTTCTCTCTTCGATCTTAGCTAATTCGAGCTGAAGCAATAATTCTGGAGATAACCCTTGAGGAGGTGAAGGTGCTACAATGTTTGAAATTACCGGTGGTCCCCCCAGGGGCAACCCACCCTGCCAGTCACCACCCAACTGCGGAAGCGTACCCGGGGTCGGCAAACTACTGGGATGGCTGGGAGTCGAGTGTAGGGGAAGCATGGCCGAAGGGCTCTGAGCACTCAACCCATCTCGCTCACCAGTCACCCTGCCCAGTACACACGTTATCAAGTTATCCTTGGTCATGCTGCTGGTAACCGCATGACCGATAGCTGTGGCCAGGCATTGAAGACCGTACCGATCCATACCCTCCAACCGCTCGGCAGTAACAGGCCATTGCAAAAATATCCTAGCATCCTCCTCACAGTTCACCCGATTAACCCTTTCATCATGCTGCTGTTCCTCAGTTTCGACATTACGTACTGTGTCTCCATTCTCCTCTGACTCGGTATAAGACATGATGCTCACAAAAATTTCTCACCACAATATTCAGAAAAGAAGTACCCCAAACTCTTATGTAGCACTATTCACTTGCCAAAAATGTCTGAAGACTCTCAAGTGCTATACTACTTTGCCAAAACAAAATTAACGTGCCTACTATATTCCTCAATAAAACAAATTACCACAACAATCCTGCAATTATCTCTTAGTTCACAAGATCCTGAGCTAGGTCGCCATTTGTTACGATCCAGGTTCTCAAAGACACAGGGCTCTTCAACATTGGACTAGATGTTGCAAAATGCAACAACGGTAACACTAGATCCAACCCCTGCCTTAAACACTGGAAAACAAAACACCATTACCGCCCTGAGTCGTGCCTGGACAACGAGGTATCCTATGACTCAGTAACTGGTGCACACACACTAGGCTGACGCTCGATGAAACAGCCTATTCTCAAACAGTAAAAGATTACTCGATTAGGTTACACAAAGAAAAGATAGTTAACGTGATTAATTAACGTTACGGTAGATACTCAAATAACTGGCACTCCTGTATTAAAGAAAGTGCAATGCTAGTCCTGCAACATCAACTGGAAACTTCTGAAATAAGTCTGATGCTGGGAAGATGTTCGTAAAGAATCTTGAACAATTATAATGCAGAATACGGGTCACAATAAATACTAGGACATATAGTAATAATAGGCAGGCGAATAATAAAGACTGTGCAAAGGTAGTAATGCTCGACAACTAAAGAAATGCTTCGTGACACAACGCAACAGCCTACTAGGGTTGTGCAACTCAACAACAACCTCGGCTCAAAAGTGCAGTGAATAATAATGTTGCATACATATAATGGGGGCTTATCTCTAACCAGTGTCCTGCTCAGTTAATAAAGTCTAGCTGGGGTATCAAGGCAGGGCAACAATGGGTGAGCATGCGGCTCGTAGCCTAACGTTGTCCGAAGGTGGTATAATGAAGATTACGTTATATGACGGGGATGCTCTTTTGATAAATCTAGGTCTCTAGTACCTAGTTCTATCCTGGCGATCCCTCAGAAGTCAACACAAAGAGGCAGCACTATGTTCTGAGGGATAGGCTATGGCCCTCTCACACCACAGCGCTGTGCTCGCAAAGTAAACCCACCCGAAGACAACTTAGGCTCCCACAGTACCTGTCGATGTCGTGCAGGGCTTAGCTAAAACTGCACACATCGGAGACAACGACACAGTATCCCTACCCCTAGTCTAGCTTTAGATAACCAAGCAGAATCACTCAACACCTTGCCAGGGAGACATATACCAGTCTACAACCTTCCCGAGAGAGGACAGATACGGAAAAGTCCGTCTCTCTAACCTCAATAAAGCCTAATACCTCCTTAACCTAATACATGGAAATATCTGAGAGCTTCGCGTACAATACGACTGGTCGACGGTGAACGTCTATGCTGAAACCAGAAGGGATGTTGAGTATAATAAAGAGTAGAGAATGAGAAAGGAGAAGTCGAGAGAGAGAAATAGTATGCAAGGTGGCGAGTATGGGGGACAGAATTGCAAAGGGTGTAGGCGATACGCGTGTCAGGCAAGCTCTGAGCTGGTAAAGAACACGAGGCCGCGATGGGAAGGGACTAGTTGACCACCCGGCCGCCAACGCCGTCAGCGCCCAAGCGAGCCGCGTCATAGCTCACCCCGCTGCCAGGTGTACTCCCTCACCCTCTCTCGCTCGCCTCCCACACAAGCAACATTTATATTATAGCGAATATATAATACAAGGCGCGGTCACAGACCAAAACAAATACCATTTCTAGACTGTCTGTGGCAACACGACACTAATGAAATAAAGCAGATCATTCTAGGACAACTGTAGCCTATCCCCCCATCCTTGCGAGCGCTAGCGAGCTGCAATGCCCCACGCAACCATTCTGCTAACGCCGGGAGGCGTCACACTGATCAGACATTTTAGCTCACATTGGACTATTTGTAAATTCTGTCGATCATGGAAGAGTCAAGTACAGTGGTGCGGGGGAGGACACTTTATATAACTTACAAAACGTATGATATTTAGAATGTTTGTTATTGAACATTTCAAGCTTAGAATTAACCATTTAATGAAAGCCTTAATTTTGGTCGCTAAAATTGGGACCCCTGTATACTATACAGTATATACAGGGTGATCCAGAAATATGTGTCGAAAATCAGGGGATGTATTCCTGACACATAATTGAATGTAAATTACGAAATTACCATATTGGCAATTCTCAATAGTTTTCGAGTTACAGCACCTAACAGGTCTGCTTGAATGTGTTTTACTCCGGGAATTGCTTGTAAATGAAACATTTACCAAGGACAACGTGATGTATTAACAAAATAAAACAGTATTTCCAGTATGACAATAACATTTACAGTAAATGTTCAAAATTCCTTGTAAATGAAACTTTTACCAAGGACAACGTGATGTATTAACAAAATAAAACAGTATTTCCAGTATGACAATAACATTTACTGTGCTGTATTACTTTACGGTCGTTAAGTAATTTCGCATCTGTCTCAGACATTTTGTACAATCCCTGAATTTAAACACATTCCTGGCAGACCTCGTAGGTGATGTAACTCGAAAACTATTGAGAATTGCCAATATGGTCATTTCGTAATTTACATTCAATTATGTGTTAGGAATACATCCCCTGATTTTCGGCACATATTTCTGGATCACCCTGTATATATATATATATATATATATATATATATATATATATATACTGTATATATATATCCTTTTTCAAACGAACTATGGCGAATACACGAACTGCCTCGGAGTCCCCAGTGGGAATCGGGGGGGGGGGGGATCAGAAATGCCCCCATTGGTTTGGTTCCTGGTAAAGACTCGCCTAAATGCCAAGGAACACTACCTTCTACTCGTTCAATTAATTTATGTATTATTCGTGGCGTTTCCTCTAACTTTTCTCTTTCTCACCGAAACTCAGGTGTCTGGGAATACTGACAGTAAACCCTTCCCTGTATGCTCCTACTATCACTATATCCTCATTTTCAAGCCAAAGGGGGATGTTGCGTATTTGAGGGCAACAATCTCGCTTACTCTCGTGTTCTCAACTTTGACTCTTCTGAATTCTCAACTCTCTGCCTAAAGATCTCTTGTCACTCACAAACTAAATATTTATGTGCCGTTTATCTATTCCCTAATTCTACTGTCTATCCAAAATTATTTGACTATCTAACTTCTAAAGTGGAACACATTATGTCCATCTCTCCTTTCGCAGAAATCTTCATCCTAGATTTAAACTTTCACCTCCGCCAATGGCTCTACTCTCATTCTACTGACCAACAAGGTGAACAAGCCTACATCTTTTCTATCCTAAATGAACTAGAACAGTTGGTTCAGCAACTCACCCGTATCCCGGATCGCATCGGAGATCGGCCAACATTCTTGACTTATTTCAAATTTTTAACCCTTCTGCTTATACTATAAATCATATCTCTCCATAAACCTATCTCTGTCACATCTCCCATCTCTCTGGTACGGCCACCCGATACTCCCAGACAGCGGCGCTTGTGGCACTTTGGCGCTGCCGACTGGGAAGCTCTTCGGCAGTACTTCTTTGATTTCCCATGGAATTACTTTTGCTTTCGGGGCCAGGAACCCTCGAATAGTGCTGAACGCATTACCAAGGTAATCCTGTAGGGCATGGAAATATACAGTACATTCCATTTTCCTTTTCTCAGCCTAATACAAACAAATTTTGGTTTACTAACGCTTGCTCTACTGCTGTCCGCAATAAGGAGGAAGCATTCAAACGGTCCCTTCGCCTTAAAACTCAAGAATCTCATACTTCCTATGTTTCTGCCTGGAATAAAGCCTAATCTGTTCTTCGCCTCAATAAACATGCTTTCATCAATAATAAATGCATGGAACTGTCCAACTCTAGCTCTTCCCAAGCCTTCTGGCATCTAGCCAAAACCCTCTCTAATAATTTGTCTTCTCTGTCTTTCCCTCCTCTTTTCCACTCTGATGGCACTATTGTCATTTCTTCCTCTGACAAAGCTGAAATATTCGCTAACACTTTCGCTAAAAACTCCACTTTGGATGATTCCGGTGGTATTACTCCCTCTCCACCCCCATTTCTCCTACTTATGCCTAACATCATAATTTCTTCCAAGGACGTACCTTCCACCATCTCTGGGCTAAATACTAAGAAGGAGTATGGACCGGACTGTTTTATGCCTGTTGGACTAAAAAACTGTGCTTCCGTGCTGACTACCTGCCTAGGCAATCTCTTTCGTCTCTCCTCTAACATCTTCCCTTTATGCTGGAAGTTTGCTCTCATTCAGCCTGTCCCGAAGAATGGTGACCGCTTTCAACCCTCAAACTATGGTCCAACTGCTCTCATTGCTTGCATCTCAAAAGTTGTTTAACCCTTAAAAAGCGGCTCACCACATAAGAAACTTCCATCTTCGGTACACTGTCAGTGCTCCACGAGTGCTACGTAGCTGTATGTGGTGTCATTGTGTAGCGATTTCCACCTAGTTTTTGGCGCAATACAGTTCCTTTCATACTGATGGTTGATATAGCAGTCAGAATGGCCTGAAAAGGCCCAAAACGGCCACAGAGGACCCGCTAGACTAGGGTTAAACTATTCTTACCTCAACCATTCTTAACATTTATCTTCCCTAAACCTACTCTCAGATTACCAGTATGGCTTCCTTAGGGGTCTCTCTAATGGTGATCTTCTTTCATATCTTACTAATTCTTGTTCATCCTCCTTTCGGGACTTCGGTGAAACTTTGTCTGTTGTGCTAGACATATCGAAGGCCTTAGATAGAGTCTGGCAGAAATATTTAATTTCTAAACTACCCTCCTTTAGTTTCCATCCCTCCACCTGTGCCTTTATCTTCAATTTCCTTTCTGGGCGTTCCATAGCTGCGGTTGTGATCGGCCATCGCTCACTTCCTCATCCTATTAACTCCGGTGTTCCTCTTTGTTCTATCTCCAATTATCTCTCTAATTTTCATAAATTATCTCCTCAACTGTATCTCCAGTCCCATCCATTCATACACAGACGACTCTACCTTACACCACTCAATTAGTTTTCCAGAACGCCCCAGCCAGCAAACCCTCAAAAACAAATGTAATGAAGTCATACAACACTTATCTTCTGATCTAACTACTATTTGCAATTTGGGCAGAAAACAAATTGTTGTCTTTAATGCTTACAAAACCCAATTTCTCCATTTTAAAACCTGTCGGGAACTCCCAGAGGACTATCCCTTTTACTTCAACAATACACAAATCAATTCATCATCTTTTCTCAATATTCTCAATGTTTCTTTTTATTCTGCTCTCTCTCGGAAGGACCATATTTCCAGTCTTGCTAAGGCAGCCTCCCAGAAGCGGGTGTTCTCAACCACTTCAAAGGGTTCTTTACCCCTTCACAGCTTCTTGCTCAGTGCGTCCTTGTATTGAGTATTGTTCCCCCCTTGTGTGGGGAGGATCCTTTCACACCGCACTCCTAGACAAAGTAGATAGAAAAGCCTTTTGTATCATAAACCCCTGTGCACTTACCAACTCTCTGAAATATCTCGCTCTTCGCCGCAACGTTGCATCTCTCTCGCTATCTAACGCTAATACAATAATCAGTATTCCTCACAGCTCTCTCAGTGCATACCACCTCCTCTATGTAGGGAGCGTAGTACCCGGCTTGTAACACAATCCCACCCCTACTCTGTACAACTTCCCAACCCAAGAGTGAATTGTTATTCTCAGTCTTTCTTCTATTCAACAGCTGAGCTCTGGAACTTTCTCCCAGAATCAGTCTTTCTATGACTTAAACTGCTTCAAACTCCGTGTGTCCAGGCACTTTGGCTCGAACGTCCATTGATTTTGGCCCTGTTACTCTTTCAACTCTGAGGGAGGCACTCGCTACAGGCATTTCTGCATTTTATCTCCCTCACTCACATAGAAATAGAATATATATATATATCTATATATATATATATATATATATATATATATATATACAACATATATACAACATATATACAAGTATATATATATATATATATATATATATATATATATATATATATACAACATATATATATATATATATATATATATATATATATATATATATATATATACATATAAATATACAGTATACCGGTATATACAATAAATTGTTGCATACATTTCATCCTTTTAAGGTCAATTCTTGTGACTGTATTTTAAAATTTGATATTAATAATTTTAATCAAGCATTATTTACTTGAAGTTTCTATTATAACCTCTGCTTACTTTTTGTCTGTATGTATTAGTGTTTATCTGTTTCTATTGTTAATATGAATTTTTATAATTAATTGTTCTTGTTAAAAGAGTAATCTTTTGTTTAAATCTATTGTACCTTCTTCAAATTTTCAAATATTTGTATTTATTATATAGTATATTTTCAAATAGTTTTATATATTATATTGTATCTATTCATTGTCGGTAGAATCAATTGCTTGCTTTTGCGATTTCCTTAGTTTATTTGTACAATAAATGTAGGTTATTAGTAGGGTAGTAATTGTTAAGGGTCACTTGAGGCATGCTATGCTTACAGGTACCTACCCGATAGCACTATCGTTAGTGATAGCCATTTGTATTTTATACTATTGTTAATGTCTTGTCAAATTGCAAATTTGATTTTAATAGACCATTTTGACACTAATTGTGATTTCTTCATTCATGCAGAGTTTAGTAAAATTTACCAGAACGTCCCTGACTTCCCAAATTGACTAATTCCTTGAACGTGACGATAGTGCGTTGTTATGTGTGCGATTAGTTGGCTTGGGAAACAGATTAACTTGCTCAGGTAGTGATGTACAGTCGGTCACCTTTCCGACTGGGCCACCTAATGGTAATTTCGCTGGGAGTCTTTTGCTCTGATATATACTTCCCTAGTGGTTAAGGCCCCATTAATTGCTCTTTCCATTCACATATGCATAGCCTACGTGAGTTGCAGTTGGGATGTGTGTACATGCTTAGATTGATATGCAGTATTCGAAGTTGCATAATAAATCGTAGGCAGTGTCCACCATCCTTTAACTGTCTTCGTGGTGCGATGCATAAGGTGTTGATTTTCGGTGTGAGCATCCTGGGTTCGAATCCACGGACTGCCACATGTGTTTGTAAATGTCATTAATCGATTTTAGGAGTATAGTTGGTTGTTGGAAGGAACATAATAATTAGTAAGATCGCTCACTCCCCCCACCCTGAATTTGTTGCATATTATGTCCCATAGATGGCGTAGTTAGATTTGCTGGGAAGGAGAGGGAGGGGCTATAGGGAGTAAGGGGGGGGCGCGTATTATTGTGTAGGAAAGGTTGGAAGTGTGTAGTGTGGGGATGTTAAGTGAATTATTTCACCAGGATTATGGTTACCGTTTTATCTCATGATATTAATTACAGTTATTGAACAGCTATGTTTAGTGAAATCTACCTTTAAGAACTATTATAATATATATTAATGTTTGCAATCATTGCTACAGTTCCGTTCTCCGCTTAAGCTGTTGCTTAACCCACTGCTCTAAACACGTGTTAGATAATATATATGGAGAGCTTAAGTCTAATGTTAATAACGTTAATATTAGCACACCCATATGTATAATTTATCTTTATATATCAATATTATGTTTCATGTATAGATGATGACTGTCAACATGGTTTCCATGGAAACGCGAGCTTGGTAATTTGGGAATATAATCACAGTAAAGGTCACACTACCATTACACCAAAAGTAAAACACAATGTTCTTAACTTTGGTATACAAAAAAAAAAAAAAAAAAAAAGTTTATTAGCCTTTTGTACAATTTGATCATGGGCGATTTACATATTAATCATATTTGATATACAGTATTTTACTACCATTTAACTTTTAACAAAGCTGTTTACAAACATTTACTGGCCATTAACTTTTGTTTTATTTGGCCTATGCCTATAATCGTATTCCGTAAGTAAATTAGTTGATGAACTACCGTAGGTATATATAATAATGCAAATGTCTATGTATTGTACGCCATCCAGGAAAATTGGTATGTCAAAAATTAAAGTGGAGCTGGCAACCGTATTTTATGATTGATTGTATTAACGATATTTTGCACAGCTAGATAAGGACTGAAATACTCTGCATCATCAAACTTCCATTACCTCACTGTAGACGTTTAGGCTATTTTGACTTCTATTGTCTCATGACAGAAAGTTGAAAATGGTATGGTTCAATTCCTTGCCAACCTAACACCTCTGAAAATGCCACGCTTACAGCTGTTCAGGCATGCCAACATGTGTCACGATATCAATATATACCCTCTATCTTTACTGTCCTTAACAATATAATTATTTTGACCCACTTGCGTGATCTATCAATGCTAAAAAATAACAGTTTCTTGATGTGCTTCCTGTGAAGTTGTTTTGATTAGAAAAATGTGGAGAATATAGCTGTTGGTATGCCTGTAGATACCATATCCTCATGACTTGCATTGGAAACCATTATTATAGTTATACTAATTAAAATACAAAGGATTACTGTGGTAATTTGATTTGACAATTAATATAAAAAAAAATATAATTGCAGAGAACAATGTGTTTGTAGACGTTTACTTCAGGGTTAATTGGGCCTGGCCACACAGCCCTACAACCAACAAACAAGACGTTTACTTTTAGTGTAATGGTAGTTTGACATTTACTGTGATTATATTCCCAAACCACCAACAAGCTCTCGTTTCCATGGAAACCATGTTAACAGTCATCTATTTATGAAACAAAATATTGATATATTAACCCGGCAAGTGCTGAAACACTAATAAGAGTTTTACCGCTGCGCTGCGGAACCCCTTATATAATCCCGGTTTTTAAACGCGTACCAAAACCGCGGCCTTACAGCCAGGCGGCTACAAATTGGTGCGAGTGTAGTACGACTTGGCACCTCTCGATATCACCACCCCACACGCTCGGCCCGCACACAGGCAAGCGGTACACACACACGCACGTACACACGCATTGGAGCCTACACCACACTCACGCTCTCGCCCTGATGACACAACCAGCCCTCCTTCTGGTGGTGTCAGCGGCCGTGGAAGGCAGAGAGTGGCTGCCAAAGACCCTAGCTACCATTACTATGGCACAAGTAGGTCCGAGGATGAGGAACCTGCACGTAAAGCAAGTAAAACACGTGCAAGCAAGGGCAGTGCACAGAGTCATTGTCTTTCTGGGACACTGCCACCACCACCCCGGCAACTGCTACCACCACTACCACCACCACTGCCACCACTACCACCGACGCAGGAGGCCGCCCTTGGGCTGCAGGACCTGCGGGGGCCACTGGGAAGACAGGGAAGGGCATGGGTAAAAAAACTTTTACCTCTGCCACTACCACCTTGCCACCACCACCACCACCACCACCAGCCGCCCTTGCCGCCCCTGCCGGCCCTTCTGCCCCTGCCACTGCCCCTGCCCCTGGCCTGCCAAAGGGAAGAAGGGGACGAAGGGCAAGGTGACAACGGCGACAGGGACAACAATAATTGCACATACAGCTGGCTGACCTTGGCTTGCCAGCGACTCGCGACTCAAAGACACAAGTTCCCTCCATCCCACCCACCAACCACACCTCTCCCATAACCTCCGTTCCCGCCTGTAAACTCTCTCATAATTCGCTTATATATCGCATATTTGGTCTATATGCGGCATATTCCTTGGTATATGGGTGGCCTACATACGTACACATACTTTATATATAGCATGACAGTGCTGAAAATACGATATATACGTGATATTACAGCCAACAGACCCTGTACAACTTGGCAACTCTCGATACCACCCCGCCACACGCTAAACCCGCACTCACTCAAGCGGTACACAAGCACTTGTCTCCCGCATAAACTCTCTCACCTCAGTTCCCGCCTCTAAACTCTCTCATAATTCGCTTATATGTCGCATATTTGGTCTATATGCGGCATATTCCTTGGTATATGGGTGGCCTACATAAGTACACATACGTACATATATGTACACAAGCACTTGTCTCCCGCGTAAACTCTCTCACCTCAGTTCCCGCCTCTAAACTCTCTCATCATTTGCTTATGTGTCGCATATTTGGTCTATATGCGGCATATTCCTTGGTATATGGGTGGCCTACATACGTACACATACCTACACATACTTCACTTAGCATAGAAGTGATGAAAATAGGATAAATACGCAAGAGTACGCTCTAACCCTCCGTCTCCTCCTTCTCATCCTACACCCTGGGCGCGCGAATATTCACCCGGGAAATCTTGCTGCGCGATGCCATTCGCTCCACTTTCTTCAACTACGGACCGCCCCCCCCCCAGAATTTTTTTGTGGGGTCAAATATATATGGCTCGATGCGCGCGAACATTCCCTACACGTTGATGTACTTTTCATCGATATTTGCAAGGGGCGCCCAAATCGTCATACCTCCGCACAGGGGTGCCTGTATACTATAGGGGGTACGCAGCGGAGAGGTTAAGGTAAATTATACATATGGGTGTGCTAATATTAACGTTGTTAATATTAGACTTAAGCTCTCCATATACAGTATATTATCTTACACGTGTTTAGAACGGTGGGTTAAGAAACAGTTTAACCCTTCCAGCCCGGGTGTCATTTTAAAATGACACCACGAAAGAAGGGCAGGAGCCCGGGTGTCCTATTAAAAGACAGTAAGCTTGAAAGCCTATTAAGTTTGGTCTGAACGCCGTGCGTCCGACGCATGTAAACAAAGCCGATCGTTGCGTCACCGCACCTCCGAAAACAATAAGGAGACGTCGGATCAATGTTATTGTTGTGACGTCAGACGAAATTAGTGTCTGAAAAGCTCCGATATTGTCAACATCGCGGTAAAATTCGCTCCACTGAAATCGTCATCACAACTGAACCAGTTGACTTACAGAGCTCTACTCAACGCCAGTCTACAGATTGAAAACCGCACTACGTTTATAGATGCGTGGGAAGTTTCTAGCAGTTAAAATAAACAAAAATACGGTAGCCTAGGCCTAGACGATTTTCGGCCAGATCGCCCAGATACGACCTCCGTCCTTTGGAGGACCAGCCCGGGCCACGAGGGTTAAGCGGATAACGGAACAGCAACAATATAATATAGGAGTTTTGGTTTGCATTAGTAATGTATATGATTCATTACAATGAATATATTGTTATTTAGACTTGTCCAATGCATGGGTGAATACATGAGAAGTAATTTGGATCATATTAGTCCCTTCCGGTGAGTGCCAGGCATCCGCCTTGCAACACAGTCCCACTCCTATTCTGTCCAGCTCTCAAAGCCAAGAATTGGCATTCTCAGTCTTTCTTCTATGCAACAAGTGAACTCTGGAACTTCTCCCTTGATCAATTTTCATTTATCCTATGACTTAAGCTATTCTAAACTTCTTGTGTCCTGGCATTTCTTTTACCACAACGTCCCTTGAATTTGGCTCTGTCACTCTTTTGGCTTTTGGGGAGACACTCGTTACAGGCAACCTGCCTTTTGTCTCTCTCATACACATAGACAAAAAATATAACGCATACTGCATTTGTTAAATGCCATGTTGCTTAATATTCTGTATATACATTGTAATGTATAATTGTTAACCCACAGAACCCCAGCGACGCAAACCATGCGTCCTCAATGTATGTAACGCTAAACCCCAGCGACGCAAACCATGCATCCTGGCCGGTCCAGTCCCAATTACTCTGGTCCTATGGCACCTAGAGGGCTCAGATTTGTATGGGAACTGTGTAAGTATCCCACGCAACCTTGACGATGGTTGAAAACTCTCAAAGTCCCACCGTGTGCGCATGAGCGCGCAAAAACCGGTATTTTGGGTTTATTTGCCTTCAATTTTTTACTCTTGTAAAATCGACTTTCGGGGGCTCCGTAGGACCATTTTTGGAGCTTTTTGATCGTTTTTTTGTGGTTTTTCCTTCATTCCTAACCCATTCGCTATTGTTTCTGGATTTTTTTTTTTTTTCAAAACAGCCGGTCCCTGGTTTTATAAACCATTTATTATAAACTAGCTGGTCCTCAGCGGGTTAAATATAGAACTTGAATAAATACTATATTCAAAGAAATATACCTTAAAGACTTTATAATTCTGTTCCTACAACATATACTTATATTTATATATTTCTGAACTATAATTACTACACTATAACACGCCACAAGCATATGCAAAGTAACAGGCATGCACACACGCACGCATACGCAAACGCACATATTGGCTATTATTATTTCCACACACATGAGGTGTCACGAAATATATGATTATGATATATATATATCAATTGCGTAGCATACATATAGTACTGTTGTTAAATAATGACTTTGATAAGTGTTCAATGCTGCAACCGAGAATAATTCTCTATATAAAGCATATTCACTCCGATAATGCTTATTGAGGCGCACAATATTCTGAGTGTGTGTGTGATTACCGATTATGCCAAGAGTTATGCTTAGTTGACGTAGTTTGTGTTTCCGAGGTTAGAGAGTGATGGTCGACCAATGACAATCACTGTTGTCAATTGCGTGAGAATATGTTATTAGTTGCCTGAGATTGCACTGCATATAGAAGAACAGACAATACTGTATTAGTTTAAAGAAATAGTACATTTCAAAAAAATAACAAATGTAAGGTAGCTTTCTGAAGTCATAAGAGTAGGCGAAAATCTATACTATATCATTACTTATAGCATATTTATCCCCACGACTTATGTGACACCAAATGATAATATGGGTTTTAAACAGGTTATATATAGGCCAATAGTAGATGCAAGTTATCAAATATGACTACATTCGATGGCGGGTCACGCAAGTATAATGTGTCTAACACAGACCAAATACAAAAAAACAATGCCTTATATGGTGATAATGACGTTATAGGTGGACTTATTTTTACTCCATATCATTATATGTGTATCTGCCCTTTTGCAATCACGTTTACAAGCAGCCTTGTAAGGATCAGTAGATCTATTGTTGCTTGTTTTTCTTTGTACTTATTTGTTAAACGTGCAGACTACTGTCTGCATAACATGTAATGCTAAATATTTAAATATTCTTCTGAAGTTATATACTTTTAACTATTTTGTATTGGCATATACAATAGATTTAATGATTATGGTAACGATTCATACAATCGTTTAATTGTATTAAAGGTTGTACTACAAACTATTATTACATCTACCAAACTCAATATGACCACTCACATCCCTCTTTACAGAACGAAGAACCATTCATTCATACAGACTTACACTACTATTCTCTAACGTTTCGGGCTATGTATTACCCATCTTCACGTCTCTCTGAAGATGGGTAATACATAGCCCGAACAGTTAGAGAATAAAGAATCATAGTTCTGTCCTGTGTTTTCCCCCACCCAATCCACACACACTTGTGGTTCGATAAACACTAATGGTTCACAATATGCACGCGCATATCAGTGTAGATTATGGCTATTGCCATATCTCTATCTCTCTCTCTCTCTCTCTCTCTCTCTCTCTCTCTCTCTCTCTCTTTGCGTAGTGGTTTGGCAGAAGAGTCACAAGGAACGCACTTTCTATTTATTAAATGCCGATATAACTATGTTAATGTTTAATATTACATGATTAAATCTATGCAAGGGTAATTATATATTATGTGCAGTAAAGTGTATAAGTTTGATAAGAGACTGTCACCTTATAAAATATGTATAACTATATGCGTATTAATAAACCAAGTGCACTGTGATTCATGGCAGATAATATCTGGAGGACCATTAGTTTGTCAAACTCTGTTGGGTATTGTTAAGGTGTACATTATGTGGGCTGCTGGATCACTATACTCTGTTTCGGCGACGCTGAGGTAGGAACGGCTCACCTAGATGTCAATAATTCTAGCAGATTGGCTCACGCGACCGACCGTGTTCAATGTCTTGTCTTTTAATAATTATATATTTTTAAAGGTTTAACTAATCACAGTCGAACAAGTCAATCAGCTGGAACTATTGACATCTACGTGGGCCATTAGCACCCCAGAGTCGCTGAAATAGTATAAATATTAGTATATAACGGACAGCACTACTGGTTAACTAATGCTACCACAGAAAGTGTAATAGGTAGTCAGACAATCAGTAACCAAGCCTTCCATCCTGGTAAATAGGTAGGGAGGATTAGCAAGGGACATTAGAAAGGGAACAATGTTGACAGGGAGAGAATGAATATAATAAACGCCTGTCAAAAGCAAGCACTCTAACATTCAGAACAACATTCACCAGGCCTCAATATAATTGACTTCACCTCAGATGATATACACCTCCACAACAAAGTCTCTTCACAACATCGGGGATGATGACCTTCCAGGTGTGTCAATTAAAAGGTTACAAATACCTTCATATGTTCTTCCTAACAAACTTCCTCCATTCATTCCTGTAACAACAATTGCATATAATATCCGTGTTAATAGTTCATGCATCGACCATGAACCTCCCGACCAAGGTTCCCCTTTATTGTTTTGGCTACAATCATACATTTTATTGAGGCTAGTGCTTGATAATTTCATTCAGCACTGGAGCCACGGCGGTCGAATGGCAAGCACGCTCATGTGTATATCTGCTTGACCTGGGTTCGATCCCAGCCAAGGCGGACGTATTTAGTGGGTGTGTAGCTCAGGTGTCTGAAGCAACTGCCAGCAGCCCATTCTCTGTATCCTCCTACTTTCTCTATCCTAGTTTCAAAGCCAAAGGCGGATGTTGTGCATACGTGCACAACAAACTCACTTGCTCTCGTATATCCGATTTTGGCTCCTCTGAATTCTCGACTTTATGGCTCAAACTTTCCTGTCATTCTCATATTAAATGTTTATGTGATATCTGTCTTTCCCCTAACTCTACCGACTTTCCCAAATTGTTTGATTATCTAAACTCCTAAGTGTAACATATTCTAGCCATTTCTCCTTTATCTGAATCACCATTTTAGGAAATGTCAACGTTCATCACCACCAATGGCAATGGTTTGCTCAATCGTCTGTTACCCCTTATCCCCGTACAGCCTCTGTCTCCGTACAGGGGCACTGTTGTAAGCGTATCAGGTATTGTTCGCATATATAAAATGCCTCTGAAAGGGTGCAGTCAAAGGTATGTAATCTCTACTCTTCTCCACCATATTGTCTACAATCTCTCCACATTGTGAAAATTGCACGTATATTACTGTTATGCCGTTATGTTATTATAGTCAGTGTTCTTCACAGCTGTCCCAGCGTATACCTCTCACTCTGCAGAGACAGATGGCCACCCACTTTGTAACTCATTCCCACCACTTGTCTGCCCACCATTCAAAGCCAACATTTAAGTTAAATTTCCCCGTAATATTTCAGCTCAACAAGTAAAGTATGGAATTCACTCCGTAAATGTGTCTATCCCTCACCCTATGACTTTGTTTCAAGCTTTGCGTGTCCTGCAGTTACATTCCAGTGCACCTTGAATATGGTTCTGTACTAATCATTCTGTTCTGACCAGGGGAAGTGGGACAATAGGAGGTCACAATGTTTATAAGTAATTTTGCCTCTTGTCTCTTTCATACAAAGAGAAACAATTTATTAGGTAAAGGGAAGTGGAGAACATCAAACCTTTGATTGTCATATGAAGGAATTGGGTTGCTTGTAATTGGAATTTGCATTACATAGGTGAAGTGGCTCTGTGGGTCATTTTGTTCATATGTTTAGATGAATATATAGAGTAAACATTACCGAGTACTTATTATTTTGATTAATAAATACTCTATCTACTGATATTCGATGTATTCGTCCATTTACTTCGTCTCTCCCTTTCCTTCTCGCTCTCTCTTTGAACGGTTTAATTATATTTGCATTGATATCAAAATGTATATGCTAATAACAAACACCTTTATCATACATATCAACATTGGGAAATGCAAACCACTAAAACTTCTCTGGGGCTACTTTGAAAGTATATAGCGTTTTCCAATGACATTTTAGTAGGACCTATTTTTTTTATAAGTTATAACACCTTTGTGGTTTGTAGCACTTATTTCCGAGCATATCATGTATTTGTTTCTACTTAAGTGGGTTACCAGTTCTAAAGTTTGATATTTGTATACTGTATTTTAGTCATATATATATATACAGTATATGTTTTCTTCTCCAAACCCCCTTCTCAAACACAAAATACACATCTGGAGAATATCATAATTATATCAATATATATTACACTGCTTTTATTGCTGAATTACCTCATAATTGTTCTCTAACAGTGTAGGATTCTTTGGTGTAAGTGACCAGTTATGAAAGCTGTTATTTTGGTATGGGCATTTCACTAATGACGACTAGATGGATATGGATATGCAATACATAGAAACATTATTTTATTTTAAGTAACAACACAATGCTGCACATAATACTGTATTTGAAAAAAAAGGCATGAGACAGAGAGGTATGAGGAGCCTCAAAACAAATGCCCCAAATCGACAATACGGGCCAGCCCGGGACCTCAACCAAAATTAAGAGACCAACATTAACCCAAAGAAGAGCAAATGAACATCAGCTAAGGAAAAGACTAATCTATAATGTGGATAGATATAGATAGATAGATAGATAAATAGCTAGTGTGAGTGAATGAGTGAGAAAGAGCTGTCTTACTAAATAGATAGTGAATCTAGCAATCCCTACAAATTGGTTTGCAAACAATAATTACACATAAACAAATATTTCTCAGAGGCAGATTTCACTTAATTAATATCAAGAGATAAAATTGTAACCATAAACCTGGTGAAATAATTCACATAACCCCACCTCCCCCACCCTACACACTTCCAACCTTCCCTACACAATAACCCCACCCACCCACCCCATCCCTCTCCTTCCCAGCAAATTTAACCACGCCATCTATGGGACATAATATGCAACAGATTCAGGGGAGGGGGGGGGGAGTGAGCGATCTTAGTAATATTAGAGCGAAAGACCCAGCGAAATTACCATTAGGTGGCCCAGTCGGAAAGGTGACCGACTGTACACCCTATATGGTGGATTGTGTTTTTTCATTTATACATTATTGTTTTACTTAAGCGTTGTTTCCTCATAGCGATTTTGATTAGTTGTTTTGTCGTTTTACTCTGTTCGTATAAGTTTTGGTTTGTTTATTTTGCAAGTTTTACACTATAATTATTATTTTTGTTTTCTCTATTCCAACTACTCCCTCTCAGACATAGGATGAGAGCCTGTACATTCAACCGCTAAGCATTTAACGGTGAACGGTATTATGTCCCATCTATGGGACATAATATGCAACAGATTCAGGGGGGGGGGGGGAGTGAGCGATCTTAGTAATATTAGAGCGAAAGACCCAGCGAAATTACCATTAGGTGGCCCAGTCGGAAAGGTGACCGACTGTACACCCTATATGGTGGATTGTGTTTTTTCATTTATACATTATTGTTTTACTTAAGCGTTGTTTCCTCATAGCGATTTTGATTAGTTGTTTTGTCGTTTTACTCTGTTCGTATAAGTTTTGGTTTGTTTATTTTGCAAGTTTTACACTATAATTATTATTTTTGTTTTCTCTATTCCAACTACTCCCTCTCAGACATAGGATGAGAGCCTGTACATTCAACCGCTAAGCATTTAACGGTGAAGCCCGTGAGGGCTCGTTCCAGTCTAGGGGGTGAGACATGTGAAGCACTTTTAGCTTCAACCAACCCCTGCCATCTTGCTTTTGCAGGATTCATGGGGGTTAGTTGCCCACTCACGGCTGGAAGTAACCACATCTCTGAAGCCGCCTCGATCCAGTGCTTCAATGGTTCACCTCTTAAACTCGGACCCTCACTCTCAGAACGCCATCTATTGAGCAATGAACTCACTAGGCATTGTACACTCGGCCGCAATTCCGCGTGGGCCACCTAGTCATAGGGTTTGGGTAAATCCGTTGTGTAGCTTGTTCGCTCTGATATAGTAAGATCTCACACTCCCCTCCCTGAATCAATCGAAGATTTTGCCCCATAGATGGCGCAGCTTGATGGGAAGGGAGGGATCTTGTCGTAGTGTTAAAAGGGTAGGACACAATGGGAGGAGGTGACGTTCTATAACATACAGTGACGAATGTTAAACTTATTTACTTTTACTTGTTCATACAATAATGTTCCCGAAACTAATTCGTAATGAACAGTAGATTCCCTCTTTCAGTAACTGAAACGTCACTCTCTCTCTCTCTCTCTCTCACTTTCTCACTCTCTCTCTCTCTCTCCACCCACTCTATTGGTATGAATAGAATAATAGTATACAGGTCATACTATATAATATATAACATACACCTTTTGTTAGCAAACTACAAACTAGCGACAAATTAGATTAACAGAGGTAGTAAACTTTTATTATTTAGATGAGTTACCTTTGTAGTGTCAAAATATGTCGATCTGTGGATGACTTACCTCAAGCATGAGAGTCACAGTTAATACTGAGTCGGTGGGATATTGATTACATTGATCAGGATTCATTAAGATTGGTAATATCATTATCAAGATTCTAAATTACCTGTGGCCAGAAAGAAAACATTGCATATGATCACATTGATACATTAAGCCAAATGGTAGAGGTATGGCATGTCTGATTTATATATTTAACAATTAATTTACATCGAGGCAAATTTGTTGATAAAGCATTTCCCTCAGGAATATCAGTATATTTAGAGTAGCTGGCAACAGTGTTTAAACTTAGATACAAAATTCCTCTCTGTTTATGGCGATTTAAAGTCGATTTTCCTGTGCATCAGGGTAAACTACCCCTTCCCTCCCCCAAATGGATAATTTGAGTCTCGTTTCACCTTTATTGCTCTCTGACATTAGGTTGAAATTATTATGGATCTTCATAAAGAGCTCCTTACCAAAACTTCTGCTGAAAATACACACTTCCTACTCGACAGGCTTACCAACATTTATCAGGGTAAATTCTATGACCTTAACTATTCACCTATAGTATACCAATCAAATTCTTTCTGATTAACTTGTTCTATAGACGAATGCTAATAATTGATGTGTGCTAACCTAGAAACAATAAATACAATAATTACTAAAGTATATGAAAAATCTGTTGGTATCACGGAAGAGCCAAGTCTGGTTTCTCAGAGAGAGAGAGAGAGAGAAGTTGCACTGTGTTATTCGATTTATTTAGTAAATATGGTATTGATAAATAATTTGTGCATTACCTTGGTAACAGTGAGACTATGAGTAACTACATGTAAACTCAGGTTATTAGATTTCACAAATAGACCAGGGTATACACAGATAATATTATTCCACACATATAGTTATTTATACTGATATGTTATACTCTTTGCATGTGGTTTGTTACATATTGCCAAGTCTGATAATATAAGATAATGTGATACAGGGGGAAATATTTACCTAGAGTAAATTACCCTCGAGAATTGCAATAATTTTTTTCTCCAACACATTATTTCCTTGAACTATTTACTTTACTATGACTGTCTAATAAATATCAATTAAATAAATATAATTACTGAAGTTAATTGAGTATACCTTTATCAATTGTTCATATTACCGCAAACATAATGTTTATCAACAGGACAATTAATATTTGTCATTGTTATATTGCATTGCGCAATAATCTTGTATGATCAAGTAACACATTTATTTTGAAATTAATTGAAAAAAAGCTAGATAATCGAATGAGTTACCTCGGCATATAGAAGCTTATGAAGGTGATACTTTCACGTCCACCTCCTCTCGGGAGATAAGGTTGTCTGGCAATAGATGGATATATAGATAGATAGATAGATAGATAAATCAGATTAGCGAGTTCACGAAATATGATATTACATCAAGATTTGTGTGCAATGATTAACCGAAGTTGTAAGAGGAAGCATAAACAAGCGAACAGGGGATCGTCCAAAGGGATCCTAATACATCATTCATATAAACATAACTATATTTAAGCCAATTAGTGAAATATGCTGAAAATGTGTGCAAAACTAATACAAAGTAAAGAGTAAGTAAGGCCATGCCAGTATAAAAAGAGATACAATATATAGTACATAAATAAATTTAGCTTTATAATTTTCCACCCGTCCACGAACACAAAACCTCTATGCATTCGTGTCCCGATCGCCCTTTAAGCACACACACACACACACACACAACACTTGAAACACACAAACATTAGTGAATGGTTTAGCCGAATTCAGGAATTTTGTGGCCTTAAGAACCGACCCTCTACCTTCCCGTGTGTCAACCATCTCACCAGTAATGAAGCAGCCGAGACAATAAATAATAATTTTGCCTCTATATGTCAACAACTTCCCAAGCTCTCTCATGACCAGCTCCCAGCATACCTCCCTGCCCCCTCCCCCCCACCTATCGTATTAGAGTACGAAGTTTGCCGTCGTTTACAGATTCTCAAACCTAAACGCTCCTCCACTCCACTCGATCTTCCTATCCGCTTATACAAAGAATTTGCTCCTGAACTTTCCTTACCTCTCACATCCATAATTAATGCTTCCTTACAACAATCCAAATGTCCTAAAGATTGGAAGCATTCCTATGTCACTCCAATCCCTAAATCTTCAAACCCTCAATCTCTTAATGAACTACGGCCCATAGCTATTACACCTATTCCTAGCCTTATTTGTGAACGTTTTGTAGCTGAATTGGCTTACAAAGATATATACAATAAATTAGACTCGTGCCAGTATGGAAATATTAAATCCTCATCCACCTCACACTACCTCATCAGTTTTCTTGACTTCATTCATAAAAATTTAGACCGCCGAAACACGTCAGTAACAGCAGTATTCATAGATTTCTAAAAAGCCTTCGATCTAGTGAACCACACCATTATAATTAAGAAAGCACTACAACTTGGCCTCAGGGAATGTCTTGCCTCCTGGTTGGCGGATTTCCTCAACGACCGTCAACAATCCGTCCGCTTTCTAGGCAGTATCTCCAGTTCACAAACACTTACTTGCGGTTTGCCTCAAGGGACACGAATGGGGCCCCTCGGTTATTTAATACTCAGCAATAACGCCCTTCAAGACGCAGAACTCAAATGGAAATATGTTGACGATTCCACACTAGCCTCTTCCATCAGCAACGCTTCTCCAGACTACAGCATTCTCCAAGCCAACCTAGATGCCCTACTGACCTGGACACAAGATAATGATGTCACTATTAACCTAAACAAAACACTTGTCATGAACTTCAATGTTGCTTCTAAACCCATCCCTCCACCCACCTTCAAGCTTGGCAATCACACCCTCGAGATAGTTCAGTCCACTAAATTACTTGGTGTTTTCCTTCAGCAAAAACTACTCTGGGATAAACATGTTAACACCGTAGCTAGTGCTTCTTCTTATCGGCTACACATGTTACGCACCCTGAAACAACTAGGGGTTCCCAGAGATGACATGCTACTTTTATACAAATCTTTTATATTACCCAAACTCTGCTATGCTTCACCCGTTTGGTCATCCTCTCTCAACTTAACCCAAAGAAATAAATTAGAAAACATTCAGAAGAGAGCACTCAGAATAATGTTAGGGGCCAACTACACCACTTACCAAGATGCATGTAACCTAATTAACGTCCTCGCCACATCTAACCTCTACGAACAACACCTTCAGCAGTTCTCCAGCAAACTACTAAACAACCCCAGACACCGGCACCTACTACCGCCCGACGCCCCTTCTCCTCTACGCGCTGTTCGCCACTTCAACCGTATTGTCCCCGTAAGAGCACCACGGACTGACCGCTACAAGAACAGCGCCATTCCTTCAATAATTAAGGTCTTAAACAATCAATAAATTATATACATATTTTTCATTGTAAATTAGCCTGTTAGCTCTTGTGTCAATTTTAATTTTAATTTTAATTTTAATTTTAACTATGTATTAACTTCTTTGTATATTTTCAGCCTTCGGGCTGCTTTTGTGAATAAACCGTTAATTATTATTATTATTATTATTATTACACACACACACACACACAAACTAACACACACACCTACACTACCGAGGATTAACCTCCCATTGTAGTAGGCTGTACCTGACCATACCTGTACGGACTTGAATTGCTGCACCCTCTTTACCCTTCAACTCTTTACCCTGACCCTACCAAAACAGTTTCTGTATGTATGTATGTTTGTGTGCATACGTGAGCGTTTGTGTATACGGACATGTGCACACTTACTGCATGTTCTTATGTTCCTATATAAGTATGTATATGTATGTGCGCACGTACGTGTATATACGTATGTTCTGTATATGAGTAAGTAAATAAATGTGTATATGTACTGTATATCACTTACTCTCATGGTTATTTTATGATAATTTGTATTCTGCACATGCATCATTATTGTATTTATTTATTTTGTTTGTAAACTGAGCATACCATCCTCATATCTGTACGGCTCCCGGACGGATTGCCGACGGACATTTGGCCGAACGGACATTTGGCCGACAGACCCTAACCTAACCTAACCTAACCTAACCTAACCTAGCTTAACCTAACCTAACCTAACTTAACCTAACCGTTCGGCCAAATGTCCGTTCGGCCAAATGTCCGTCGGCAATCCGTCCGGCCACGATCTGTACATCTCATGTTCATCCACTAAATTGTAAAATGTGTATTTTCAGCTCATGAGGCTGCCATTCTTTAATAAACCGTTTATTATTATTATTATTATTATTACATACACACACACACTGAAATATCCTAAATTTAGTTATTATACATTCATCCACCAGTCTAAACAATCCCACCACAACTCCTCCACCTCCACCCACCTTGTTAGTCACCTCGCCACCCTTACCTCCCTCCATCCCTTAGTGACAACTATACTCTATTTTTTTCCAGCTGATCGTAAATTGAATCTCTTATTGTGTTCTTTTATTTAATTATTTTCATTTTAGTAAGCGTTGTTTCCACATAGCGATTTTGATAATTTAATTTGACTTTATATTGTCCTTGTCCAAATTTTGGTTTGTTTAGTTTGCAAGTTTTACATTTTAATTAGCTGATTTCTCGATACTTAATGGAAATATATGAAATTACTATGGCTGTGTGTCATATTAATGCCAAGTTTTCAGAATAAACATCATCTTTCGCTACAAAATCTACCTTATAGCCGAGTAACAAAGATAGAAACATGACAATTTACCCTCAGCTGGGAAAAAATAGACTAGAGGATAGAAAAAAAGTCCGAGCTCGGAGAGGGAGAGGAAGGTGGATAATTATACATGGCCGCGTCAGTATAATGTTACTTCGTGGTGCTACTTCAAAATATATTCTTCTCAAGTTCTCATCATATTGCTGAATAAATTTCATAATGTGATTCATTAAAGGTGTAAATGGATATATATATAATAGTGTTACTTTCAACATTCTGTATACCTCTTATAACCTAGAGAGAGAGAGAGAGAGAGAGACGTTTCAGTTACTGAAAGAGGGAATCTACTGTTCATTACGAATTAGTTTCGGGAAAATTATTGTATGAACAAGTAGAAGTAAATAAGTTTAACATTCGTCACTGTATGTTATAGAACGTCACCTCCTCCCATTGTGTCCTACCCTTTTAACACTACAACAAGCTCCCTCCCTTCCCATCAAGCTGCGCCATCTATGGGGCAAATTCTTCGATTGATTCAGGGAGGGGAGTGTGAGATCTTACTACAGTATATTCAGAGCGAACAAACTACACAACGGATTTACCCAAACCCTACGACTAGGTGGCCCACGCGGAATTGCGCCGAGTGTACAAGCAGGAGAGAGAGGGGCAGAAGAGATGCTAAGGTCAGCTGGTTGAGAGACCCCGAATGAGAGGAGGGGCGAGGTTATATAGGCCTCACAGTAGCCATAACTTTCGACAAGCTCTGCGAGCACACCAGACATACTGCCGCCACGCGTCTAGAGATTCGGTACGAGATATGAACATGTGAATAAAATAATCTCCACTCACTCATACGTATTAAGTGACTTTCTCTAAAATGCGTATATTAACCCTACCACCATTGTACTTATTTTTTTTTATATATTAGTTTAGCTCACATTACATAACAATATATATATACAATTCACATATTTATAATTATATATATATATATATATATATATATATATATATATATATATATATATATAATTATATACTCTATATATATATATATATATATATATATATATATATATATATATATTATATTCTTTGTTTTTCTATATTCCAACTTACTCCCTCTCGGGCATATGCTGAGAGCCTATTCAATCGACTGCTCATCACGGTGAAGCCCGTGAGGTCTCGTTTCAGTCTTGGGAATGAGACATGTGAAGCACTACGGCTCAAAGCAAACCCATTTCAGGAGATACTCGAAGAGGAAAGAGAGAGATTATGTAGTCACTACACTTATTGCAGTGTGCAAAGTACTACTACACACTTCTTGAACTGTTCTACTGAAAAATTGTTTACAACGTTTGAGGGAAGTTTGTTCCAGGTAGAACAGATCTTATATGTAATAAAGTTTCTACAAATACTAGTGCTGAACCTTTTCAATTCTAACTTCCAGGCATGGTTGCGTGTTGTATTGATATTGAAACTAAACAGAGAGAGAAAGAGACAGAGAGAGAGAGAGAAAGAGAGTAAATTAGTAATTGACTCTTAATTATTTTGATGCGATTGTATTATTTATTGTAGACCTATTGTTTCTAATGCAAAGATATGAATATACATATGGATATGCAGAAATAAAGTAGAAATGCTATGACCAAGATCAAAATGGGTAGAGCATTGGTGGAGTTGGTCGGGTAATTATGGAGGATTCACACGGTCAATTGTTTCCGTGTTCTTATCTCATCAACTCTGGTGACTTTTCTAGTTGTTTCTGAATGTTGAATTTAAGTTTCTTTAGAATCCAGCAAACTATTTCCATCTAACGTTAGTATTTATGCTGATACATAGGATAAATAAGTTCCAAAATGCTGCAAGAAAAGACAGATCGTATAAATCGGTCCTAAAGTGAGGTTAAGTGTTCGTGTTACTCGGTCCTAAGGTGAGTTAGAGGCAGTGTACACACACACACACACACACAAACACCAATGCTAAGCAAAGACAGAGAATGCCGATATTGTATGGCTGAAAACTACTTCTTACCTTCGGCTAAGGTATATCATATCATTCTCCATCTGGATTACGAAGTGTACCCTTCCAGTATGAATGACATTATTCCTATTTTATTCTTGCTATTTTCAGGCTATTTTTGTTCAAAATAGGTAAGACTTCTAATAGTCAAGAGAGGTAAAACTACCTCGAGTATCTCCTTCTGTAAACTATATCTTTATGTTTTATTTGTTGTCTATCATCAGACGATATCAATAAGTTCAGGAAAGGCCTCCAATATTCAAAGAGTTAATTTCTTGCCTACATGTTTCAAAACAATTACAAATTTACATATTATTGAGAATGGTATCCAAGTAATCGTATGGCAAGTACCAGAAAAGGGACTGAACATGAACCACGTGCCACGCAGACGACTTACTGTACATGTACACTGATTCCTGTATACATTTATGTCAACTACTATAACCTCAAAAGTGTTACATAATTATTATCAATCGTAATTTATTGAAATACTAACAAGAACATTGCTTATGCTCCTGTTTGGATTGGAATGCTCAGTAATCTTTCCATTTATGCATTTTAGTTATCACGGTCCTTTTCGTTATGTGTTGACCAGTTGGCAAGCAAAGCTTGTGAAATGTTTCATTCTTCTATCAGTATTACAACAATCAGTATTCTTCAGAGCACTCTCAGTGCATACCCCCTCTCCTGCGGCGAGTATGAGGCACCTGCCTTTCATCACAGTCCCACTCCTATTTTGTCCAACTCTCCAACCCAAGAATTAGCAAAAATGTCTGGGTCTTTCTTCTACTCGACAAACTCTCTCCATTAATTAATCTTTCCGTCATCCTCTGACTTAGACTGCTTTATATTCCGTGTGTCCAGGCATTATGACCCCAATGTCCCTTGAATTTGGCTCTCTGTCACTCTTTTGGCTTTGGGGGAGACACTTATTACAGGCGGCCTGCAGTTTGTCTCCTTCATACACACATAAGACAAAATACTTATTGAAACGTTTTGCTATCTTCCAAGTTTTATAGATATTTAGTATAAACACTAAAAATCGTTATAGGCTGTCCTGTCATATCTTTCATATGAATTGTTGTATATTATTAATTTCGTGTTTCTAGTATCGGTATATGTATTGTAGATGCATACTTTCCAACCCATATTGTTGTTATTTTCAGTCAACTTCAAATCGCTTAATAGTCAGATAAGTTTGAAGTTCGAGTTAGATGCACTATATAAGAATGTGTACATTAAAGTTGTAAGGAAATTAGGCAATCTAGTAAATGTCTTTTATTATGAACAGGCTTTTAACACCTTACGAGCGGCCTAGGCGGTAATTTCTATGTACCGCCCAGCGGGGGTTTTGACCATAAATGGGGTTGTTTCCGTGCTCTTTTTCATGCATAAACAAGACCCAGAGTGTAATACAAGTATGTATCCCTTAAAGGGCGTAATTTGAGCTTTCAAATGACACCCAAACCATCCTTCTACGATCACTGGTTGTCTTGCAACGATCGTGCAACGAAGGGCAAAATCGCTAAAATACGGTAATTTTCTTATATTATTACGTGTGTAGCGAGTGAGAGAGGGTGGGGGAGGGTGCAATAAATCTCAGTAGCTCCACGGCGGCCGTGGCGAGCGGTCAGGAGGTAATCTACGCTCCTCCCACTGCTCCGCTCTCTCTCAGAGCACATTACGTGCTCAAAATTGTACTCAACAATAGCCGGGCCCCGCCACATAGGCCACATTTATTTAACTCGACAATAGCCGGGTGCCGCCAGTTAAGGGTTAAAGTAGTTTATTGTAGTTAAGAATAAAACTAAATTTGAATATTTTGAGGTTAGGAGTTTTACGTGGACATACCTCACCACTCAGATATGATTTAAATCAGTTCACTGACACAATGCCCATTGCTTGTAGTTTTATTACAGAGGATATCATGATCTACCATTTCAAAAGTGTTCTGTAAGTCAAGAAGTACCATGCCAGTGTAGTTACCTTTAGACATGTCTTTACAAATGTGGTATGTTAAGTGGATGAGACATAAGTATGTTGAGTACATGCCTCTGAAACCTGATTGAAACATGTGGAACAGATAATTGTCTTTGATGTAGTGCTCAACTTTGGTGTAGACAGCTCTTTCAAGGATTTTTGATACAATACATACGATGCTAACCAGTCTGTAGTTGCTAATATATAATTTGTTTCCCTTCTTAAACATAGGGGTTCAAATTGTCCTTCACCTTTATACGCCGAAGCTATGGTAGTTCAAACCCTCCCGTCAAGCGAAGGTATTTTGGTTCATCCCCTACGAAAATCGTAATTTTACCATAAATATTGTTATTACTTATTCATATGCGCCTATTTTACGTTAAATATGAAGATATTAACATGTAACAGCAATAAAACAAGTGGGAATAGTATTTGGGAGGGGAGAGCCGGCGCAAAGTATACACTCTCTCTCTCTCACTTCCTGATCGATACTTTGGTCTTGCAAGTGAAGTTTCTCTGTTGCTTGGATCTCTAACTGCCTCCCCTGTGACCCTTAAACCGCAGGCGGGAAATTTGCGCCAAGAATTACCCGATAAGAGGAAAAATAGGTGATAATTGAGGTGGAGAAAAGGGGGGAAGGGGGAGGGGGGCTTTGGACACAAGTGGAGGAGCGATAGGAGGTATGGAGGGAAATTATCTTACTTAATCACATATTGCTTTGTTTTGAGTGTTAGTGGGGTGTTTTGAAAGGCTTTTTTTATGCCTGACCTCTTAAGAGTCCTGGCACCTTCACCGTACTGTGTTGTTGTATGCTAACAAGTTGATGATGTGAGTATGGGACTTGCGATACCAATAGCACCATGTTGTCGAAATTTGGCAGAAATTTTATCTGATTCTGTACTTTTGTGTACATCAAGATTACAGAGCTCCTCAAATGCGCATTTTGGTGTAACATTTTGCAATCTAAAGGTGTTCGGGTGTATGCCTGTGTCCCTGTTGAAGTTTTGAAAGGTGGAAATGGTTGTGGTGTATTTATTAAGTGGTTGTGGTAGGTTCTGCGCAAGTGTGTCTGCTATGGAGGTGAAGAAGGTGTTGTAATAGGTTGATATTTGACGTTTATCATGGCAAACTTGATCATTAAATCCTGAGAGCAATATTAGTGTTAGATGAATCCCTTGTCTTGTTACTGTAGCCCGTTGATTTTAAATGCCTCCATAGCGCTTTTGAGGTTGTTCTGATAATCCTCTGCCTTATCGTGGAAATACTTCGATTTCGCTGTTTTAATTAATGTCTCTAATTAATTTTGTAACCCTGTTGAACTCCTGTTTCAGACCTTCATCATATCTATGTTTCATTAGCCTTTTTAACCATTTATATCTGTGTTCTAGAAGGTGTATTATTTCATTGGTGATCCATGGGTCTGACCTTGTTTTAATTCTTATGGTTTTTAAAGGACCTATTTCGTCTAGGATGCTTATGATAATGGTCCTAAAGCCAACCCATGCATCATTAACGTTTGTACTTCCAAAAACTGGAGACCCATCTATATTCCACAAAATGTCCAAAACTGTTTCTTTGCTGTAGTTTCTGAGTGACTTTGTTCTAATGACCTTGCGATTTTCTATGGTAAATTTTGGCGTTTTCGTGTGCAATACGTGACAAAGTGATCACTTATCGCCGTCTGTAAATTCTCTGATTGTGATATTTTGTCCTCTTTGTTACAATTCAGGGGCAACAGATTAGAGCACTGGCAGGAATCTGCTCAATATTCACTCATCACTTCAGCAAGCAGAGTAAACATTATATGTTCAAATTGTTAACCCCGCCAGCACGATGACACCTTTTGATATTTGATTCTTGCTAAAATTGATATTTGTATGTAGTTTATTCAAAGGATTTATTTAGATTGTATTAACCCCTTTGGGCCCTAGAAGTAGATAATAAGCTTGAGCAAATCGACTAATGGTAACCATGATAAGATTAATATTATGTCACCGTGCTGATGAGGTTAAAGTGTTTTATGTAGTGTTTAATAATACAGGAAAATTATAATGATGCGATCAGTAAAAAAAATGTAAAAACTGGTTCCATTTAAGTGAAATAGCATGATACAACTAAACTAACTAACGCAAGAAAAAAGGATGGCGCCGATGAAAAGGCCTGTGGCTACACCCTCCATTATGATCTTTCACACTTTTCCTTGTCTTCACCATCCCTGGCTACAACAGTCTCTTTCCTTGATTCTAGTTTAACATTATTACATTATTTCTCTTATTTAACTCTTCCTCTGAAACTTCTCTCTGATCTATCTTTACCTGTATTTCTTTAACAGTCTTGTCACCAATCTCTACCCTATCTAGCACTTTCTTAACTGTGTTATTCTTTTTTAGACGGGAGAACGTGGCAGGCCAGTTGCAGAGACCGAATTAAATTCGTAGAGATGGCCCCCCCTGGTGGAAAATGCGGTCTTTTGTTGGTGGCTTTTCTTAATTGGCACTTGCCAGTATCAGGCTTGCAGTTCCAAGGTGGTGAACCATTTATTTCACCATTTGAGGCCACCAAAATATTGATATTGATATTGATTTGGTATTGATAAATACGCTCAATGTTAGGTTAAGGCCTTTGATATTGATATTGATTTGGTATTGATAAATACGCTCAATGTAATGAGTTCCCAAGGTTAAGGCCTTGGGTACCAACAAAACACAAACAAATTTAAATTTCTATGAAAACATTTCACACTGATATTTGGTATTGATCCCAAGGTTAAGGCCTTGGGTAAAGAGTTCCTTAGTAATGACTCTGGTTTCAGAAGGGACCTTCTGGTTCCTCTGGTTGGGTAAAGAGTTCCTTAGTAATGAATCCCAAGGCCTTAACCTTGGGATTACACATACACACATTCATACGCTCATTACATTGAGCGTATTTATCAATACCAAATCAATATCAATATCAATATCAATATCAAAGGCCTTAACCTTGGGTTATTGGTAATTGATTGGTTATTGATAAATACGCTCAATGTAATGAATTTTTTTTTCATTACATTGAGCGTATTTATCAATACCAAATCAATATCAATATCAATATCAATATCAAAGGCCTTAACCTGGGGTTATTGGTAATTGATTGGTTATTGATAAATACGCTCACTTTTCATTACATTGAACGTATTTATCAATACCAAATATCAGTGTGGAATGTTAACCCAAGGCCTTAACCTTGGGCGTGGCGTCTTTAATGGTGGCATCGTTCAGTCTTCGATAGTCCACGCAAAACCTAGTGGACCGATCTTTCTTCTTCACTAAGACGACGGGGGAGGACCAGGGACTGACAGGCTATGCCTGCGTCTAGCTGCTACACTGTATAATTTTATGTACCTATATACTATCTCAACAAAGAGTCAAATCAGCCTTCGTGACCACAGAAAACCATATGCTTCATGGGCAGTGCAGTGTAACTTTTGTACAAGTATATTATAGGTAGGTCAGAAATCAAAACTTCAACCTCTCATGACTCGAAAAGGACTAAAATAATTGAGCTGTTATCTCTACCATTTGGAAAGAGCCAACCTATAAATAGGTGTAGACATTTACAGCCCATTTTCTCTAGGTCTATTTGAGTTACAGAGGTTAGAGGTTACGATTTCTGGCCAACTTATAATTAATGGATTATAGTTTCAGTGAAAAACAGCATTCCATAGTTCGTATACTCCATGACTATGTATAATTATTTTTTGTGTAATATGACCCAGCCAGGGCTCGAACCCAGGCCAGTAGTGCAGCACCTTAATCTCTAGGCCAGCTGGATAGTAGAAGCCATGATTACGATGTCGATATTGTTGATTCTCTTAACAATGTTAGTAACATAATAATTAGTTAAAATAGGACTTCAGAGGCTATTAACCCTGTGGATTATTAAGCTAGCACACTGTAAGTCAATAATAGCGTCAGGACTGAAGCTCCTTATCGAGAACTCCAGTCCCTTGAGTAACATAATATCTAATATATCTAATTAGAATATATAGACAAAATAAATAGAAATAAAAAACTCTAACAAAACATAAATTCAAACACATCTATGTCGCTCAGGAGAGAACCCAGAGACCCAGGCCCATTTGGAGTTTCTAGCAAAAGATTCCCAGGTCCCAGATCCCCCGGAGAGGCTCTGACTTCTGCAGGCAGACACGCAGCGGAGTACCACAATGCCCGCCCACCATGCATCCAGCGTACCCTTCATTACTACCGGCTCCCCGGACCAGGCGCCTGACGAACATTTTCTAGTCCAACTCATGCCTCCCCCCCTCCCCCAAATGACCGCGTTTACACTAATCTATTCACTAGCATTCTCCATTCATTCCTATATATTCCTACTTCTCTTGCCTGATTTATAGTCATTCCTCTACCTTCCAACACTTGTCCTACACAGTTTAATTACATTCAACCTTATTAATTACAGTAGGAACAATGATGAAGTTTGTCTGGGAATATGAGCCTATATGATTGTGTAATTATATCTATCTATCTATCTATCTATCTTTCTGTCTATCTCTCTACCTCCGCCAAACAATAGACTCTTCCATTTTTGTGACATTAGGAGTCGAAATGAAAAGAGCATCTGCGTTTGCCATCTAAAAATTTGCAAACGCTTTCTTTTTTCTCTCCGGCTGACACAGTTTGGAATCCGATTAATAAAGTCATTTTTTGTTCAGAGACGGGTACAATAATGTTTATAGCAAGGACTGTTATTAAGAGATGCGTTCACAATGGAGACTAGAAGCGTTTGTCGTTTATCGACAGTCAATCAGTTGCCAAGTTCGAATATTCTTACTTTAATTATTTATATGTGCTATTATTTACAGCAAAATATATGGCCTTATGGGCAGGCCAAACATCTTGACCAGTAACCATTATTTAAAACTCACAAACGACTACAATAATCGAGCTAAAGTTTCTACCATTTAGGAAGGGTCAGCCAGGGAATAGGCGTGGTAATTCACAACCCATTTGCTCTAGCCATTTTTGAGTTGCAGAGGTTCAGGATCAGGAACTTTGGCCTATTAATATTAATGGACTTCTCCATTACCCTACCTATTGCTTATCGTGTTATGTTCACTCTAGGACAAGAATATCTATTTGGTCATTTATATATTTTATATATAATTTTGTGTCCTCCGACCTCCGTCATGCTTAGAAAACAACACCCCCAAGACCCTCCTTCAAGATAAATTTGTAAATTTTTCGATAGAAAAATGTCCCAGCCAAAGGCCGGTTCCTCTTAAATGACAGGCTTTCTATCACTCGCCAGGACAACATCGACACCTAAATGACACAAAATGTCTTAATATTGACAAAGAAATTGGGAGAAAGGTCTTAAAATCGCCAACCTAATGGGCCGAACGTCTTAAAATCTGAAAATTAGTGGGGCTAAACATGAGGAAGAAGGGGGACCAGAAAAGCGACCCATCACCCCTTAACCCCATTTGGTGCGAGGTGGGTCTACTTGGATTGTCCCTGTTTAAAGGCCGCGTCATACAGAGGTCGATCGCGACCCAACAGAAACCCGAAGGCGGTTCGAGTGTATTCGGCCCAAAAATCGGGCGACATCGAGTATGATTCTGGTATGTTCGAGTCGTTCTAGTCATGCTCTGGTCATCACCTGAAAGTTCGGATGAGTCGGCCAAAACTTACTGCATGCGTTAACTTTTGTTAAATCCTCGAGTGCGTTCGGGTCAAAAAACCGTTACAAAATCCTCGAGTCACCTTCGATTTACATTCGATTCGTATTCGGCTTACATTCTACCATATTCTGATCGCATTCGACCTATGCGAGTCACTTTCGAGTCAAAAAATTTAACTTGATTCATACCAGAATTGATCGAACCTAAGTGGACTTAGACCCGATGATTTAGACCGTAACCAGAATTAGACTCGATGCTCACTGAAAAATTCCTACATAAACTTGTTCGAACTTCTACTGTTCTCGATGCTGACCCGAATTTTAGGATGGTGACTGGATGGATACCCGAATACTACTAGAAAATGACTCGATGCATGTCCGTCATTCCTAATTAGACTCGATGAATATTCGATCGTGATCCGAATGACTAGAATGTAAGTCGAAGGGTTGTGGAAGCCAAGTCGAATCAAACCCGAACGCGAGTCGATGGGCGGAGCCAGTGAAGCAGGCCCGTGTGCAGTTGGAGCGGCCCGAATTATCGTACACTGCCACCCCCGCACGGGCCCTATAAATTAGCGGGTGGGAGTCATTCGCTCCATTCCACACCAGTACCCACCGCCCACCACGTCTCTCTCGCCCACCACGTCTCTCTCTCCAACTCTTGTCGCCAACATGCCCGGAAACTATGGTAAAGGAGGCAAGGCAGTGAAGAGGCCCCGCAAATTTACCATGGAGTCTGTGGACCTGTTTGCCACCCAGCAATACCAAGAGGAAAGCGAGGAGGAAGTAGAGGAGAGGCAGCACATCGACTCCAACCCTGTTTTCGACGATGAAAACCCAACCGAGGAAGCAGAGTCACAGTCTATTATTATAGCAAAGAAAGCCCATGTCCCTCACAAAAAGACCCACCCTATCGTGTCAACCGAAGGTGACAGTCCTTCGGAACAGGAAAGCGAGGATGATGACGCCACCCAAGATGACCTCACGCCACTCACCGAGCCACCTACCCAGACACCAACGACATACTCCGAGATGCCTACCCAGACCACGCCGTCCATCAACCCAGTACAACCTGTGCCGAAAAGGAGGAGGAGGACCTACGCCAGGCTCCCTGATCAGAAGGAGGTGGAAGTGGCTGAGTGGTATTCTGAGCAGGAGTTCCTGTACAACAGGAAAATGAGGGCCCACAAGGATATGAACATGCGGGAGAAGACACTCGCCATGAAGGCAAAGGAGCTCAACATTGAAGGTTAGTTGTGTGCATTCTTATGATATAATGACCATTATGTTGAGTGATATTACTTACAAATACCAAACACATCTATGTTTCTGGAATAATTTACCTGTGCCGTGCAAAGTGGATACATATTTATCATAAAGTTTGGCGTTAACATTGCTGGCGAATCTTGTTTTCGGAATTGAAATAACTAGGTAATATTTGGAGTTAATAATAGATAATGTTTCGTGTGCAGTTTTGCATTGTACTTCCCTCATATCAATGTGTGCAGTGTGGTTACCTGCCCAGGTGAACCATACTTATTCATGTTGACTGATAATAAATTCGGTTGTGATAATCTTTGTCCCCATACTATTTATATTTTGTACGTAATCACTCCTAATATATATTATTTAAATTTTTCAGTGGAAACACTCAACAAGTGGATGGAAGGGATGAGGACCAGGTACGGGAAGCTTGACAAGATTCCCGTGTCTGGTTCAGGTGTGGTCCAGCTGACGGAGAGAGACGCCTGGATCAAGACCCACTTCGCGTTCCTCAAACCCCATCTTGTGAAGTTGCCCACCAGAAAGAGCAAGGTACGTTTATCAAGTCTATTGCAAATTTATTTTTAATCAAAAATAATTATTAAAGGTATAAATAAATATCTTTGTGCTGTTCAACATAAGATTTAATAAACATAAGTTACATAAATGTCTCGCCATTATTGTTGGATGTTGTAAATAGAATAAAATCGAATATTAATATTGTCTAACATGTATAATACTGTTTTAATTATTTCTATGTATAAATAATAAGCTGCACCCAGATTATTGTGAATATTTATTGCTATGTAAAAATGACCATATTAAATAACCATTGATATTATATTATATATATATATATATATATATATATATATATATATATATATATATATATATATATATATATATATATATATATAAATATATTTTATATATATATATATATAATGTATGAGTGTTGCTAGAAAATTATTTACTCTATAAATTGATGTTCAACACTGTCATAAACTAATAACCTGATACATTCCACAGCTCTACAAGACAACGACTGTGGAGGAGATGGCTGACGACGTCGAGCCTGAAGGGGAGGACGGGCCAGAGTCAACTCCCACTCCAACCCAAACCACAGCTACCCAGGACACCGCGACCGGGAGCTCAGCCGTGGTGGCAACTCCCGGGTCATCTGGGTCCGGTGCCACCCCCAGCCAGGCGCCAGCCGCCCAACCAGACCTGTATGACAAGGTAAATATTATTATTATGTATCCAATGTTAACATGCCATCATAATTGAATCTCTCCACTCGTAAACACATACACCCACATGCAACACAAAACACCCCACCCTCTGTGCCTTCACTCAGCCACTCACTGACTGTCACCCATTATAGTATTGAACACATTTAATTGTACATTCGCAATTATGTAAATGTTTTAGTATATATAAAAAGAAAATGTTTCATACAATAAATCTATTATACATTTCGATGTATCATATATCGGTAATTTGTAACTTATTTGTTATCAATGCAGTAACGTTTATTAGGCAATATTAATGGTGCAGAGGTTATTTTGTCACGCATTATTGTAATGAAGGTACACTGCATTAATGTTTATGAAGTATTGTCTGATTCATTCTAATACATTTATTTTTCTCACACAGCTTCGTGAAGGTGAGAAGGAGCTGGACAACCTCTACCATGTGTGGCAGAGGAACCACCAGGTGGACACCCCCGCAGAGGCGAGTCTGAAGCCATACTTCAAGACACTCCAGACCAACATGCGTGACCTTCCATCACCCTTGATTCAGGCCTTCCAGCTGGACGTGCTAAGATTTTCCAATGCCATGATTTCCCACAACCAGGGCCTAGGACCCCTCCCACACTTCGCACCCCTCTCCCCAAACCCTTCCCAACATCATCCCCAACGTCAGTATTATGAAACTCTCAATGTCCCTACCACTAGCACGTCCTACCACCATATAGGGAAACAAATTCAACAGTCTCCAATCCAGCAGCCAGACACACCCTCTCAGTGGAAGGCCTATTATATGGGCCTTCACGTCCTTGTGCCACGCCCGTACAACAATCACCCCTGGACCCTGCCTTCTTGGAGACCATGCTGGATCTACCTCATTGACAAACCAATATCTCCTACCTCTGTAACTCATTAATTATAATAACCATTTATTTTCTATGTTTGACTTGTGTTGTGCTTACTCCTAAAATTTATTTTCTATGTTTTACTTGTTCCTAAGGTTAATTTGCTTGCTTAATAATAATTAAAGGGAATATAAAGTTAAAATATATGATCGAGTAGATCACATGGGTATAGCATATAAAAGAAAATTAAATTTAAAAAAAAACAAAAAAACAGAGAAATGTGTCACATCCCAATATGATATATATTAAATTGACATTGACATTTTTTGACCATGTTAACATGTTATTACTTTAAACAAATCAACAGCCAAGATCAACATCAACAAATAAGAAAAAACAGAGAAATTTAACACATCCCAATATGATATAAATAATATTGACATTGACAAAATTTGACTATAATTAAAAGTTAACATGATATTACTTTAACCAAATCAACATCCTTGAGCAAAATGTTCGTGAATATTAATCAGAAAACAATATAAAAGTTTAACATATAAAGTGACGTGGACATGCAGTCCAAAGTAAGGTAACAATTTCTTTTGTTATTTCAATTAGAGGCTTTGACCAAATATAA
This sequence comes from Paralithodes platypus, assembly GCA_032716605.1. NCBI lineage: Eukaryota > Metazoa > Arthropoda > Malacostraca > Decapoda > Lithodidae > Paralithodes > Paralithodes platypus. Next base: position 62,275,337 of record CM064487.1, on the reverse strand, counting down.
TAATAATAAATTAGGGGATTTATCTTAATGAAGTGAGACTTTGACCAAATATATTAATAATAAAGTAGGGGCTATATCTTAATGAACTTATGTTTCAAGGATATATATATATATATATATATATATATATATATATATATATATATATATATATATATATATATATATATATATATATTATAACAACTTTATAACAGGTCAGAATATTTAGTGCTGTGATTCACTTTCGGGTTTGTATACAATATATTTATCAAAGACTTTGACACTTTTATAATAAGGCATCGAAGGGAGTTTGATTTATGTCATTGCAATGACAGTATTGGGACACCTACGGCAGTCACACTGCAACATTGTGCAACACTTATAAAACGGGTGTGGGATATTATGGACCTGCATATAGTGGAAACGTACCGTTTTACTAGTCCTGCCAGGCAAGGCGCTGTTCAGGGCGGTTGTAGTACTGGGTCAGGTAGTCCCTCGTCACTTTGGCAGCGGCTGGTCCTCTCTGGCGCTGAAGTGGCTCCAAGCCATCCAAGGGGTCCCTCGCCCAGTCACTTTGGGGTATTTTAGGGCGACGAAGTCCGGCTTCTGGTTGGGGCTCACGTCGGTCGATTAGCATATTGTGGAGTATGCATGAAGCCAGGACTACCTTCTCCACGGTACTGGGGTGTACGTTGATGGTAGTCAGTAGGCACCTGAAGCGGTTGGCTAGCATACCGAAGGCATTCTCTACCTGTCTCCTGGCCCTAGAAAGTCTGTAGTTGTAGTTTCTCTTGTCATCATCGAGCCCTCGGTGTGGGTGTGGCTTCTGCAACCACTCCCTCATTGGGAATGCGTCATCACCAACCAGAAAGTAGGGCACTGGCTGGTCCTCCCCTGGGAATGGCTCGGGTGGTGGCAATCCTGCTGCTCCGTCCTCCAGGGCCTTCCGGATGTCAGTCACCTGGAATATACCACCATCAGATGCTGACCCGTTCGCTCCAACGTCAACGTACATAAATTTTCCCAGGTGATCGACTATTGCCAGGAGCACAATGGAGTGGTAGTGCTTGTAATTGTAGTACAAGGATCCGCAGTTGCTTGGAGGCTGTATGGCAATGTGCTTCCCATCAATTGCCCCAATGGTGTGTCCGAAGTCCCACCTATCTTTGAAGCCCTTGGCGACCTCCTTCCAACCTTCAGGTGTTGATGGGCACACTATTTGCTCCTCCATGTATTCCTGTATGATTGCCTCGCACGTCTCCCGCACTGCCAGTGATATCGTGTTGGCACCTACACGGAAGTTCAGTGCCATGCTCTTATAGGCCTCGCCAGTGGCCAAAAAGCGTAGTGTCATGGCAACTCGCAGTCCGGGCTCCAGGGGCTTCTTCCAATTGGTCTCGTCCTTCTTGATCCTGGGTGTGACACGTTCGACAATCATATTAAACAGCTCCTCATCCATACGCAGAAAGTATTTATATGTAACCACGTCAGTTTCCTGGAGTTTCTTCAGCAACTGGTGGTAGTGTCCGTGTGTCTCTCGCTGTGCCACCCATGGCTTGACGCTGCAGCTTCGGGGTTTCCATGGTCGTCGTGGCCGTCGAGATTGAGCACGTTGGGGTTCACGTTCTTTGTCCATGATGGCGCGGGCAGTAATCTGATATCTGAGGTTGGCATTAACTATCTCCTGCCTCAAGATTGCCAACTCCAATGCCTCGTCATCCATCTCTTCTGGTCGTGATGGGTCCGGGAGGTTGCTTTCCTGTGACATGTTGTTGTGTTGGGTGTACTGTACAAATGAAGCTTGTGTGAGCACACCCTCTCTTTATATAGTGGGGTGATGCATAACTTCAAAATCGTGTCATAATCTACTTATTCTAGTCACGTTCGACTTACATTCTGGTTTCATTCCGGTTGGGTTCCTGACTTCGGGTGGGGTTCGATTTTCACTCGGTTTTAAGTTGGGTTACTTTGGGTGTGATTTGGTTTTAACTCGGGTTGGTATCTGCTACTCGGGTCACCGTCGATTAGCTTTCGACTCATGGTCGATTAAATTCCGTTCTAATTCTGGTTAGTTTCTAGTAATATACGGGATAACATCGATTCGTATTCGAGACGTATTCGAGTCCCTCGGGTTGCATTCGAATTGCTTTCGAGTCATAGTCGTGGTACGAGTCTCATTCGGGGACTTCGGGTGAATTCGGGTGAAAAGTGCAAGTCATTGCCTTCGGGTTACTGTCGGGTCGCGGTCGACCTCTGTATGACGCGGCCTTAACTCCATTAGATTGGAAATGTTAAGATGTTTCACCTCCCTATAATTGTACAAACTCTCTCTCTCTCTCTCTCTCTTTTTCAACATCCTAACCCCTTACAATTCCTTAGTCCGCCCTCTTCTGGAATACTGCGTTCAATGCTGATGCCCTTATTACCAAAAAGACATAAACAAGCTAGAACGAGTTCAACGTAGTGTTCCCAAAATGATACCTAGCCTAAAGAACAAACCATACGAAGAGCGTCTTAGAGAATTAAATCTATTTCCTTTAACCCAGCGCAGATTAAGAGGTGACTTAATTCAAGTGTTCAAAATCATCAAAGGCATCGACAATATGAACTGTAGTAAGTACTTCACTATCGACCAATCTAATTACATGCGGGGAAACGGTTGCAAATTATTGGTAAATCTTTTAACTCACACGAATCTAAGAATTTCTTCTTCAATCGAGTTGTCAACTTGTGGAATGGGCTTCCCCGAGACGTTATAGACTGCAGCACCGTTGATTCATTTAAACTCCGCCTAGACAAATATCTCGCATCAAACCCGCGACTGACTGCGTTTGTAAATGAATAACTTTATTTTATCCTCCCCTCAGTTACTACTAACTTCCTAGTCCTGCCACGGACATTAGTTCCAGGGCAGTAGTTCCCTTTCCAATGTTCCCTTACCCACTCTAAACCACTGTTTGGACACTTGATCCTCAGTGTTTTGGAGGACAAGCAGCCTAGAAGGGTCACTAGATATGTTGTTGCTTGATTTCCTTTGTACTCCTTTGTACTCCTTTGTACTAACATTATGGTATTATATGATGCTGGTCAAACTGAAAACAAAAACATACAATCTCTCTCTCTCTCTCAGCACACTGTACGCCACACTGTATATTACGTTCTCCCAAATGTTGTCGTCCTTGTTATCGTAAGAGGATTGGAGAGAGAGAGAGAGAGAGAGAGAGAGAGAGAAAGAAAGAGAGAGAGTACAAAGGAGTACAAAGGAAATCAAGCATCAACAGGTCTAGTGACCCTTCTAGGTTGCTTGTCCTCCAAAACACTGAGGATCAAGTGTCCAAACAGTGGTTTAGAGTGGGTAAGGAAACATTGGAAAGGGAACTACTGCCCTGGAACTAATGTCCGTGGCAGGATTAAGAAGTTAGTAGGGGACAGATGGGTTAGTAACTGAGGGGAGAATAAAATATAGTCATTAATTTACAAACGCAGTCAGTCGCGGGTTTGATGCGAGATATTTGTCTAGGCGAAGTTTAAATGAATCAACGGTGCTGCAGTCTATAACATCTCGGGGAAGCTCATTCCATAAGTTGACAACTCGATTGAAGAAGAAATTCTTAGATTCGTGTGAGTTAAAAGATTTACCAATAATTTTGCAACCGTTTCCCCACGTGTAATTAGCTTGGTCGATAGTGAAGTACTTACTACAGATGATATTGTTGATGCCTCTGATGATTTTGAACACTTGAATTAAGTCACCTCTTAATCTGCGCTGGGTTAAAGGAAATAAATTTAATTCTCTAAGACACTCCTCGTATGGTTTGTTCTTTATGCTAGGTATCATTTTGGTAACTCTACGTTGAACTCGTTCTAGCTTGTCTATATCTTTTTGGTAATAAGGGCACCAGGATTGAACGCAGTATTCCAGAAGAGGGCGGACTAAGGAATTGTAAAGGGTTAGGATAACGTCTTTGGATTTATGCTCAAATGATCTGCCTATAAAGCCAATTATTTTGTTTGCCTTCTTAACAACTTCTGAACATTGTTGACTCGGTTTTAGGTTACTCGATACTGTTACTCCCAGATCGGTTTCTCTGTTTACATTCTTAAGCTGAGTGCCATTCATCGAATAGTTTGCTTTCTCATTTTGGTATCCGATATGTAGTACTTTACATTTATCTGCATTGAAACTCATTTGCCAAATTTGGGCCCAACATGACAACTTATCTAGAAGGTGTTGCATATCGTCAACTTGTTCTTTTGAGAGTACTCTATTTGCAATTTTTGTATCGTCAGCAAATTTTGAGATTGTACAGGTGAGACCCTCATCTATGTCATTGATGTAAATTAGAAAGAGAATTGGTCCTAGTACATTGATCCGTTTAGATGCCTTACTGTTTATGACTACTCTTTGCTTTCTGTCGCTGAGCCAATTTTCTATCCATTTCAACACACTTTCTTGTATTCCATGCGCTTTTAGTTTTAGCAATAAACGTTTGTGGGGAACTTTGTCAAAGGCCTTTTGAAAATCAAGGTATATAATATCTACAGCTTTACTCTCATCGTAGAGGTTGAGGATATCGTGGAAGAAGTCAAAGAGGTTTATTAAACCGTTTTTTTACGAAAGCCGTGTTGAGTATCTTTAAGTATGTTATTTTCCTCTAAGTGATTTACGAGTCTGTCTCTTATGAGTGTTTCTAGCATTTTACATACAACTGAGGTTAAGCTAATTGGACGATAGTTACTGGGTAGAGATTTGCTGCCTTTTTGGAATATCGATGTAACGTTGGCTAGCTTCCACTGATCAGGCATAGTTCCAGACTGCAAGGATTTATTGAATAGCAATGTCAGCGGTTTGGAGAGCTCATCCTTAGCTTCCTTTAGAACTCTAGGTGAGATTGTATCAGGTCCAGGCATTTTATTACCTTGAGTTTATCTAAACAATTCAATACTTCTCTCTCTGTAACGGTGATATTGTTTAGAACATCTGAATTATCAATCTGAATCGGCGATGGTGTAGGGATATCACTGAGGTCTTCTGTTGTAAAAACTGATGCAAAGAAGGTATTGAGGGCATTACTAATTTGTACTTCGTCTTTGGTGTATTCTCCATTTTCATCGACAAACAGTCCAACAGTTGAGGTAACTACTTTTTTCTTTCTGATATAACTATAAAAAAAAATCGGGTTTGTTTTACTTTGATTCGCAACATGTAAGATTATTATTATTATTATTATTATTATTATTATTATTATTAAAAAATATTAAGATAGAGAGAGAAAGGTGTGTGCGTGTGTGTGTGTATGACGTGAATGAACCCCTCTCTGGGTATGTATGTATGTGTATGTGTGTGTGTAACTGAGTGCATGTGTGTGTATATGTGTGAGTGCGTGTGTGTAGTATGTGTATGCGTTTATGTTTGTGTGTGTATACCAGTCTACGTACACACCAGTCAAGGTATAAACACAGTCATAGTCAAGATATGATTAGGGCAGTAAGGTAAGGAAGCTGCAGAATATTATTTTAACACCCAACAATTAAGGGGGTCACCTGTTTTTTTGTCTCTCCTTTTCTCGTTGTCTCTTTCTTTGGCTTGTATCCATTCGGCCCCATTCAACCTACTATTTTAAGACGTTTATCCCCATCCAGGTATCGATTTCTTCCTGGAGAGCGATAGCGATCCAGCATTGTATGGAGAAATCCGGCTTTGCCGGAGAAATTTTCCTATTGAAAAATTTACAAATTTAGCCTGCTGTCAATTGTTTTGTTTTTATTATTCTAGCTCGCTACCGCTCGCCAAGAAAAACAGACACCTGGATGGGGATAAACATCTTAAAACAGTAGGCTGAATGGGGCCAAATGGAAACAACCCAGAGAGAGAGGGAGAGAGAGGAAACAAACGAGGTGGGACCCCTTTAATTAGTTCTGTCTGAGTGTGGTGATGATGGTGATGGTGCTTTATAGTGGTAGTTGTGGTAGTTTGGTGTAGTAGTTGATGTTGTAGTTGGTGTTGTAGTTCTGTCTGAGTGTGGTGATGATGGTGATGGTGCTTTATAGTGGTAGTTGTGGTAGTTTGGTGTAGTAGTTGATGTTGTAGTTGGTGTTGTAGTTCTGTCTGAGTGTGGTGATGATGGTGATGGTGCTTTATAGTGGTAGTTGTGGTAGTTTGGTGTAGTAGTTGATGTTGTAGTTGGTGTTGTAGTTTTGTCTGAGTGTGGTGATGATGGTGTTGTTGCTTTATAGTGGTAGTTGTGGTAGTTTGGTGTAGTAGTTGATGTTGTAGTTGGTGTTGTAGTTCTGTCTGAGTGTGGTGATGATGGTGTTGTTGCTTTATAGTGGTAGTTGTGGTAGTTTGGTGTAGTAGTTGATGTTGTAGTTGGTGTTGTAGTTCTGTCTGAGTGTGGTGATGATGGTGATGGTGCTTTATAGTGGTAGTTGTGGTAGTTTGGTGTAGTAGTTGATGTTGTAGTTGGTGTTGTAGTTCTGTCTGAGTGTGGTGATGATGGTGATGGTGCTTTATAGTGGTAGTTTGGTGTAGTAGTTGATGTTGTAGTTGGTGTTGTAGTTCTGTCTGAGTGTGGTGATGATGGTGATGGTGCTTTATAGTTGTAGTTGTGGTAGTTTGGTGTAGTAGTTGATGTTGTAGTTGGTGTTGTAGTTCTGTCTGAGTGTGGTGATGATGGTGATGGTGCTTTATAGTGGTAGTTGTGGTAGTTTGGTGTAGTAGTTGATGTTGTAGTTGGTGTTGTAGTTCTGTCTGAGTGTGGTGATGATGGTGTTGTTGCTTTATAGTGGTAGTTGTGGTAGTTTGGTGTAGTAGTTGATGTTGTAGTTGGTGTTGTAGTTCTGTCTGAGTGTGGTGATGATGGTGATGGTGCTTTATAGTGGTAGTTGTGGTAGTTTGGTGTAGTAGTTGATGTTGTAGTTGGTGTTGTAGTTCTGTCTGAGTGTGGTGATGATGGTGATGGTGCTTTATTGTGGTAGTTTGGTGTAGTAGTTGATGTTGTAGTTGGTGTTGTAGTTTTGTCTGAGTGTGGTGATGATGGTGTTGTTGCTTTATAGTGGTAGTTGTGGTAGTTTGGTGTAGTAGTTGATGTTGTAGTTGGTGTTGTAGTTCTGTCTGAGTGTGGTGATGATGGTGATGGTGCTTTATAGTGGTAGTTGTGGTAGTAGTTGATGTTGTAGTTGGTGTTGTTGTTCTGTCTGAGTGTGGTGATGATGGTGATGGTGCTTTATAGTGGTAGTTGTGGTAGTTTGGTGTAGTAGTTGATGTTGTAGTTGTTGTTGTAGTTTTGTCTGAGTGTGGTGATGATGGTGATGGTGCTTTATAGAGGTAGTTGTGGTAGTTTGGTGTAGTAGTTGATGTTGTAGTTGGTGTTGTAGTTTTGTCTGAGTGTGGTGATGATGGTGATGGTGCTTTATAGTGGTAGTTGTGGTAGTTTGGTGTAGTAGTTGATGTTGTAGTTGGTGTTGTAGTTTTGTCTGAGTGTGGTGATGATGGTGATGGTGCTTTATAGTGGTAGTTTGGTGTAGTAGTTGATGTTGTAGTTGGTGTTGTAGTTTTGTCTGAGTGTGGTGATGATGGTGATGGTGCTTTATAGTGGCAGTTGTGGTAGTTTGGTGTAGTAGTTGATGTTGTAGTTGGTGTTGTAGTTTTGTCTGAGTGTGGTGATGATGGTGATGGTGCTTTATAGTGGTAGTTTGGTGTAGTAGTTGATGTTGTAGTTGGTGTTGTAGTTCTGTCTGAGTGTGGTGATGATGGTGATGGTGCTTTATAGTGGTAGTTGTGGTAGTTTGGTGTAGTAGTTGATGTTGTAGTTGGTGTTGTAGTTCTGTCTGAGTGTGGTGATGATGGTGATGGTGCTTTATAGTGGTAGTTGTGGTAGTTTGGTGTAGTAGTTGATGTTGTAGTTGGTGTTGTAGTTCTGTCTGAGTGTGGTGATGATGGTGATGGTGCTTTATAGTGGTAGTTGTGGTAGTTTGGTGTAGTAGTTGATGTTGTAGTTGGTGTTGTAGTTCTGTCTGAGTGTGGTGATGATGGTGATGGTGCTTTATAGTGGTAGTTGTGGTAGTTTGGTGTAGTAGTTGATGTTGTAGTTGGTGTTGTAGTTCTGTCTGAGTGTGGTGATGATGGTGATGGTGCTTTATAGTGGTAGTTGTGGTAGTTTGGTGTAGTAGTTGATGTTGTAGTTGGTGTTGTAGTTCTGTCTGAGTGTGGTGATGATGGTGATGGTGCTTTATAGTGGTAGTTGTGGTAGTTTGGTGTAGTAGTTGATGTTGTAGTTGGTGTGGTTAATGATACTTGAAATGGTGATGTGGGAGGCATTTTGTAGCAATAGTGGGATATGGTATTTAAGGGGGGTCACCGGCTGTTTTTATATTTCTCTCCTTTTCTCTCTTTCCCTGACTTGTATCCATTCAGCCAACTGTTTTAAGACGTTTATCCCCATCTAGGTGTCGATTTCTTCCTTGCGAGCGATAGCGAGCCAGCATTGTTTGGAGAAATCCGGCTTCGCCGGAGACAGTTTTCTATCGAAAAATTTACAAATTTAGGTTGCTGCTAAAACATAAATATATATACGCTGGCTCGCTACTGCTCGCCAGGAAAATATTAACACCTGGATTAGGGCAAACGTCTTAAAACAGTTAAGCTGAATGAGGTCGAATGGATACAAGCAAAAGAGAGAGGGAGAGAGAGCGAAAAAAAGCGAATTGGGCCCCCTTAATCAGAAAGCTACATTATTATAGCGTTTCTTTTCTATCTATCGATATTTACTGGTCCAACTTCCATATAGCCTGAAACTTGCAAGTGGCCCAATCATGTGACGAACTGTGCATGCTATAGAACTATATTGTTGTCTCCTACTGTATTATGTTGATGTTGTGGCTGATGTGGGATGCAGAAAATATTAGAAACACAAAACGAATACGATCCACGACACGAGAAAAAGGGAAGACATAAAAATGAAAGTATTGGACGACAAATTAAATAAAAGTGGAGAATGGAATGTCTGAGTGATCTGAAACAAAGGAAGGAGTTAATAAGAAGAGAAAGAGAACACAAAGAAGGGAGGAGGAATGTGAGAGAGAAATGAGATGAAAGGAAAACCCAGTAAAAAATGGGAAACCCTGGAAAATGGAGAACCCGGAATAAATGATTACCGGGGCAAAATGGAAAACCCGGGAAAATGGAGAACCCGGAATAAATGATAACCGGGGCAAAATGGAAAACCCGGGAAAATGGAGAACCCGGAACCGGGGCAAAATGGAACCCGGGAAAATGGAGAACCGGAATAAATGATAACGGGGCAAAATGGAAAACACGGGAAAATGGAGAACCCGGAATAAATGATAACCGGGGCAAAATGGAAAACCCGGGAAAATGGAGAACCCGGAATAAATGATAACCGGGGCAAAATGGAAAACCCGGGAAAATGGAGAACCCGGAATAAATGATAACCGGGGCAAAATGGAAAACCCGGGAAAATGGAGAACCCGGAATAAATGATTACCGGGGCAAAATGGAAAACCCGGGAAAATGGAGAACCCGGAATAAAGGAAAACCCGGGAAAAATCGAAAACCCTTTAAAAATGGAGAACCCGGAATAAAAAAAAAATGAAAAATAGAGAACTCGGGAAAAATGGATAACCTGGAATAAAGAAAAACCTGGAAAAATGTAAAACCCGGGATAAAGGATAACCCGGGAAAAATTGAAAACCCGGGAAAATGGAGAACCCGGAATAAAAAAAAATGAAAAATAGAGAACTCGGGAAAAATGGATAACCTGGAATAAAGAAAAACCTGGAAAAATGTAAAACCCGGGATAAAGGATAACCCGGGAAAAATTGAAAACCCGGGAAAATGGAGAACCCGGAATAAAAAAAAATGAAAAATAGAGAACTCGGGAAAAATGGATAACCTGGAATAAAGAAAAACCTGGAAAAATGTAAAACCCGGGATAAAGGATAACCCGGGAAAAATTGAAAACCCGGGAAAATGGAGAACCCGGAATAAAAAAAAATGAAAAATAGAGAACTCGGGAAAAATGGATAACCTGGAATAAAGAAAAACCTGGAAAAATGTAAAACCCGGGATAAAGGATAACCCGGGAAAAATTGAAAACCCGGGAAAATGGAGAACCCGGAATAAAGGATAACCCGGGAAAAATTAAGAACCCGGAAGGATAACCCGGGAAAAATGGAGAACCTGGGAAAAAGGAAAACCCGGGAAAAATAGCAAACCCGGGAAAATGGAGAACCCGGAATAGAGGAATATCCGGAAAAATGGAAAACCAGGGAAAGATGGAGAACCCGGGAAAATGGAAAACTCGGGAAAAAGGAAAACCCGGGAAAATGGAAACCTGGGAATATGGAAAACCCGGGAGAAGGGAAAACCCGGGAAAAATTAAACCTGGGAATATGGAAAACCCGGGAAAAGGGAAAACCCGGGAAAAGGGAAAACCCGGGAAAAGGGAAACCTGGGAATATGGAAAACCCGGGAGAAGGGAAACCCGGGAAAAAGGAAACCTGGGAATATGGAAAACCTGAGAAAAGGGAAAACCCGGGAAAAGGGAAACCTGGGAATATGGAAAACCCGGGAATATGGAAAACCCGGGAAAAAGAAAAACCCGGGAAAAATAGCAAACCCGGGAAAAATAGCAAACCCGGAAAAAAGGAAACCTGGGAATATGGAAAACCCGGGAAAAGGGAAAACCCGGGAAAAGGGAAAACCCGGGAAAAGGGAAAACCCGGGAAAAGGGAAAACCCGGGAAAAGGGAAAACCTGGGAAAAATGAAGTTGTCTAATCAGGGAGGAATTTAACTTTGAATTTAGGAAGGTAAAATAATCGAAAGGAATTACTGACAAGCGTTTTGGGAGAGAGTGACTAAGTTAAGGGCGAGGTAGTCGCTTTTATTGGACCCCCTTCTCCCTTATGTTTAACATATTAGTTTTGAGATTTTAAGACGTTTGTTCCATTAGTTTGGCGATTTTGAGAACTTTCGCCCCATCGCTTTGTCAATATTTTGTCCTTTTGTGCCATTTATGTGTTAATTTTTTCCTGGCCTTCGGCCGGGAATTTTTTTGGCCGAAAAATGTACACATTTATCTTGAAAGGGGGTGTACAGGGTATTTTTTTAAGCTTGATGGAGGTCTAGCGAGGAAACTAAAATATACATAAATATATAAATGCATAGACCAAATTCCAAGCACCACCCCCTTAACCCTCTCCGACATATGACGCGATTTTGAGCCTATTAGGGATAATTTAAAGCCTTTGTTACCATCACAGGTATTTAGAAACCTTTAGTTTAGTTGCTTCAACCTCTGCAGTTGTCTTTGAGTTAACTGTGGGCAGAAAACTAATTTTGGAGAGGTATATATTTATAAGAGTGAGATAACTTTATTTCTTATTGCTAATCTGGCAACCTCTGCATCATATGAGTCTGAAGGGGTTAACCCTTGGAATCCGGGAGGCCTCATATGGAGCAAAACATATTTTGGTTAGGAGTCCGGGAGGCTTCATATGAGGCAAAATCAAAATCAAAGGGTTTAAATTGCACGGGCGGATTTTTGTTTGTGCGTGGGCGACCGCAGCGCCCCCAAGCACAAACTATCACGCAGCATCAGTTGTTATCTCGCATCCAAGATGGCTGGAGCTAATCTGAAAACAATCGCTGTGTCCGAAAGTTTGTCCGCTGCCGCGGCCCCTACGCCTAAGAAAGGCAAGGCTAAACCCACCAAAAAGACAGTGCTAAGTCCCGGTGGTGTTGAACGGAAACTTGCAGACTTAAGTGATCATGGTGATGAACTTAGTGAGATTGAGAGTGATTTTGACGAAGAAGAAGTGGTTAGTGAAGCTGTGGATGAAGTGGAAGATGGCGAAGAATTTCAGGGCTTTCATAGTACTGATGTTGACGATGACGATGATGATGAAGATTACAATGATGGATGTGGTGAACATCACGAAGGTGATGAAAGTGTTAGTGACATGGGAAGTGTTCTACCCGCATCTCGTGACACGACGCTCACGCTCGCGACCCCGGCTGTGGGGACTCCTTCCCCGGCAAAAATAGCCAGTTATTTTTATAGGAGGGCTGTGCTAGATAGTACAAGGAAGGAGGTACGGAAGGCGGCCGAAAGGGAAAGAGGTGATGATGCTGATAGTGAGGATGAGAGTGAAGAGTCGAGCGTGGGAAGGCCTATTCCTTTGTCTCCCGGGCACTCGTCACCCACGGCTGGTGCGGCATTGATCCATGACCCACAGCCATCAACAAGTGGTGCAAGTGGTGCAAAGGCATTGTTCCATGACCCACAGCCATCAACAAGTGGTGCAAGTGGTCAACGCACCTCCAAAATGGTCTTGTTCATGGCCACAGGGGGGGCACATACCAGCATCTCTGGCCCTAACCTGCCCCAAAAACGCTCTCGCCGCCAAAAAACTTCAGAGCCAACTAGCTCACCTTCACCACCCACTAGCCGGCCACGCCACCAGTCGCCGCCTGATGTATCACCACCAAGTGACGACCACGATCCCACCTATGACCCTGAAGACACCCACGACTATGGCCGCCCTTCAAGATACATCGACGACCACGGCACAGATTCTGGGGATGATGATTTTGACCTGCCAGATGACCCTGTTGTGGACGAAGTCACGAAGCAGAGTTGGTGGACGACCCAGCACCCCAACGTGGCTATGGACGTCCCCGTGCTCGGGGTGGCCATGCCCTTGGACTTGGACGTGGCAGTGCCAGGGGCCCTGCTGGTCAGCATGGGCATGGCCGCGGCTGTGACCTGGCCGCCCCTGCTGCTGGCGACGCCCCTGCTGCTGGCGATGCCCCTGCTGCTGTCGACGCCCCTGCTGCTGCTGAGCGTGGCTGTGCCCGTCCCCGTGCCCGTGCCCGTGCCCGTCCCCGTGCCCGTGCCAGGCATGCTGATGTCTGGATGTAGGAGGATGGGGCCACCTTTCAGTCACAGGATGCCACCTTTGATAACGCCCAACATGACGCTGGGGTTCATCCATCTTTCCCTGGGGGACCCAACTCAACACCTACCGAGCTTTTCAAAGCCTTTTTCGACAATGAGGTCATGTCATATGTTGTCGATGAGACTAATAAGCAGCAGGCCCTCAGTGAACACCTCAGTGGCAAGACCCATAGTTCCCATATGAAGGCCTGGCTACCTGTCACCATTGCCCAATTGTATGTGTTCATAGCACTGACCATGGTCATGGCACATGTAAAGAAGCATCGGCTGGCAGACTACTGGATCACAGGCGACATAATTGCCACACCTGCTTTTGGCAAATTTATGTCCCGGGACCGCTACTTCGCCATACTTGGTAACCTGCACTTTGTTACCAACACCAATGTACACCGACCAGACCGCCTGTGGAAGATAAGGGGATTCTACGACATGATGAAGGCCAAGTTTTCCACATTCTTGAAGCCTTTTCAAAAGGTTGTGATCGACGAGTCTCTTGTGCTGTTCCGGGGGAACCTTCACTTCCGGCAGTACATACCATCCAAGAGACATCGATTCGGCATCAAGCTCTTCGTCCTCTGTGACTTCAAGACGGGTTATGTGCTGGACTTCATTGTCTACAGTAGAAAGGAGGGGGAGGTGCTTGCCGATCAAGAAATAGGGTTCGGTAGATCAGTGGTGAAGGCGATGATGGATCGCTACTTCAACAAGAACCACATACTCTACACGGACAACTATTACACGTCCCCCATTTCTCACCCAGTACCTGAACAGACACCAAACCCAGACTGTGGGCACAGTACGGGGGACGAGGAAGAATATGCCGGAATTCCCTCTAAAAAACAAGAAGAAGGACATCTTCCTGAAAAAACATGGTCCGATGCTGGCAATCCATTGGCACGACCAAAGGAAGGTCAACATGATCACCACCATCAATCAACAAGGGCAACCTGGTTGACTCTGGCAAAGTCAACCACAGGACCAGGGAGCCCATCATGAAGCCAGACGTAGTTATGGACTATAACATAAACATGCGTCTGGTTTACAAGTCAGACATGCAGGCCGGCTTCATCGACTGCCTGCGGACCTCCTGCAGGTGGTATAAGAAGTTCTTCCTGCACATGATGGATGTGTCTGTGCTGAACGCGTACAACCTGTACAGGCTCATGAACCCCACAATGCCCAGGAATTACACAAACCTTCGGAGATTCTAGAAACAGATCATTCTGGATCTCATTGGGGAATATGCCCTACCTGAGGATTACCCACGAGCTCAACATATGCCAGGAGTTGGCACTATGGACCGCACATACGCTTCCGAACACCACAGGAAGTACAGGATCGTTGCCCTTCCAGTAACTGGTGGTCGCAAGAGCCAGAAACGGTGCCATGTCTGCAGCCACACCACCCGAAGACCCCAGAAAACCACCAAAATCTCGTATCAGTGCCAGGAATGTCAGGTAGCACTGTGCATCACGCCTTGCCACGATGATCTCCACATCCTGGTAAACTTCTAAGTGGCACTGACCCTGAGAACACTATTGAAAGTGACACTAAAACAATAAAACACTATGTTCAAGTGAAAGAGACACTATTCTATAATTATTATAAGTGAAAGTGACACTAAAAACAATATAACAATATGTGCAAGTGAAAGAAACAACAAAATGTAATAATTACAAGTGTAAATTACGCTACCGTACAGTACCGTACTCTTGCGTAACCTAGCCTCCCCTAACCTAGTAAGTGAAAGTGACACACAAGGTATAACAAGTAATAATAACTCAATAATAACAGTGAGAGTGACAATAATTCATAACAAGAAGAGTAATAACAGTGAAAGTGACACAATAATATACAATAACAGTGAGAGTGCCGAAAATATGTTATATAAAGTTTCATATAACTCAAATAAGGGTTGAAAAAGTAATAAATGACACAATAATATGACATTATCTCCATAAAAACATAATATCGTGTACCGGTACCAAAGTCACCGAAGCGACGAGTGACTTAGTGCGTGCTAGCCAGGGTTGCGGCGAAGCGTTCGGACACAGGCAAAAATACACAGAAAATTACCTCCATTCCCATCATCATATCTCGGCAACCACTTGTCATAGCGATGTCAACTTAACGCCAGTCTACAGACGAAGGTTGGTTCTACACTATGCAATTTAGTTGACTGCTCTAGGTAGTCTCAATCAGTAGATATAGATTTATGAAGATTGCCATTTTTCAGAAATACCCCCGGACACGGCGATCGGACTCATATGAGGGCCCCCGGATCCCGAGGGTTAAATGTGGCTATGTATGTCTAGTGTTTCATGATTCTTTAAAGGGGCCCATCTCGCTTGTTTTCTATTTCTCTCCCTCTCTCTTTGGCTTGAATCCATTCGGACCCATTCAGCCTACCGGTACTGTTTTAAGACGTTTACCCCCATCCAGGTTTCATTTCATTTTTAGCATCTATATATTTTTGTTTTGACCGCAAGCTAAATTTGTAAATTTTTTGATAGAAAAATTTCTCCGGCGAAGCCGGATTTCTCCATACAATGGTGGCTCGCTATCGCCCACCAGATGAAATCTACAACTGGATGGGGATAAAAGTCTTAAAACAGTTGGCTGAATGGGGCCGAATGGATACAAGCCAGAGAAAGAGAGAAAAGGAGAAGACAAAAAAAAACAGGTGACCCCCGTTAAGTAATTTTGCCTCTTTGCCTATACCAGGGAAACCAATAGGCAATAGTAGTGGGAGTTTTCTACAAAAAAACAAACAGGGAACAACTGATTTATTGATCCTTATGAGGCTGCTTATATATAACCTACCTAGTCAATATGGAAGATACAAATAAGGTTGGGAGGATATTCATTTGTAAAAGCAGTCAGTTGGGGGTCAAGAGCGATATATTTATCGTCATTTTGTTAACGATTGAACAGTACAACATTCATTAACCCCTTCTGTACCGGCGACGTCCTATTGACTTTATTTTGGCTACTATCAGACGATTTTATTAAGTTTCAAAAGGGACACCAGCAAAAGGTTTCGAACTCTCTCGCTTAACCCTTTTTACTACCACAGATCCTTCTTAAACTGTACAAAATCCTCTAAATATAGCTAGAATAAAATGGAAAAACCCGTCGTCGGTACAGAAGGGGTTAACAATGCTAGGTAGTCCATTCCATAAGTTTACCACTCGATGGAAAAATAAATGCTTTGGAGTTACTTCCCTTACGGATTGTTGGTTTGATATGTGGGGTGGGTTCATTGGCAGGGGATTCAGGTGAAGAGAGGTTGACTTTTCCTTTTGGGGGTTTGGATTGTTGGATTTATGACTTCCTTCAAGCTAAAGACTGCGTACCCAGATTCCCTTCAACGTAAATTCGTACATTTTTCGATATAACAATGTCCTGGCAGAAAGACGATTTCTTCTCGCTATTGCTCTCCCAGAAAATAATCGATAGGTGAATGGAACTAAGCGTCTTATTATCTACCAGCTAAAGGGGGGAAATTTATAATGGAACGAAACAGGGGAGGTCCAAAAAGACCCCGTAGGACCAGATAGGGTTAAGGGGAGGAAGACAATTTTTCTGGACCTCTTCTCCCTCATGTTTAGCCCCATTAGTTTTCAGATGTTAAGATGTTTGCCCCATTAGTTAGTCGATTTTAAGACCTTTCGCCCCGTTTCGTTGTCAAATTTAAGACCTTTCGTGCCATTTAGGTGTCGATTATTTCCTGGCGAGCGATAGCGAGCCTGCAATTTTAAGAGGAAAAATGTACAAATTTATCTTGAAGGGGGTTCTAGGGGTGTTTTTCTAAGCTTGATGGAGGTCTAGGGAGGAAACTAAAAAACATATATGAATAAATTAATTAATAGACCAAACAAACAGTAAGTCTCCCCTTAAGGTATGAAGTAGGTCAGACTGTCTAGACATTCTTTACTTTATTCATCCGCATTAATTTATTCACCACTATATTACGACCTGTCAACATATCTATAGTCCATTCACTATTTATGTTTCTTTCCTCTCTAACCTGTGGTATACTGTTACGTCCTGGCATATATAAACACTGGGCTCTTTCTATTGGACTAGGTATGCGGCAACAAGCAACAACGGAAAACGCTAGATCCAACCCTTATCTATAAACCCAGGCAACAAACCACCCTAAACCGTCAAGATTCCTGCCTGGACAACAAGGTATCCTATGACTCGGTTACAGGGTGCACGCACTATAGACTGCTGATAGTCAAGCAGGCTATATAAAAGATCACACAATTAAGTTGACTTAAAGCTTCAAGGAAAAGATAGATAACGGAATTATATTGCAGAAACAATTTAATAACACACTAGAAGAAAGTACATTTAACGTTACGTTAATTAATACAACTAATCACCCCTGCGTGAAAGAAGGTGAAAGCAAACAGTCCTCAAAACATCTTACAGGTAGACAAGATGCAGGTTTCTAAACTGCATGCGGCTACTGTAGGATCTGATGCTTAGCAAAGAAAGTAAGTTACGGATTTAGAGAACTCTTAACTCATAAGCAGGAATAAATACTAGTGATAGGCCATACAGTGTATAATGGCATAGGTATAATTAAATAAAGGTAGCAACTCGCAACATAACCACATACAGGTGTGCTTCTCACTCTTAGTCAGGCAAGCCTGCTCGGACAGAGTCTCTAAGCCACACCCTGACTCACAATGCTCACAAAAACGGTAAACTGTGGCACAATAACAAGCATACAGAAATAATAAACCCCTAGCTGTTAATCTGCCAGACGGCAGAGGTCTAGCCGGAAGGATATAGGCTTCGGATACCCGGGCTGAGCCACCTGCTCTAGCCTAGGGACGTTCCCAAGTCTGTGCGCCAAATTACTCTAATTGAAAGGGTGCTCTCTTGAGAGACTCAGATCCCAAGTATCTGACTCTCTCCTGGCGACCCTAAAACAAAAGCAAGACGTGCTAGCGCAGTGCTGAGTGGACTAGGCAAGGGCCCTCACACAACACAACGCTAGACACACAGGGACACAGACAAGAAAATGGCCCCAGACTCCCACGGGTATCCTAGTAAAGTCGTGCGGGTCCACAGGACTCGCACCAGCGGACTTTACTTAAAGGATCGCAAAAAGCCTCCCCTCCGGTCTAGCCCCTGCTAACCTGACACAAGAACACACTAGCAAGCATGAAACCACCAAATATGAGACAACAAAAAAGCTTCCTAGGTCTCATTAACAATTACGTCTCTGCATAAGGCCCAAAATCCTATCTAATTATCTGAGAGCTCGTCGTTAATACAATAATAGATATAAGGTCTATCAAGGGGATGGGATAATTAAATAGATTGGTGAAGTAGTGGAAGGAAGTTATACAAAGTAAGAGAGAAAGTTTCTAAGTGGGGTTGAGAGGGATAGATATCAAGGGGGTCCGAAGGGTACGACAGTGAGGTGAGCTCTGAGTTTTGAATCTGTCTGGACCCCACCCTAGGCATGCAAAATACATCCCATGCTTGGCAACACTCAACACAGTTGCCGGGTCAAAATCCTCTACCCCTTGCGTGAGTCGAAACTAAGCCTAACGTTGCTATCAAATGCACGTGGCCACATCAGGCTCGTCCCAAGCTAGACTTTCCGCGCGAAGCAACGTCCCCCAGCCGGTCTCTCTCTCTCGCTCGTCTCCTCCCACTCTCACTAGACTTACATCTTATATATTATAATGAAACAATCAACTATCGAGAATAAAATATACTAAGATGCGTTGGTTAAGAATAAGGGCAGCTTCAAGCTGTGAAACAACATAAGAATATCCCAGACATTAGTTACATTGTCGTAGGATATATACTAAGGAAAAGCCGGCCGGCCGGCTGCCGCCAGCCGGTTTCTAAACGGCTGGGCAGCCGACGCGCGGGCATGCCCGCACGTGGCTACTATGCAGAAGCGTCACAATACATTCAACGGTTCATCTATTATTTGATTGGTTTCTTCACCTCCTCCCACATCCGCCTCTCTCTCTCTCTCTCTCTCTCTCTCTCTCTGTCTCACACACACGCACACACACACACTCTCACACATACTATCTCTCTCTCTCTGTAATACTAGTAGATTATAACAAGCTCTTTAGCCATGACGGAAAGTTGGGGCTGAAGGGTTTATCACTTTTACATATGGACACATTTTCACATGCAAGCTGAGTTCTTTCTGGAACAAACTTCCATCAGAAGTTGTAATTGTTCTTCAGTAGAATCATTTAACGTTTCTGTTTTATTGGACCCCCTTTTCCCTCATGTTTAGCTCTATTAGTTTTGAGATTTTCAGAAATTTGCCCCATTTTTTTGTCAATTTTACCTTTCGTACCATTGGGGTGTTGATTTTCTGCTGGCGAGCGAAAGCCAGCTTGCAATTTAGGAGGAATATTGGCCTTTGACTGGAGCATAATTTTTACCGAAAAATATACAAATTTATCTCGATGGGGGATTCTATGGGTGTTTTAATGAAAGTCTAGGGACGAAACTATACACAAAACATCCCCTTAAGGGGAGGTTTTTAGTTAGTTCGCTAGACTTCCATCAAGCTTAACATAACAGCCCCTAGACCCCCTTTCAAGATAAATTTGTACATTTTTCCGTAGAAAAATGTCCCGGCCGAAGGCCGGTTCCTCTTAAATTACAGGCTCGCTTTCGCTCGCCAGGAAAAAATCGACACCTAAATGGCACGAAAGGTCTTAAAATTGACAGAAATGGGGCGAAATGTTTTAAAATAGCCAAACTAATCGGGCAAACGTCTTAAAATCTCAAAAGCAATGGGGCTAGACATGAGGGAGAAAGGGGTCAAGAAAAAAGTCCCTCAAGTGGACATCTCCCCTTAACAAAAGCAATAGATATTATTTAGCTCACTTTATCTAAGAGCATGCTGCACTATACAATCTTGTGGCACATACTGTATATCCCTGACATAAGTCGCAAGGTCTTTATGATACTAGATACTCCTTTTAACTCTGTGAGCCTACCACCAATATACACTTATCTCCACTAACCACCTGCTAGGTCTCATTACCACTCATTAACCCTTCCCGCCTGGGCTCGCCTTCCTAATGACAGCATTGAGATTCGGGCGATCAGGCCGCAAAACGTCTTTAATAGGCTACCCGTATCTTTGTTATTTTAACTGCTAGAGAATTCCCACGCATCTCTAAACGTGGGTGTGTCTCGTATCTGTAGACCGGCGTTAAGTAGAGCTCTCTAGGTCAAATGGTTCAGTTGTGATGACGATTTCCGTGGAGAGAGTTTCGATGTAATGTTAGCAATATCAGACACTTTTCAACACTAAATCTGTTCTAGCAGACAACACAATAACAAACTCCGACTCTTCTTCTTGTTTTCGGAGGTGCGGTGGCGCAAAGACAGGCTTTGTTTACGTACGTCGGATGCACGGCTTTCAAAACACGCTTAATAGGCTTTCAAGCTTACAGATCTTAAAGTGACACCCGGGCTCCTGACCATCTGCCGCGGTGTCATTTTAAAATGCTGCCCGGGTGTGTAGGGTTAAGGGGGGATGGGCCGGTTTTCTGGACCAATTTCTCCCTCATGTTTAGCCCCATTAATTTTCAGATGTTAAGATGTTTGTCCCAATAGTTAGTCGATTTTAAGACCTTTCGCCCCATTTTGTCGTCAATATTTAGACCTATCGTGCTATTAACCCGGGAACTGCAGGGAGACTCTTAAGAGTTCCCCGGCGGACTGCGGGAAGACTCTTAAGAGTAAGGGAGAACAAAAAAAAATCCATTTAAAACACCCAAAAACAAATTTGTTTTTTGTTTTTATTTTTTGATTGTTTTATTTTTTGTTAGCCCCTGGGCCATACCAAATATCACTCCTCCACCTCCCCTCCTTCCCCACTTTCCTCCCCTCCTTCAGTTATTTTCCCTGTTATTCCCTTATTCTGTGGTCTATTTTCGTGCTAACATTAGCGAGTTGGTAGCAGGGCGTTGTCATCACTGTTACCAAGCGTGGGAAAGAGCGAGAGAGAGACTATTGCGTAACAGTGTCTCTCCAGACAAGGGGAGGGGAGGAGGGCAGGGAGGTTGCCTCAGCCATACATTATGTAACTCCCGGCCTGTATCGCCGATTTTGACCATCCAAACACTGTTTCCACTTGTTTTATTGTTGTAACAGGTTAATACCTTTATAATCAACCTATAATAGGCGCATATGGATAAGTATTAATGCTATTTATGGTAAAATAACGATGTTAGTGATGGGAACAGCTCAAATACTTCAGCACAGGAGTGTGGTGTCTCATACCCCCCATGTGCACTTCTTAGGTTAAGGTGTTGATTTTTTCCATGGCGAACGATAGTGAGCCTGTAATGTTGGAAGAATCGCCCTTCGGCCGGGACATTTTTCTACCGAAAAATTTACAATTTAATCTAGAAGAGGGATCTAATGGATGTGTTTTTAAATGTGATGGAGGTCTAAGGAGGAAACTAGAAAAATAATGAATACATGCAAAAATCGCCCAAAAAGTGAAACATCTCCCCTTAACCTCGCGTGAAAGACGATTACTGATCAGGCTTCATTATGACATCACCACAAACACGGCTATAACAGGAGCAGGGAATGAGGGGTTGGAGGTGTGGTGGTGGGGGGGGGGGGGGGGGGTGGAGTGTGAGTAGAGGAGTGGTGGTATGTGGGTAGGATGGTGTGTGTGGTGGGATGGAGGAGTGATGGGGAGGATGGAGTGGATGGGAATGGTTGGGGTGGAGAGTGGTAGGTTTGGAAGAGTGGTGGGGGTGGGGATGGTTAGGAAGGGGTTGGTGGATGTGCGTGCGTGCGTGCGCCCGCTTGTGTGTGTGGTGTGTGTGTGTGTGTGAATGTCTTAAATTTTCAAAACTAATGGCGGTAAACATGAGGGAGAAGGGGGTACAGAAAACCCTCCCCCCTCCCCATTTCAAAGGTGTTAAATAAATGTCACCTTCCCTCTGACTCATCCGGATCTTACCATGATATAATAAAACCTCAAATTTGGTGTCACACTTTTTCCGGCAATTTTCGATGATCAAGTTTTTTTCTCGAACTATTTTGTGGTATTTTCGCATTGGAATGGATAACTAGACTGAATGTATTATGATTTAACCCTGTCAATATCCAATTGTGCCTTTCTTTTCTGTTTTCTGCCTTGATTAGACGATTATACTCCGTTTAGTAAAGATCTGTGAGAGTTAAAAGGGTAAGGACAATCTTAATTAACCCTCTGACTTCCATAAACCCTTCCCAATTTGAATAAAATCGTCTAATAATAGCCAGAAAACAAATGCGTAATCCGATTTTGAAAGGGTTAAGAAACTGAATTAATATATACTGTAATTATAATTCAGAAGATGCAAGACCACTATTGCCCGAAAAAAATGCTGGAAAAGGACTCGTGTGTTACTGGCAACAACAATATTCCGAATAAAATCAAGAGTGGTGTCATCGAACTGGAAGAGTCAATGAA
Source organism: Paralithodes platypus (assembly GCA_032716605.1). Taxonomy (NCBI): domain Eukaryota; kingdom Metazoa; phylum Arthropoda; class Malacostraca; order Decapoda; family Lithodidae; genus Paralithodes; species Paralithodes platypus. The sequence goes on along the minus strand of CM064487.1, from coordinate 62,252,887 downwards.
ACAGAATTCGCAGCCATATTATATTTTGTACATACAGATGAATACAAATTACCACACACACATAATATATATATATATATATATATATATATATATATATTGTGACGCCTCCCGGCGTTAGCAGAATGGTTGCGTGGGGCATTGCAGCTCGCTAGCGCTCGCCAGGATGGGGGGATAGGCTACAGTTGTCCTAGAATGATCTGCTTTATTTCATTAGTGTCGTGTTGCCACAGACAGTCTAGAAATGGTCTTTGTTTTGGTATGTGACCGCGCCTTATATTTTATATTCGCTATAATATAAATGTTGCTTGTGTGGAAGGCGAGCGGGAGAGGGTGAGGGAGTACACCCGGCAGCGAGGTGAGCTATGACGCGGCTAGCTTGGGCGCTGACGGCGTTGGCGGCCGGGTGGTCAACTAGTCCCTTCCCGTCGCTGCCTCGTGTTCTTTACCAGCTCAGAGCTTGCCTGACACGCGTATCGCCTACATCCATTGCAATTCTGTCCCCCATATTCGCTACTTTGCATACTATTTCTCTCTCTCGACTTCTCCTTTCTCATTCTCTAATCTTTATTAAACTCAACATCCCTTCTGGTTTCAGCATAGACGTTCACCGTCGACCAGTCGTATTGTACGCGAAGCTCTCAGATATTTCCATGTATTAGGTTAAGGAGGTATTATGCTTTATTGAGGTTTAGAGAGACGGACTTTTCCGTATGTGTCCTCTCTCGGGAAGGTTGTAAACCGGTATATGTTTCCCTTGCAAGGTGTTGAGTGATTCTGCTTGGTTATCTAAAGCTAGACTAGGGGTAAGGTTATTGTGTCGTTGTCTCCGATGTGTGCAGTGTTAGCTAAGCTCTGCACGACATCGACAGGTACTGTGGGAGCCTAAGTTGTCTTCGGGTTGGTTTACTTTGTGAGCACAGCGCTGTGGTGTGAGAGGGCCATAGCCTATCCCTCACAACATAGTGCTGCCTCTTTGTGTTGACTTCTGAGGGATCGCCAGGATAGAGCTAGGTACTAGAGACCTAGATTTATCAAGAGAGCATCCCCGCCATATAACGTAATCTTCATTATACCACCCTCGGACAACGTTAGGCTACGAGCCGCATGCTCGCCCATTGTTGCCTTGCCTTGATACCCCAGCTAGACTTTATTAACTGAGCGGACACTGGTTAGAGATAAGCCCCCATTATTATATGTATGCAACATTATTATTCACTGCACTTTTGAGCCGAGGTTGTTGTTGAGTTGCACAACCCTAGTAGGCTGTTGCGTTGTGTCACAAAGCATTTCTTTAGTTGTCGAGCATTACTACCTTTGCGCAGTCTTTATTATTCGCCTGCCTATTATTACTATATGTCCTAGCATTTATTGTGACCCGTATTCTGCATTATAATTGTTCAAGATTCTTTACGAACATCTTCCCAGCATCAGACTTATTTCAGAAGTTTCCAGTTGATGTTGCAGGACTAGCATTGCACTTTCTTTAATACAGGAGTGCCAGTTATTTGAGTATCTACCGTAACGTTAATTAATCACGTTAACTATCTTTTCTTTGTGTAACATAATCGAGTAATCTTTAACTGTTTGAGAATAGGCTGTTTCATTGAGCGTCAGCCTAGTGTGTGTGCACCAGTTACCGAGTCATAGGATACCTCGTTGTCCAGGCACGACTCAGGGCGGTAATGGTGTTTTGTTTTCCAGTGTTTAAGGCAGGGGTTGTATCTAGTGTTACCATTGTTGCTTTTTGCCATTATCTAGTCCAATGTTGAAGAGCCCTGTGTCTTTGAGAACCTGGATCGTAACAAATGGCGACCTAGCTCAGGATCTTGTGAACTAAGAGATAATTGCAGGATTGTTGTGGTCATTTGTTTTATTGAGGAATATAGTGGGCACGTTAAATTTTTGTTGGCAAAGTAGTATAGCACTTGAGAGTCTTCAGAAATTTTTGGCAAGTGAATAGTGCTACATAGGAGCTTGGGTACTTTTTTTTTTTTTTTATAAACGTGAGAATTTTTCGTGGACACAATGGGAGACGAATCAGATCATACTGAGAGTTCAGGGAATGATGCAGGCACTGATGGGCAGATGCCAGGGGGGTTAGTAACTAGTGAGGAGGCCGCAAAGAAGTTTTTGGAGGTGCCTATAACAGCTGATCGACTAGAGGGAATTAGCAAGTATGGTCTACAGTGTTTGGCTCCCCTCATGGGGCTTAAGGTGGCTCATGGCATCAAGAAGAACGATTTGAGGGCTTGCGTACTGGGGGCGGCTAGTGAGGTCCAGGGTGGAGAGGGTGCTCGGGGACTTCTGCTCGTGCCCCCACTCTACTCCCATCGGGACCTCTAGGATGCCGGAGTTTAGTACGTTCCCGCAGGCCGATAGCCGCTGGCAGCGTGGTTTAGGATCGCTGGGTGGGCCTCCAATAGTTGCACCTCCTCAAGGTTTCACTACAGAAATGCTCTTCCAGCTTGAGATGGCTAACCAGCAGCGGCAGTTTGAGATGGCTAAGCGACAGGCTGATCTCGAACTCGCTAAGGCTAAACAACAGACTGATCTTGAACTCGCGAGAATAAAAGCCCAGTCGGAGGCTGAGTCTACCAGGTACCGTGCAGATATCGATCTTGAGAAGACTCGGGTGGAAACGACAGGGCAACGTCTCGGTGGTGGGAATTGTGGGCATGATCAGTCTTTGTCGCACCTGTTGAAACTAGTCCCTGTATTTGATGAGTCGGGTGTCACCGAATTTTTCATGAGATTCGAGAAGAAGTGCCAGGAACACCAGTGGCCTGGGGAGAAGTGGGCAGCCCTTGTTTCCTCTAGACTTGTGGGCAAGGAACTCAAGGCTTATGATGCATTGCCTATAGAGTCGTGTATTATCTATGAGGAACTCAAGGAGGCTGTCCTGAGAGCATACGAACTACAACCAGAGACGTACAGGCAGTACTTCTTTGATTTCCCATGGAATGATTTCTGCTTCCATGGCCGAGGACCCTCGGAGAGTGCTGAACGCATTACCGAGGTAATCCTATCGGGCATGGAAGCATACATTCCATTCTCTTTCTCTCAGACTAATGCTAAAAAATCTTGGTTTACTCACGCCTGTTCTACTGCTGTCCGCAATAAGGAGGAAGCATTCAAACGGTACCGACGCCTTAAAACTCAAGACTCTCATTCTTCATATGTTTCTGCCCGGAATCAAGCCAAATCTGTTCTTCGACTTGCCAAACACTCTTTCATCAATAATAAATGCACTGAACTATCCAACTCTAGCTCTTCCCAAGCTTTCTGGCATCTAGCCAAAAACCTCTCCAACAATTTCTCTTCCTCGTCTTTCCCTCCCCTTTCCCACTCTGATGGCACAACCATCACTTCTTCCTCTGACAAAGCTAAACTCTTCGCTCAAACTTTTGCTAGAAACTCCACCTTGGATGATTCCGGTGCTATTCCTCCCTCTCCGCCCTCCTCTCTCTTACTTATGCCTAATATCCTAATAACTTCTAAAGATGTACTTTCTACCCTCTCTGGGCTTAACACTAATAAGGCGTACGGTCCGGACGGGTGTTCCTCCTGTTGTTCTCAAAAACTGTGCTTCCGTGCTGACTCCCTGCCTAGGCAAACTCTTTCGTCTCTGTCTATCCTCTAACGTCTTCCCTTCATGCTGGAAGTTTGCTCACATTCAACCTGTCCCAAAGAAGGGTGACCGCTCTCAACCCTCCAACTATCGTCCAATTGCTCTTATCTCTTGTCTTTCTAAAGTTTTTGAAACTATTCTTGCTTCCAAATTTCTTAAGCATTTCTCTTCTCATAATCTGCTCTCAGATCGCCAGTATGGCTTCCTTAAGGGTCGCTCTACTGGTGATCTTCTTTCATATCTTACTAACTCTTGGTCATCCTCCTTTCGGGACTTCGGTGAGACTTTTTCTATTGCACTAGACATATCGAAAGCCTTCGATAGAGTCTGGCATAAATCTTTAATTTCTAAACTACCCTCCTTCGGTTTCTATCCCTCCATCTGTGCCTTTGTCTCTAATTTCCTTTCCGGCCGTTCCATAGCTGCGGTTGTGGACGGCCATTGTTCAATTCCTCACCCTATAAACTCCGGTGTTCCTCAGGGCTCTGTCCTATCTCCTATTCTCTTTCTAATTTTTATAAATGATCTCCTTAACTGTACCTTAATTCCCATCCATTCATACGCAGACGACTCAACCTTACACTACTCCATTAGTTTTTCAAAACGCCCCAGCCAGCAATCCCTCAACGACAAACGTAATGAAGCCATAGAACTCTTAAATTCTGATCTAAATACTATTTCCAATTGGGGCAGAGAAAACCTTGTTAACTTTAATGCTTCCAAAACCCAATTTCTCCATCTATCTACCCGTCAGGATCTCCCAGCGGACTATCCCTTATTCTTCAACAATACAAAAATCAACCCTTCATCTTCTCTCAATATTCTTGGTGTCTCTTTTTCTTCTGCTCTCATTTGGAAGGACCATATTACCAGTCTTGCTAAGGCAGCCTCCCAGAAGCTGGGTGTGCTCAACCGCCTTAGGGGGTTCTTTTCCCCTGCACAGCTTCTTGCTCTGTACAGGGGCATAGTGCGCCCTTGTATTGAGTATTGTTCACATGTGTGGGGAGGTTCCTCTCACACCGCTCTCCTAGACAAAGTTGAAAGGAAGGCCTTTCGTATCATTAACTCCCGTCCACTCACCAACTCTCTGCAATCTCTCTCTCTCCGCCGCAATGTTGCATCTCTCTCGCTATTCTATCGCTACTATAATAATCAGTGTTCCTCAGAGCTATCCCAGTGCATACCACCTCCTTTACGTAGGACACGTGGTACCCGTCTTGCAACTCAATCCCACCCCTACTCTGTGCAACTCTCCAACCCAAGAGTGAAACGTTACTCTCAAACTTTCTTCTACTCAACATCTGAGCTCTGGAACTCTCTCCCAGAATCAGTCTTTCCCTCTTCCTATGACTTAAATTGCTTCAAACTCCGTGTGTCCAGGCATTTTGACTCGAACGTCCCTTGATTTTGGCCCTGTCACTCTTTCAACTATGGGGGAGGCACTCGCTATAGGCAGTTATGCCTTTTGCCTCCCTCAATCACATAGAAAAAAAAAAAAAAAAAAAAAAAAGGTTGTTCCGAGGTGTTACCAAGGGTCGGGAGAGCACCTTTTTGGAACATGCCCGGGAGCTGTCCGATGCTTTTGGGAATTGGCTGAGGTCGGAGAAAGCTACTACGTTTGACGACATTAAACAGTTGGTGCTGTTAGAGCAGTTTTTCAAATGCACAGGCGGCGACCTGACGTTAAACCTGAAAGAAAAGCAACCAAAAACTCTACAGGAGGCAGCTGAGATGGCTGACCTCCGGCTATCACTAATTCGTGGGTGCGGGTCTGCCCAGCGTAGTGAGGCAGGTAACAAGGGGCGTGACGCCCCACCCCCCCGAGTTAGTGATATACCTTATGCAAACAAGTACAAGAGCCATGATACCAAGACTGACCACAAGACTAGCACCGTCCCGTTTAAGAAGGGGCCGGGCCCTTCCCAGTACCAAGGGAAGCCCAAAGGGGAGTTGGAGTGTTATCATTGTCACAAAAAGGGGCACTTTGCAAGAGTCTGTCCTAGCAAACCACCTACAGCAGCTGTGTCTTTGGCCTGCAACATTGGTGTGTCTCCGAAGTCATCTGAGTTTGCCCGGGGCAGTTCGTCAGAGGCTGAGGCACAGCCAATGCAGAAGTACCTGGGAGGCTCGAACCCTGCTCAGGATGTTTTTTGCGACCATAGAGGGCGGGGTTGCGTGATGTGGGCGGGGCGCAAGCATGGAGTAGAGGTCTTGCGTAATACAGGTGCTTCCCAGACTCTGATGAAAAACTTGACTGGCTACCCTATAAACGCAGCTCGGGTGGTAGTGGTGCAGGGTATTAATGCAACTCGGTCATACCCGCTGGTGCGGTTGGAGTTGGAGGTGGATGGTGTGGCACGTGAATTGGATGTCGGGATTGTGGTGAAACTGCCAGTGGAGGGCGTCGACCTTCTTCTCGGCAACGACTTTGCAATGCCCGCTTCTGAGGTTCTACCCTTAGTCGTTGCCGAGAGGCCGGCCGACGTGAGTAGGGAAGAGCAAGAGTGGGTCGAGCGGTGCCAGATACAACCCATGGCGTGTGTTGTCACCCGAGCTTGGGCAGCTAAAGTGTCACAGCCTAGTCCTCCGTCTTCAGACCAGCGGAGGAACGATCAACAGGAGGAGGCTAAAGCTGGAGTTGGTTTTAAAAGTTTTGACTCAGCGGCTCTCCTGGGTGATTCAGTATTAGCAGCATTACTTAATTCTGGAGTAGCCCCTGGGCCTGTCATCGAGAGTGACGAGGCTGGGCATGACGAGTCTCCACGACAGCAACGTTATGTACATCGAGAGAGACAGAGGGAGCAGCCCAGTATCGGGGAAGGTCATGCATTGCTCCGGGAGCAGTTAGATCGCTTGGCACCCTCAGATATACGTCGGTTGCAACTAGAGGACCCTGAGCTCCAAACGTGTGCTAATGGAGCTGTAGAGCTCGACAAGGACGGCGATGCACAGCCAGGAGACTTTTTTTTATTTAGAAGGCATCCTCTATAGGCGTTTTCAAGACCCTAAACGTAGTTGGCAAGAGGGGTCCGGAGTAGTGGACCAGTTGGTGGTGCCACGGGAGTGCAGGGATAGCCTACTGAGGTTGGCGCATGACATACCACTGGCAGGACATCTAGGGGTGAGAAAAACGGTGGCGGCTTTAGAAAAATTGTTTTGGTGGCCGGGGTTGAAGGGGCAGGTGGTAACTTGGATAGCAATATGTCATATGTGCCAGAGGGTTGGAAAACCTAACCAAACAATTCCGAGAGCCCCGTTCCACCCCATTCCTGTCAGTGGACCGCCCTTCAGTAAGGTCATCATTGATATGGTCGGACCCCTACCCCCTACTAGTGCCGGTAATAAATTTCTATTAACTATCATGGATGTGGCCACTCGTTATCCTGATGCATATCCAATGAGAAATGGCACGGCAAAAACTGTTGTCCGGAACCTGCTCTTGTATTGCTCGCGGTATGGTTACCTGCAAGAGGTGCAATCGGACTAAGGTTCTAGTTTTACATCTAATCTGTTCAAACAAACTATGATTCAGCATGGCATCTCTTCTGCGTATCACCCGGAGAGTCAAGGGGTGTTGGAGAGGTGGCACGCCACGCTGAAAAGCATGCTTCGATGTTACTGCGCAGAGAATGGAAAGGATTGGGACCTTGGTCTGCCGTATGTTTTGTTCGCGGCAAGAGAAGTACATGGAGAGAGTCTCGGTTTCAGTCCGAATGAGCTTGTTTTCGGGCATCAGATGAGGGGTCCTCTCCACATGGTGAAGGAGATGTGGGAGGGCACTAGGCATATTGTTCTGTGAGATAAGTTGCAACCTCTTGTTCCTGAGCGACAAGAGGAGTTGTTTACTGGGCTGTGGCAGTCCGTCCGCATGTTTGTTGCTTCTCCAGGCCTGATGTACAGGGTAGAATCCGACATGGAGGCTGGAGACAGTGCAAGGCTCGAGTTGGTTCCCTACCGTGTGAATCCTGCTCGACAGCCTGTTGTGAAGGCGGAGCTGGACGGCGTGTGGAGAGGGGGTCTGAGGGATGAGGGATATCGTGAGTGGTCGTTGCCACTGGCTTTGCAACCTGAGTTTGGTGGCAGAGTCCGTGTGTATGTTGATTGCAAGAGTGTGGAAGCATTTTCCCTGACAGACGCCTATCCATTACCCAGAGTTGACGACACCATAGACCGCTTCGGGGCTGCCTCGCTCATCACGAAGGTAGAACTAGTGAAGGGTTATTGGCAGGCCCCGTTGCCGGAAAGAGCGAAGAGAAGTGCCAGTCTTGCGATGAACTGGGCAGTTTATCAGTGTCAGGTGTTGTTGTGCTGCCGGAACACAAGTTGGATGTGTGGCATGCTAAGGGCACTGATAATGTTTTGGCTTTGTTTGCAGGAGAACCCTCGCTGTTCAGTCAGTGTCTGTCGCGGGTGGAGGATCCGGGGTAGGCTACCACAGTATGTTGGTATAGCCTCCTGTCTTGGCTCGCGGTGTATTTTTGCGCTGGGGCTTGTTGGCTCGCGTGTGTAGCATCAGCGTAGGGTCGCAGGGCAGTAGTTGTTGGCTTTGATTAGAAGAAAATTAGGCTACATCTATAGTAGCCGCCAAAAACAACATTAAAATAAAATATAAAAAATTAAATAATAACTCTTTCTTTTTAATAATTAATTTTAAGATAATATTGTAGCTGAGTACTGAGTGCAGATGATTTTCCCTCAGTAGGCTGTGCTTCTTAACACCTTACGAGCGGCCGATGCGGTTTATTTATGTGTACCGCACAGCGGGGTGTTTTTAGCCAAAATAGGGCTGTTTACGTGATCATTTTCATGCCTAAATAAGACCCAGAACGTAAAACAAGTACCTATCCCTGAAAGGGCATAAACAGAGCTTTCGAATGACACCATAACGATCCTTGTATGATGGATAGTTTTCTTGCAATAACCGTGCAACGCGAGTGCAAAAAGCAGGTAATTCGGTACTTTCGGTACATAATTGAGTATGTAGCGAGTGAGAGAGGGAGGAGGGAGCTGAGATTTGTGTCAGTAGGTTCGCCGCGGTGGTCTGGAGCAGTCATACGCTCGCTAGTCTCCTGCCACTTGTCTCTCTCTCAGCCACATTACGTGCTGAAATTGCCACTCGAGTTATGTCGAGCGCCGCCACATAGTCCAGCTTTATTTAACTCGACTTATGTTGCTCGCCGCTAATTATGGGTTAAAGCTCGCTCTGGGAGCACAATGTTATGAATTAATGTATTATATTTGGAAGGGTGATAAGATTTGTTTATATATAAAATTTTGTTGTATTTTTGTTGTTGAGGAAACTGAGCTTGCATTCCATGAGAGGCGGAGTGGTTAGGAGTGGCAGATTCTAGCGACATTCTGCCTGTTCAGATATGGGCTCATGGTTGAGTGTCCCATATCTTGGGGGGGGTGTGACGCCTCCCGGCGTTAGCAGAATGGTTGCGTGGGGCATTGCAGCTCGCTAGCGCTCGCCAGGATGGGGGGATAGGCTACAGTTGTCCTAGAATGATCTGCTTTATTTCATTAGTGTCGTGTTGCCACAGACAGTCTAGAAATGGTCTTTGTTTTGGTCTGTGACCGCGCCTTATATTTTATATTCGCTATAATATAAATGTTGCTTGTGTGGGAGGCGAGCGGGAGAGGGTAAGGGAGTATACCCGGCAGCGAGGTGAGCTATGACGCAGCTCGCTTGGGCGCTGACGGCGTTGGCGGCCGGGTGGTCAACTAGTCCCTTCCCGTCGCTGCCTCGTGTTCTTTACCAGCTCAGAGCTTGCCTGGCACGCATATCGCCTACATCCATTGCAATTCTGTCCCCCATACTCGCTACTTTGCATACTATTTCTCTCTCTCGACTTCTCCTTTCTCATTCTCTAATCTTTATTAAACTCACCTTCCCTTCTGGTTTCAGCATAGACGTTTACCGTCGACCAGTCGTATTGTACGCGAAGCTCTCAGATATTTCCATGTATTAGGTTAAGGAGGTATTATGCTTTATTGAGGTTTAGAGAGACGGACTTTTCCGTATGTGTCCTCTCTCGGGAAGGTTGTAAACCGGTATATGTTTCCCTTGCAAGGTGTTGAGTGATTCTGCTTGGTTATCTAAAGCTAGACTAGGGGTAAGGTTATTGTGTCGTTGTCTCCGATGTGTGCAGTGTTAGCTAAGCTCTGCACGACATCGACAGGTACTGTGGGAGCCTAAGTTGTCTTCGGGTTGGTTTACTTTGTGAGCACAGCGCTGTGGTGTGAGAGGGCCATAGCCTATCCCTCACAACATAGTGCTGCCTCTTTGTGTTGACTTCTGAGGGATCGCCAGGATAGAGCTAGGTACTAAAGATCTAGATTTATCAAGAGAGCATCCCCGTCATATAACGCAATCTTCATTATACCACCCTCGGACAACGTTAGGCTACGAGCCGCATGCTCGCCCATTGTTGCCCTGCCTTGATACCCCAGCTAGACTTTATTAACTGAGCAGACACTGGTTAGAGATAAGCCCCCATTATTATATGTATGCAACATTATTATCCACTGCACTTTTGAGCCGAGGTTGTTGTTGAGTTGCACAACCCTAGTAGGCTGTTGCGTTGTGTCACAAAGCATTTCTTTAGTTGTCGAGCATTACTACCTTTGCGCAGTCTTTATTATTCGCCTGCCTATTATTACTATATGTCCTAGCATTTATTGTGACCCGTATTCTGCATTATAATTGTTCAAGATTCTTTACGAACATCTTCCCAGCATCAGACTTATTTCAGAAGTTTCCAGTTGATGTTGCAGGACTAGCATTGCACTTTCTTTAATACAGGAGTGCCAGTTATTTGAGTATCTACCGTAACGTTAATTAATCACGTTAACTATCTTTTCTTTGTGTAACATAATCGAGTAATCTTTTACTGTTTGAGAATAGGCTGTTTCATTGAGCGTCAGCCTAGTGTGTGTGCACCAGTTACCGAGTCATAGGATACCTTGTTGTCCAGGCACGACTCAGGGCGGTAATGGTGTTTTGTTTTCCAGTGTTTAAGGCAGGGGTTGGATCTAGTGTTACCGTTGTTGCTTTTTGCCATTATCTAGCCCAATGTTGAAGAGCCCTGTGTCTTTGAGAACCTGGATCGTAACAATATATATATATATATATATGAGAGAGCGAGAGAGAGAGTGCAACAGCGTTTGAAGACTTTGATGTATCTTGGTGTCCTTGACAAGTTTTGTTTCCACGGACCCACAGATAAAACAAAAAAGTTAGTGTTTCTGTAAAAAGAAAATTGGATGTTGTTATATTTTGTTTGGTCCTGCAGGCAATATTTTCCGAGTGCATTGTGTCTCGATTCGTTAAGGGGAGATGGGTCGTTTTGTTTGTCCCCCTTTTTCCTAATGCTTAGCCCCATTAGTTTTCATATTGTATGACATTCAACTCATTAGTTGGGCGATTATAAGACCTTTCGCCCCATTGTATTTGTCAATATTAAGACTGTTTGTGTCATTTTGGTGTCGATCATTTCCTGGTGAGCGAAAGCGAGCCTGTAATTTAAAAGGAACCGGCCTTCGGCCAGGACATTTTTCTATCGAAAAATGTACTCATTTATCTTGAAGGAGGGTTTTGGGCGGGTGTTTTTTTAAGCTTGATGGAGATCTAGGGAGGACACTGAAAACATATTAATATACCGGTATATATATATACCGATATATATACTGTATATATATATTCTAATAGATATTCCATTGTGTTCAAAGATTCGAACCCTGAGTTGGCGTTTAGTTTTTCCACTATACACTGCGTTACAGCAATGACACTCGTACTTATATACTACAGAAGACTGCAGTTCCTCAGGGATCGAATCCTTGAACTTAAAGCAGCTCTGGATAGTGCGATTGGCCTTAAAAATAACTCTAATATTTATTTGTGGGAGTAAGTCACCTCCGAAACTGTCCTCAGGAAAACGCAGCTTTGCTTTTAGAAACAAAGTCACCAAACTATTGCGAGAATTGTACCCACAAATAAATATTAGAGTTATTTTTAAGGCCAATCCCACTATCCAGAGCTTCTTTAAGTTCAAGGATTCGATCCCTGAGGAACTGCAGTCTTCTGTAGTATATAAGTACGAGTGTCATTGCTGTAACGCAGTGTATATTGGAAAAACTAAATGCCAACTCAGGGTTCGAATCTTTGAACACAAGGGAAGATCTATTTGAACAAATAATCCGCTATATATATATATATATATATATATATATATATATATATATATACAGCGAAAACGAGGGAGATGTATAATGGAAAGAGGCGGACAGGAGAAATGTCAGGAGCGTTAAACGAAATACAAAATCATGAAGAAAATGCATGGAGAAAGGGGACAAAAGAAAAATATATGGATATGATTATGACCAAGTTGAAGGTTGGAAGAAGAGTGGAAAAACATTTTAAAAACATTAGTGGAAGGGAGAGTCAGTACAACATGTGAAAGAACGAAAGGACAAGAATACACAATGATAAAAAGAAAGAATAGTGTAGATACATGGTAAACAAAATAATAATATAGATGTAAACACGAAAAACTAAGCAAACAAGAATCAGAGAAGTCAGAGAGAAATGGGAGAATGAGGAAATGGAACAAGGAATAGGAGAATAAGATACGTTAGAATGAGGGGAATATAACACAGAATAAGAGAGAGAGAGAGAGAGAGAGAGTCAATACAGAAGAATAACTGAGGAATAGATTGAGAAGATAAAACCAATAGAAGTGGAATCTGTGATAGGATAAAAAGAAGGAGAACCACAAACCAATATTACTGAAGAATGAGGTGAAGAAAGAAGAATGAAGAGTAAGGAGAGAAAGCTTACGTTCATCATCAAGACGAGAGAGAGATGGGGGATGAGATTGAACACAAAATAGAATGCAGGTAAAACAAAATATGGTTATAATATAAAGAATAATATTAATGAGTATTTAGGGAGAAGAAAGAAAGCCGATTGAAAGGAACAATATGGAAGGAAAGAAGGAGGGAAGGAAGGAATGAAAAAAGGAAGGAAGGAATGAAGGACAAATAAGGGAAGAACATACAATATTTAATGAAACAAGAAGGAAGAACGTAATGAGAGTGAGAGGGAGGTAGTGAGGGGGAAGAGGATGGAGGGAGGGGTAGTGAGGGGGGAGGGAGGTATTGAGGGGCTGAATGAGGGGGTGAGGGAGGTAGTAAGGTAGTGAATGAGGGTCTGAGGGAGGAAGTCAAGGGGAGAGGGGGAGAGAATGAAGGGGGTATACGTGAGGGAGGTAGTGAGAGGGTGTGGGAGGTAGTAAGGGTTCGAGATAGTAAAGGTAGGGTACAACACTGACCTACATACAAGGGTAACACAATAACAACAACAACAACAACAACAACAATAACAACACACTAACCAGCCTGCCACAATACTGAGGTGGTTCCTGGCAGATTATAATGACCCAACAACGGCAGACACCCACCCACACTCACAGGCAGACTGAAGGGGCGATAGGCGTATTATTTGTCCATGTATATATCTTTTCATATATATTTTTAGTTTTCTCTCTACACCTCCATCAAACTTAAAATTACACTCCCGAGCTATCGCTCGCCAGGAAAAAATCGACAGCTTAGTGGCACGAAAGGTTTTAACATTGACAGAAATGAGGCACAATTTATTAAAATCGTCAAACTAATGGACCGAACGTCTTAAAATCTCAAAAGTAATGGGGCTAAACACGAGGGAGATGGGGTACAAAGTACAAAGGAAATCAAGCAACAACAGATCTAGTGACCCTTCTAGGCTGCTTGTCCTCCAAAACACTGAGGATCAAGTGTCCAAACAGTGGTTTAGAGTGGGTGGTTCCTGGCAGGTTATAGCTAGGCACAGGCCGTCTTTTATATAGGATGGTGCAGGCAGGGTTTAAGGGGGTAGTATTGCTTTGTTTGGACCCCCTTTTCCCTCATGTTTAGCATATTAGTTTTGAGGTTTTAAGACGTTCGTTCCGTTAGTTTGGCGATTTTAACACCTTTCGCCCCATTTTGTTGTCAATTTATAGACCTCTCGTGCCATTTAGGTGTCTATATTTTCCTGGCGAGCGATAGCGAGCCTGTAATTTTAAGAGAACCCAGCCTTCGGCCGGGACATTTTTCTACCGAATAATGTACACATTTATCTTAAAGGGGGGTCTATGGGGTGGGTTTTTTTTAAGCTTGATGGAGGTCTAGCCAGGAAACTAAAAATAAATGAATAAATAAATATGTAGAGCAAAAACCAAGCACTATTCCCTTAATACAGATATACAGACTACAGAGCCCGACTTAACCCCTCTAGCACAATGAAGTCATTTTCAGCAAATTCTGGTTACCATTAGACGATATTCTTAAGCTTATAATCTACATCTAGGACTCGAAGGGGTAAACACGATCTCAATAAACCCTCTGAATTACATTGGTCTTTCTTAACCCTTTGGCTGCGGGTGACATTCTGGAATGTGTTGGCAAGTTACAGCATTTTCCAGGCTTTAAAAGCCTGTAAAAAACTTAAAAATCGAGTGTCAGTGGGAGGGAGCATGAGGGGCCCACCTCCGTCCCTCAGAGCAGCGAGCGGCTCACTGAGCTAGGCTGTGTCTCGCGCGGGTCTCTCTCAGTCTCTCTCAACAGTGTAGCCAAGCGAGCGAGTGCTACCAAATAGCGGGTTTCCCGCGTTTTACTGGCACCGCTGCGGGTGAACCAGACCACGTACGGGGCCCGTTCTGGTCTCATTTTGAAGCTATTTTCGCCTAGTTTTCGGCAGAATACAGTTCATTTAATGCAGATGCTTGATTTATCATTCAGGAGTGCCTGAATATGCCCTAAATAGCCCAAACATAGCCTCAGCCAATGGGTTAACCTGCATAAAATCGGGTTTATAATCTACCTCTAGGACTCGAAGGGGTAATCAAGATCTCAATAAACCCTCTGCATATAAGCTGCATATAATCGTCTAGTTTTGGCCAGAATCAAAGCTTAACCCTTACAGTACCAACGACGTCTCCCTTACTCGATTGAAGCTGCATTTAGACGCTAAAATTATTAATTGAGATAGTCAGCAGTGTTTTAATGGGTAGACGTCCATACTAAGTTGAATAAAATTGTCTAATAGTTGCCAGAATATAATGAAAGGGATAGCACCGGTACTGATTGGGTTAAAAGGTTCATATACAGGTAAACATACTGTAGGCATGTATAAATAAAGGTAAACATACTGTAGGCATGTATAAATAAAGGTAAACATACTGTAGGCATGTATAAATAAAGGTAAACATACTGTAGGCATGTATAAATAAAGGTAAACATACTGTAGGCATGTATAAATAAAGGTAAACATACTGTAGGCATGTATAAATAAAGGTAAACATACTGTAGGCATGTATAAATAAAGGTAAACATACTGTAGGCATGCATAAATAAAGGTAAACATACTGTAGGCATGCATAAATAAAGGTAAACATACTGTAGGCATGTATAAATAAAGGTAAACATACTGTAGGCATGTATAAATAAAGGTAAACATACTGTAGGCATGTATAAATAAAGGTAAACATAGACAGGTTCATAATTATATAGCCATAAATAATACGATCCACACAAAACGCCGAACACAAATGACGTATGTGAATAGCCCTATTAAAGGGGTAGTGCTTGGTTTTTGGTCTATATATTTATTTATGTATTATTTAGTTTCCTCGCTAGACCTCCATCAAGCATAGAAAAACACCCCCTAGACCCCCTTTCAAGATAAATGTGTACATTTTTTCGGTAGAAAAATATCCCGGCCGAAAGCTGGTTCCTTCTAAAATTAGAGGCTCGCTTTCGCTCGCCAGGAAAAAATCGACACCTAAAGGGCACGAAAGGTTTTAGTATTGAGAAAAAAATAGGCGAATGATCTCAAAATCACTAAACTATCGTAACAAACGTCATAAAACCCAGACATTTATATGCTAAGCATAAGGGAGAAGGGTGTCCAGGAAAAGCGAGTACTACCCCCTTAAGCCAACCCCCCCCCGGCTAAATGGCTTACCTCCCAGTATAGTCAATCAATGTCCAGGGTTGCTGATAATATGATAACCACTTTATCTAGAGATGTACTGGCTTATTGGACAATAGTGGATTATATTGAGTGGATGGTGTAAAGCCGGTATCACACGAGAGCATTTATACTCAACATTCGATGATCAACATTTCTCTGGCAACATTTCTGGACTATTTTCCACTGGTATCGGAGACTAGACTGTTGCTAGATGAACTTAGGTGACCGAAATATTCTAAATGTTTACCTCATAAGCTGCCAGACCAGTGTTGAGGAAAAAAGCGCTCGTGTGATACCGCCTTAAGCGTCCACACAGTATATGTGTGTGTGTGCTTGTATGTGTTTGTGTCTCTTTGTTTGTATACTCTGTGTGTGTGTGTGAGAGAGAGAGAGAGAGAGAGAGAGAGAGAGAGAGAGAGAGGCAGTGTGGATGTGTCAGTGTGTGTGTGTGCTTGTATGTTTTTATGTCTCTTTGTTTGTATACTCTCTTTCTGTGTGTGTGAGAGAGAAAGAGAGAGTGTGTGTGTGTGTTTTATGTGCATTTGTAATATTATATAACTATGTGCTTCACAGCGTGCATTTTAAGGGGGCCCACCTCGTTTATTTTTCCCTCTCTCCCTCTCTCTCTCTGGGTTGTAACCATTAGAAAAAATTCTCCGGCGAAGCCGGATTTCTCCATACAATGCTGGCTCGCTATAGCTCGCCAGGAAGAAATCAACACCTGTGTCGAGACTCGTAAGCACCTCGACAACTTAGGTTAAGTAGATATACTGGAAGTTCGAATTAGGCGCCAGTATTAAGCTAAACTATATATCTTTATAAAAGATAAGTACTATTTCGTATTAAGTCTCTATGGGTTTATTATCCATAGTTATATCGGGTTATCATTATAATTAATCCTGTATATCTTGTAGTTGTTAAGTGATGCATTAATGAATAGGAATTTACTGGGCAAGCGTCATTTTGGAATCTGCGGGTTCCCCCGCAAAAGAACCTCAGACTCGCTCTGACGACCATCTCAACAACACCTCCTTCCAGCCGCTCTCACTGCAACTACCTTGTTCATGCTAAGTCATTCTAATTCTTAACTCATAGTGGCCACTATAGCTTCTATCTATTCCTAACTCTATCCTTGAACTATCCATCACTATCAACATGTTAAGTAAGTTAACACTTATAAGTTTGTAGGTAAATTAGACTTTGTTTACTCTCGAATTCATATAAATTGGTCCTCCGAACTTCGAACTGTTGCCCTATGCTAGCTTTTCATATTTGTCTTTTCTTTCTCTTGCTTTCCTTTTGTGTATTTATTCCTAGCTTTTCCTTCATTCTGTTGCCTGCTTCCGCTTCCCTGGTGTGTTCTCTTGTCTTGTGGCTAGTTTCTTTGTGTCTGAGGTGTAATTATTGATGGGCGCCACCAGTTCTACCTGACCATATGAGCCATCGCCATGTTTTTTATACCGGCGCCTTTGGCGGGGGTGTTGGGGAGGAAGATTATGCCCACGCTTTACCATTTTACCCTAGGCCCATCAAAAACGTCTCCATATTAGGACATAGCTACGTGAGGGAACTTTACTTAGACAAGCCACTGTACCACCCTTTTTTTACTGTTAGGACTTTTTCAAAAGGGGTGCCAAGGTTGACACAATAAAGTTCTCTGCTGCCTGGGAGAGCCACGTCCATTATCAGCCGGATTTGACCTTCTTAGTCTTGGGCGGGAATGATATTCATCCCGCTATAGACATCCGCTCTGTCGCCAACGCCATCTAGGACCTGGCAAAAGAGATTAAAGAAATCTCAGGGGTATGTATCATCATAGGCCTGGAGGCGAGACCGGCGCCCTGCGGTCTGACGGCAGAGCGGTACAAAAGTATCCGCAACGGTGTTAATCACTGACTGAAAAAGGTGCTTCCGTTTACGAAGTTCTGCTCTCACTCTATGGAGACGTGGGAGGGTGAATTCAGTGAAGACGGTGTGCACCTTACTCACGAGGCCAGGGACCGTCTTTTACAAAGGATCATGGCTGCTGCCCAGGATAACTTCAGGCTTGACATCCAAGCTATGAAGGAGCAATCAGATGAGGAGAGGGAGGCAGCAGGTTTAAATTAGGCTAACTCACTTAATGAGTTCCTGATACATTCATTGTTTTCTAGGCTAGCTATACTAAATTGGATGTAAAATTAATTGGGTTAACCATTAAATTGTGTTCCTAATTTCTCATTTGTTAGGTAGAATAGGTATTTAAATTATACACTTAAATGAATGTAAATTACAATTATCGGGGTTAAAATTATTGTGTACGATCTTTTCAGCTAAATTTAAAGGGGTAATTACCACAACATTTTTTGGTACCATTATATGTTGGGCTAGCCTAGTTTTGATTATATGCTTATAAATTAAATTGGCTTGTCGTATAATATTTTTGGCATCCCTTCCTTAGTGTACTTTAACATAATTTGCCGCATTAATATAGGGTTAACTACTTAAACTTAAGAGTGGAGATAATTTATGCATTGTTCGTTTACTTTCATTATTGCACTTTGCGTCATATTTCCCTCTTATTGCCCTACACCGACATCACACGTTTATTTTTACGTTTTAAGTCGGGTGTTCCCTATAAATTTGCCTTTATTGATGTCGGCTAACTTTCTGAGTGCGCTTCACGTCCATATAGGTATACCCTTTAAGTTTTATTTCCTGTGTATTGCCATCATGTCGTCGACTCTATCCCAGTACAAATGACTCAATCAAGAGTGGTTTGACAAGGATCACCAAAGATATAACTACATTTAACCCATAACTGTCGGGGCGCAACATAAGTCGAGTATAATAAATCTGGACTATCTGGCGGCGCTCGACATAGGTCGTGTGGCAATTTCAGCACGTAATGTTGCTGAGAGAGAGAGACAAGTGGTGGCAGGAGAGTAGCGAGCGTATGACTGCTCCAGACCACCGCGGCGAACCTACTGACACGAATCCCACCTCCTCCCTCCCTCTCTCACTCGCTATATACGGAATTGTATGGGGAAAGTGACGAATTACATGCTTTTTGCACAAGCGTTGCACGGTTGTTGCAAGAAAACTAGCCATCATAAAAGGATCGTTATGGTGTCATTGGAAAGCTCTGTGTATGCCCTTTCAGAGATAGATACTTGTTTTACGCTCTGGGTCTTATTTAGGCATGAAAATGATCACGTAAACAGCCCTATTTTGGGTAAAAACACCCCGCTGGGCGGTACATATAAATAAACCGCCTAGGCCGCTCGTAAGGTGTTAAAGCAGACAATGAAGCAATAGAGGCTAAATTGGCATCAGTATTGATCAGACAGCTCGATGATTTCAATACATGTCACCGCGAAATGGAAACAGTCTATGAAACCGACAAGGACTATTTCGTGGACATAGAAGTAGACATGGGATATCTAGAGGGTCTTGAACAAATTATCGTCCACCTTAACACCTAACGAGCGGCCTAGGCAGTAAAAAATATGTAGCCACCAGCGGGGTGTTTTTACCCAAAATAGGGTTGTTTACGTGATAATGTTCATGCCTAAATAAGACTCAGAGCGTAAAACAAGTATCTATCCCTGAAAGGGCATAAACAGAGCTTTCCAATGACATCCCAACGAACCTTGTACGACCGCTAGTTTTCTTGCAACAATCGCGCAACACGAGTGCAAAAACCATGTAATTCGGTACTTTCCACACACAATTCACTGTGTAGCGAGTGTGAGAGGGTGGAGGAGGGTGGGATTCATGTCAGTTGGTCCACCGCGGTGGTCTGGAGCAGTCATACGCTCGCTACTCTCCTGCCACCACTTGTTTCTCTCTCTCAGCAACATTACGTGCTGAAAATGGCACACGACTTATGTTGTGAGCCGCCACATAGTCCAAATTTCTTTCACTCGACATTTGTTGCGCGCCGCCAGTTAAGGGTTAAGGGTAAACTAAAACATAAGGAGCCAAATAGTGCTTCAGTTAATAGAAATGCCAGTATAGGATTGCCAAAAACCACCCTTCCTGTGTTTGACAGTGATCCCACTCTGTGGATGGGATTTTGGGATATGTTCCACTAAAGTGTCCACAGCAACGAGGAGCTCAATGACATACACAAATTTACCTACTTAAGAGGTCAACTGAATGGCAAGGTGAAACAACTAATTGAAGGTTTCGCAATAGAAGCTGCCAGCTACCAGAACAGCTGTTGCCATTCTACAGAAAACCTATGGGCACAGGGATAGTATTAAGGCAGCACACATAACTAACCTTACTACTTTGAATCCTCCTTCTTACAATGTCGAGGAACTGAAAGGATTCTATGCTAATTTTGAAAGTACACTGAGGTCAATTGAGACCCTACAAATTCCCTTCATGAAGCTAGTGTTGTGATTCTTATGAATAAATTGCCATTCCCACTAAAGGAGACTTTAAAAAGAACTTTAGGTGAAGATGATCTGGACATGCTTACCAAACAGAGGTTTTTAACATGGAATGTGTGGCAGAGTAGATTACACCACACATATCAGTTGCTTCAGCATCCTTTGCGGTGCAGGAGGCCTCGGTGCGAAGTAAGGGTTGTAAAATGTGCGAAGGGGCACACGTATGGTTCAAGTGTCTCAAATACAAAACTAGTGCTCTAAAAGTAAAACGCTTAAGACAACTCAACCTTTGCACCAGTAGTGGGGCAGATAACAGCAATTTTTCACAGAAATTGTGCAAAATGTGATACAAGCACCAAATTTGGCATGGTGGTTCCCAAGGGTCTACTTAGCAAATCTGCCTGACGTGCTATTCAAAAATCCAAGATTGGCGCCGAATGCGTCTGCCGAAAATGATTTTGCTCATAGAAATGCATATACTTGATGGATTTGAATGATCTTAGTGTCGATTTCTATGTTTTCTTGCATGCTGATTCAAATGTTTCTAGTTTAAAAAAACTCAAGTGAATAACTTCTCACTTTTTGGCTATTTAGATCAGTCTTTTTCTGCATTTTCTCTTGCCTGATGAGTGTTTTGCTATTTTGTACTATGTGCATGACATGGTAATTTCTAAATGTATATAGCGGTATTTTTATTTAGTGCATCCTCATTACTTACCTAACTTTCATCTATGGCTCCCAAGAAGTTGCTAGTGCACGGCAACGGCCACACCCTGGTAAACCGTGTTGGCTCACGAGCTAAACTAGGTGAGGGTAACACGCAGAGGGTCTCTGTGTGTGAGGGAGTATGCCATGCTCCAGATGCAAAGTGCATGAAGTCAACAAACCAGACCTGATTGATCCAAGAAGCCATTTTTCTAAAGGAGTGATTGTCGGCACTACCATGGCACACTGGTGACAATTACTGCTGTGAAACTCAGCATGGGGTCAATGTCAGCTAAGGAGGAGTGCATCTCATACTTAGTGTCCCAAATGTTGCTTAACCTACCCCACGGACCTGTTAAGCAACCGCACCTGAATTGACAGGAGGTGCCAGCGCAGGAGAGCCGAGCCAAGGATAATGGGGGTTTCAAAGTTATCTGGATGGTGTACAGATCGCACAGGACTTAAATGACATTGGATGAACGATCGGGCTAGGTGTAGGGCAGACATGCATGAACCTCTTTGTATCCCATACAGGAAAGTGCCCATGATACAGGGTGGTAAAAGGATAAACCCTCGGCCCTGGTCATCAGAATGGCTTCAAACACCAAATGTGAGACTGCATCATGGCAGACCAACTGGAGCAAGTGTTGTCTCTGTCAAACAGAGAAGAGCGAATGCCTAACATCTCCACTTGCAAATCGTGCCAGAAGGGTAGAGGATGGATACAGCCTCTTAGGGAGGAATATTCCTCTATTTTATGTAGTGAATGCGCTACCGATCAAGATGGACCCACGAAGGCTTGATGACGGCAGTGGGATAGAGGCAACCTTGAGGAAAAATCAAGCACAGTACCATGCTAGTTGCAGGCTTCTGTTCAGCAACACTAAGTTACAAAGGGCAGAAAAGAGATCGTCTCCTGCAACAGATGAGAACAGCAGCAGCGGCAGCAGCAAAACACCACGGAGAATGTCAGACCCCAAACGGATAGAATGTTTCATATGTGAGGAGGAAGGAGATCTGGATGACTTTAGACAAGCTATGACCATGAAATTGAACAAGAGAGTCAACTAGTGTGCAAAGACTCTCAATGATGGAAAGCTGCTTGCCAAACTGAGTGCTGGAGATGTGGTGGCGCAGGAACTGAAGTACCACAGTGTATGCTTGGCTGGTCTCTACAACCGAGAACGAGCTCACCTGCATGCTGAAGAGCTGAGGGAAGCAGAAAACTCTGAGGTAGGAAAGAAGGAAGCATATACAATTGCCTTCTCTGAACTGGTAACATACATCATTGAGACAAAATCTGCAAGTGAGAGTTCAGTTCCATCAGTCTTCCGACTTGCCGACCTATGTATGCTCTACAGGCAGAGGCTGGAGTAGCTTGGCATCGACAGTTCTGATGTTCATGCTACCCGACTGAAGGACCAGCTGCTTCAACACATCCCTGATCTACAAGCTGAACATCATGGACGTGATGTCCTACTGGCCTTCAAGAAGGATGTAGGGTCAATTCTTGCACAAGCAAGCAAATATGGAGAAGCCGTTCATCTTGCAAAGGCTGCTGGGATGATAAGATGTGAAATGCTTCAACACAAATCACAGTGAAATGGCACATTCCATGATGGGTGCCTAGAAGATGCTGTACTGTCATCACTGCTTCAGTTTGTTTGCATGATTGAGCATGGAGCAGACATCAAGTCACAACTCCAACATGGAGCCTCAAAGTCTGACCTTGCAATGGCTCAGCTCTTACAGTACAACTGTTTTGCCAAATACAAGGCCGGATCTCACGTCCACAGACATTCCAAGGACTGGGAGACACCATTTGTTGTGTACAATCGCGCTAAGAAGTCATGACTCGCTTTTTCTAAGGATAGGACAATAGTTCCAAAATCTGGCTACCGCTGGCAACTCTCCACTGCCCCATGGAGCCCGGTCGTTTCCTAATTTTAAACTATAGGTCTTTGGATATTCCCAATAATTTGCCTACTTAGAAAATTAAACTATTTATGCCCTCCAATTTTGATTTATGTTGAAGTTTGAATAAATATAAGTAATGTTTGTTTACAATTTCTTTATAGAATAATGAGAGTAATTAATTTACATGCGCTATCTAGCATGTTGCACTCCCAGGCCCGTAGTAACGGTAGGATATTCAGCGACCGAGTCAGTCATTGTCAGGATATGAGGGGGAGTATATCTCTTTGCATTTATATTCACCTTTGTTCTTTTACACTTGCCTTTCCATCTTCCGTTTTTATATGGGTCTCCCTATGGGTTATTATATATTCTAAAAGTAAAAATTCATCGTTTGTCTATACAAATTACAAGCTGTTCTCGAGTATTCAAGCTTTCTTCCATAATATACTGGAGACCGCTTGTTTTTCAGGCAGACTGGTGTCCCACATAGAGAATTAAATGTAGAAAAAACAATCTGTTATATGTTTATTTACGTGATTTATTGACACTTATGATTTGAATATTAGTTTTATCTGTTGGTTTTAATTTTATGAGATACTTTTCTCCCAGTATTGTTGATTTAAAAAGTAATACTAGCATTAAGAGATTTGCTCCACATTTTAATCCTGAATCTAGTGAGCGAAATACTACGTGTTTCAATTTTTTTTGTTCGGGTTAGTCTCAAGTTTCATATTATTTGGTTTGCTCTCACATAATGAGATAAATATATTGCAACAATACTTGTATATGGTGGTTTTGGTATCGTTTCCTTCAATACAGTTCTCCCCGGTGTGTAATATATGAATACAGTAGAGCCTCAATAGTTGCCAGATAGCACTTTCTGAACAAAAGGTACTGGGAATCGAGTCATGACTTCTTAGCGCGATTGTACATGGGCATGTCTGTGTTTGCCAAAACAAGGAAGAGGCAGCTCATAAACATGCTCCATGACAAAGGACTCAGCATCACCTATGATAAGAGTCTTAGAAATCTCAGCCCAGCTTGGAGAAGCTGTTGTTGATCAGTATGTTGATGATGGAGTTGTCTGTCCACCAGTGTTGAGGAAGCAGGTGTTCACAACGTCCGCGGTGGACAACATCGACCACAACACAACAGCGACTACATCTCAAACTTCCTTCCATGGTACCAGTATGTCTCTGTTCCAACACCCAAGCCCTGAACATCCTGGTGAGGAACGAGAGCCAGTGAAACTCAGTGGAGATAACAGGGTGAAGAAAGTTCCTGAGTTTCCTGAAGCATTCACCAATGTTAAACCAGCGTACCTTACTAAGAAGCCCAAACCTCCAGCTGTGCCTAGCCAATTATACCAAGCACTACACTCAATCCAGTCACACCTGAAGGAAGAGTACAGGTGGCTAGAAGAGGTGTCTGTCACTGAGAGTGTGGGTGATACTCTCAGTATCACATGGGCAGCCCACCATGCAGCACAGAAGAGTAGCCAGTCTTTTGAAGTGAGCATGACATCACTGTTGCCTTTGATACGAGACCAGGCTCACTCTGTTGCAACCATCAAACATGCCATGGGGAAGATTCGAGATACAGTGGCATTCCTCAACCCAGGGCAGACCCCGGTCATAGCTGCTGACCAACCACTGTTTGCACTAGCAAAACAAATCCAGTGGCAGTGGCCTGAGTATGGAGAGGACAAATTTGTTATCATGTTTGGGGGTCTTCACATAGAGAAGGATGCGTTTGATTCCCTTGGAACACTACTGGAACACAGTAGCTGGACCAGTGCTATTGCTGAAGCAGAAGTGGCCTCATCTGGTATAGCTGAGTCATTCCTGACTGTGTCAAGTATCACCAGGACAAGATTGGCCCACCAGATCACAGCATGCTGCCTGTATAAACTGAAGAAAGAAGCCTACCAAGACCACTGCTCTGAGGAGTCCAGCAGACCAACTCTGACCTTTGAAGACTGGTGTGATCAGCGGAGACCTCAGAGTCCACAGTTCCAGTTTTGGGAGCTGGTTTTGGACATGGAGCTGGTCGTGCTCCTGTTGATACGCTCCTTCAGGGAAGGAAACTTCGACCTGTACCGTGAAGCACTCCCAGAACTGATCCCCTACTTCTTCGCGAATAACAATGTCAATTATGCTCGGTGGCTTCCAGTTCACTTCAGAGACATGATGTCTCTTGAGAAGCAGCATCAAGACGTAGCCAGAGAGTTTCACAAAGGAAATTTTGTTGTCCACAAGTCCAGAAGAGACTTAAGAACATAAGAACATAAGAAAATGGGAGTCTGCAGAAAGCCGATTGACCTAAGCAAGGCAGATCCCTGTCCCACACAACCCCAATTACAAAGCCCAATTATAGGCTCAACAATCTAATACCCTGAGGATCATCTTACCAAAACGGTTAGAGATTAACGCAGGATTACGGGGGTCTGCAGAGCGCTGATTGGCCAAACCCTGCTGATCCTCTTTCACACCCAACCCTTCTCGTCCATATGCTTATCCAATTTTATCTTAAAGCTCCCTATCGTTTTTAATCACACTATAGCACTTGGTAGTCCATTCCACCCATCTACAACTCTGTTACCAAACCAATATTTGCCTATATCTTTTCTGAAACAAAATTTATCTAATTTGAAACCACTGGTACGAGTTCTTTCGCTATCACTGAGCTTTAGTACATTTGTCATGTCCCCTTTGTTAATCCCACTAACCCACTTGAACACCTCTATCATATCCCCTCTAACTCTACATCTCTCTAACGAATGTAAGCCTAACTTCTTTAACCTTTCTTTATACCGAAGATTTCTAATATTATGGATCATTTTTGTTATTCTACGTTGTACTCTCTCCAATGAATCTATGTCCATTCTATAATAAGGACACCAAAATTGAACAGCATAATCCATATGGGGTCTCACTAATGACAAGTAAAGTTTTAAGATAACATCAGCAGTTCTGTTACTCACACTCCTAGAGATGAACCCGAGAATCCTGTTTGCCTTGTTTCGAACGCTTATACACTTTTGTCTAGGCTTCAAATCATTGCTAACAAACACACCTAAATCTTTCTCACAATTCGAGTTTTCTAATTCCATAATAGCTAGTTTATATTTAACATTTGTATGCATCTTCCCTATCTTTAATACCTTGCATTTGTCAATGTTAAATTTCATCTGCCAATTTACTGACCATTCGTGTAAGGTATCTAGATCCCTTTGGAGGCACTCTATATCTCTATCTGAATCAATTGTTCTCCCCATTTTGGTATCGTCTGCAAATTTACTTATCCTACTAGTTATACCTAAATCAAGGTCATTTATGTATATAACAAACAACAGAGGACCTAATACAGATCCCTGGGGGACACCACTTTTGACTGCTCCCCATTCTGACTTCGTACCATTTATGCCATGGTATACTTCTCTGCCATGGCCATTGACCAAGCCCATGAACAGAACAACGCAGCCATCAAGGATGATGGAGGAGCCACTGGACTAACAGAGGACCCAGGGGCACTTCGGAGATGGATGGTGGCTGGACCTGAAGTGAGCCATCTAGTATCTGTATATGAGGCCATTTCTGGTGTGAAAGACGCAACCATCAGCACCATACACTATGAACAGACCTTAAGTGCCCAGACATCTTTCCTTGAGAGGGTGGAGGCACTGTTCAGAGTGATAAAAGAGATGGGCAACCCTTTCCAAGAAGAGTCCGCTGATTTGCTGGTGCTGGACACAAAGAACATTGCAGATCCAGCACTAGCTGAACTGGTTGGTAGTCATCACGAGAGAGGCAAGGAGAAGTTCCAGTCATTTATGGAGGCCTTGGAGAATGAAGAAGAATGCACATTCTATAAGCCAATCAAGAAGAACAAGGCTTCTTTCTTCAAGCACGAGCAGGCAGCCAGCAGCTCCAAGGAGAAATTGCTTAAAGATGACTATCACTTGTTCTCCCGGCTCTTCATCTCCTGCCGAAACAGACAGTGTGACTTGCAAGAATTCTTCAAGCATGAGAACCAGTCAGCACCTGCATCTCTCAGTGACAATGGCAGGCTTCGTATGTGCCAGAAGTCACAGCTAACTGAAATTCTTCAGGCACTGGTGACATTGCCTGACAGCGAACCAGAGGGAGACACCATCATCATTGATGGATCAGCGCTCATCAATTCCCTGCCTCCACGCAGCCCAAAGACTTTCGATGACTATGCAAAAAGAAGATATCCTTCCAAAAGTGGAATCCTTTGGCACCAAATTCAAGCGAATCGATGTCATCTTTGATGTGTACAAGAAGTCTAATCTGAAATCTGAACCAGGTCAAAAAGAGGTCAGGGGATCAGAAGAAGAGTGACAGGAACCAGCAAGACCCCAACAAATTGGAGAAGCTTTCTGCGGGATGACAACAACAAAACTGAGCTCTTCCACTATCTCGCAGAGAAAATATATCAGGCTGAAACCACAAGTATGGTCATCGTGACAAAAGGAGAAGATGTCATCAGCAACAAAAACAAATCCCTCGATGCTGTGGCCCCATGCTGTCATGAAGAAGCTGATACCCGCATATTTGTAAATGGCAGAGATGCAACTGCAGAGGGTAGCAAGTCACTTGTCATCAAAGCCAATGACACCGACGTGCTCGTCATAGCAGTGTCTAAGCTGCCATCCCTGCAGAGGCTTGGTCTTCAAAAAATGTGGATTGCTTTTGGACAGCGAGCCAATGCTCGATGGATACCAGTCCATGAGGTAGTTTCTGCAATAGGACCTGAGAAAGCCAGTGGGATCCTGTATTTCCATGCATTCACGGGCTGTGACGCGGTCTCGTCTTTCCATGGGAATGGAAAGAAATCTGCATGGCTGACTTGGGAAGTCTGTGATGAGGTTTCTGAAACCTTTACAAAACTCAGCAATTGCCCAACAGAGGTTTCTGAGGATGACCTGCAGAAGCTGGAGAACTTTGTTGTCCTCATGTATGACAGATCAAGTGCAGCCACCAGTGTTGACGAGACAAGGCTGAATCTCTTTGCCCGTAAGCAGAGGTCCTATGATGCGATCCCACCAACCAGTGCAGCCCTCATGGAACACGCAAAACGTGCTGCTTACCAGGCTGGTATCATATAGGGTCAAGCAACAGTAACCAATCCAGAAGTCGTCAGTCCTGCCGACTGGGAATGGAATCGGAAGGGAGACATATTATGGGAGATCTGTTGGACAACGCTTCCACCTATTGCAGCCAGCTGTCGGGAACTGACCCAGTGTTCCTGCAAGAAAGGCTGCAACCGGAGATGCAAATGATTTCGTTCAGGGCTCGCCTGCACTGCACTCTGCAGCTGTGTATGTCAGCTGTAGTGATACATAATTATACATATGTATATTTAATGTTTATATTGTGTATATAAAGTATTAGGAGTATTATTTGATGTGTTATGTTGTTATTTTATATAAAGTGTTAATGTTCTACCATTTACAGTATCTAGGGTTCGATCCCCCACGAGGACCACATTGATTTAACTTCATTGATTTATTTGACTAAATATATATTTGGTTGGTGGGTTAGAGAAGTTAAAAAAAAAGAAAAAAAACAAAAACAAAAATGCTAGTGAAAGTAAAACAAATAGATTCAGCATGCAAGAAAACATAGAAATCGACACCAAGATAATTCAAATCCATCAAGTACATGCATATCTATGAGCAAAACCATTTTCGGCAAACGCATTAGGCGTCCATCTTGAAAAATGGCCGCCATCTTGGATTTTTGAATGGCACGTCAGGCAGATTTGCTAAGTAGACCCTTGGGAACCACCATACCAAATTTGGTGCTTGTATCACATTTTGCAAAACATTTCTATTATGTACTCCACAACAGGTGCCACGGGAGCAATGGTTGTGTGAACCATAACATCCGTAACTGCAAATTCTGTCATAACAGACACTACCATATCCTCTGTCAGTCCAGATCTCAATGGGATGGTGCGAAGAAGGAGCAAAGACCTCAACAGGTAACAAGGATCAAGACGCAAACTACCACGATGTCAGTGTCTTCAAAGAAGACTAGTATTATCCTCCCAACAGTAAAGGAACCAAGAGGAACAGTTAAGATGTGTACACTGCTGGATCAATGCTCACAGCGCACCTTCGTTCTAAATTCCACTCTAGACTCTATCCAATTTGAAAAGTTGGGTGTTGAAGAGCTAGAGTTGCGAGAGTTTACCGGAGCATGTGAGAGTAGAAAGTATCCAGTAGTGTCCTTCAAGTACAAGTTCCAGGGCAGAAACTATCCTCTACAAGTAATTGTGGTAGAAACTCTCCCGGATCATAAAGGATTAGAATGCCTAGAAGCCGACATGAAGGTATTGCGAAGCAAAGGCTACATATTAGCTGATCCTCTAATGACACAGACATCTCGACTGGACTTGTTTGATGGTGCCGATCATTATTATGACTTAGTGCGGCCAGGGTACAAAAAAGAGGGTGACATAATTCTCTTGCCAACTAAATTTGGCTATGCACTAAGTGGCTCCTGCCATAACGACAAGACTAGTGCCCAAGTAGAAGTAGTTACAATATTGAAAGTCGCGGTCACCCTGCTGGATCGATAGACATCCTCGAAATCATGTAATCCATGTCATAATGAATTAAAATGCTTGTGGGAACTGGATCATCTAGGAATTTTTCTGAACGAAGATTCAAAGGAAAACAAAACTGTGTTTGACATCTACAAGGAGACAGTAACATGCTCTGCACAGAATCAGCAGTATGAGGTCAGACTGCCATTGAGCCAACAAAAAGAGAAGCTGCCCTCTAATTATAGTCTAGCAGCGGGCTGCCTAAAGCGTCTGCAGAAGCAATTTAAACAAGAGCCTGTATATTGTAGTCACAATGACAACGTTATCCAAGATCAACTTCATCGTGGTTTTATTGAGGAGGTTCCTTTCGGTGTTACTGAAAACAGTCATTATTTGGCACATCACAGGGTCACCAAGAACAGCACAACGACGCCCGTTCGTATTGTGTACGACTGTTCCGCTAGTATTAGTAAAGGCAGGCCGAGTTTTAACGACTGCCTCTACACCGGGCCATCACTAGTGCCAGATCTAGCAAAAATATTGCTGTGATTCAGGGTACACAAATTTGGCTGGATAAGTGACATCGAGAAAGCCTTTCTCATGTTGAGACTTCAGGAAGAAGATCGTGACTACACCCGATTTCTGTGGCCAAAGGATCCCTTGGACTTATTTTCACCCTTACTTTGTTACCGATTTAAGGTAGTGTTGTTCGGGGCGACTTGTTCGCAGTTTCTTCTTAACCCTTAAACGGCGGAAAAGCTCTTAAGAGGTTTTACTGGGCGACGGCGGCAAAGCTCTTAAGAGGGAGGCCTAAAAATACCATTGAAACAGCACTAAACAAGTTTTGTTTTTTGTTTTTTTCCCCTATACCTCATATCACTCCTCCACATCCCCTCCTTCCTCCCTTTCCCCTCCCCCTTCAGTTATCACCTATTTTCCCTTTTATCCCTTAATTTGTTGGTATATTTTTGTGCTAACATTAGCAAACTGTGTGGGGGATGTGCTCACGTGCCTAGCAGGTGTGTTACACAAGCGAGTGTGTGTATGAGTAGGCTCAGTGTGGCTTGAGGCCTCATGGAGGGAGGGGTTGCCTCAATTTTCTCCAAAATTCATGAATGGGCTGGTTCATCTATATTGGCAATTTTGACCAGAAAAATGATATTTTCACTGGTTTGATTGTTGTTACAGGTTACTATCTTCATAGTGAAGGTAAAATAGGCTCATATGAATAGGTAATAATTATATTTATCGTAAAATGACGATTATAGGCCTGAATGGAGCCCATATGCTCGCCCATGGGGAGCTAGTTCATTACCCCCCCCTCGCCGTTCCCGGGTTAATGCCACGGCCTTGAAGCAGCTTTCCATTATAAAAGAGGATCCCGAAGTTGTGGAGGCTATTAATTAAGCAGTGGTGGGCACAGATAACCGAAAAGTTAGCTGAGATAACCGCTAATCAGTTAACTCAATACGTTAGCTTCGATAACGCTAAATCGCTAAATTGCTGAGGAAATTAGTGGAAGCTAACGATAACAGTTAACAGCTAACTTTTACCATATGAATTTAGCATTGGTTTGATTTTTTCCCTCTAAAACCCTTAAACACAGACCTAGAAAGCTAAAGCTATAATATGCTGTAGGTTGTAGTTGTAGCTTACTGCTCAGACACAGCTTTCTAAAACATAGGCTAGAAGAATCATAGAATGCCAAGATCAGATGATTAATGAATGTGCATGTGCATCCTGTTATACATAAATAATGATATGAACAAATGAAATAAGCATTAGCTTAAATTCAAATTTATTTGCATACATTAATACAAGACTGTTCAGAATTACTACTGTATCACAATATTTACGGACACTTAATCAAAATAAAATTCAATATATTAGCTAATAGCTAAAATTAAAATGTTTCTCTTGTGAGTTATGTACAACAGTGTCAATATGCAATATCATAAGAACGATAAGACATTACTAGATAGTAAATAATATAACAAATATTATTTATGATTATGACTTATTACTCATGAGTCTTGTCTCATGAGCTATGTAACGACACTTCTGTCGAATAGATTTTTTTTTTATTGAGTTAGAAAACTTAGATAGGCATAGACAGTTGTGACGCCTGCCAGCGTTGGCAGAATCGCCTCCCGTTAGCCACTAGCGCTCGCCAGGGCAGTGAAATGGGCTACAGTTATCAGAGAAGGTTGTTTTTTCTTTCATAGTACTTGCATTGTTACAGACAGTCCTGTGGTGGTCTTTATTTTCGTCTGTGACAACGGGAAGCATTTTTAATCATGAGTAGAACATAAGATGCCTTGTAGTGTAGTTGAGAGAGAGAGAACGAGCGGGCAGCGATGGGGTAGTGAGTGTTGCTTCCCTCCTCCCTCCTCCCTCCCGGAGGAGTTTCCCGCCCGCGTGGCTTTTCTCTCGGTTTTGATTGGCTGGTGGTTCCTGGTGCCTTCTGGAGGCCTGCTGCCTGGTGACGTAGCGGCCTGTGATTGGCTGACCACCATGCCTTTGTGTGATCCTGGGGCTCCCGAGGAGCAACTCTCTTTTGAGCAGGCTAGGGACGCACATGACTAACATCCTTTTTACCACTGTCTCCCATATCTCCACCATTCTGATACTGTCTCTCTTCCTCAACTTCTTCTCTTTCATTCCTCTTATCTTTTAACGTCACAACACTCCCTTTGGGTTCTGCACACGATTTCATATCGGCCCATCGTATTATGTGCGTCGCTCTCTGAGATATTTACATGTATTTAGAATAGGTTTGAGGGTTCTTAGTTAGTAGAGGTTAAGAACTCGGTGCGTGTCTCCATTATTGATTTAGTGCTCTGCTGGGTTATTTAATGCTAGACTGGGGTAAGGCTTCTGTTGTCGTCGTCAGCAATGTGTGTACGGTTCGCGACTTCGACGGTTTCTGTGGTAGCCTGGGTTGTCTTTTTGGTTGTGCCTTTTGCGAGTGCCGCATCGTGTGGTAAGAGGGCATTAGCCTACTTCCTTGTCACACAGTACTGCCTCTTTGCTTGACTTTAGAGGGATCGCCAGGGTAGAACCAGATACTGGAGATCTGGATCTACCAAGAGAGCATCCCCGTCATTTAACGTAACTTTAATCATACCGCCTTAAGGACAACGCTAGGCTATGAGCCAGTCTTGCTCAGCCACAGTTTCCTAACCATGATATCCCAGCTAGACTTTATTCACCTAGCAGACACTAGTTAGGATATGAGCTCTTTATGATATGTATGCATTATTATTCACGGCATTTATGAGTCTAGGTTGTTGTTGAGTTGCACAACCATAGTAGACTGTTTCGTTGATGAGGAAGCATTTCTTTTAGTGTCGAACATTACTGCCGTTGCGCATTTATAATATTCTCGTGTCAGTTAACATTATATGTCCTATCTTTTTGTGTACTCCGTATACACGTTGGGTGTCCTGCCTCCTGCCTTTCTATAATTTAAGATATGAGCATCTTATGAGCATCAGACTTTCTTCAGAAGTTTCCAGGTCTATGCTGTAGGACTAGACTTCACTTTCTTTCAGATAGGAGTGAAGAGTTTATTGTTGTTTAGAGTAACTATATTGAAGCATCTTTTTATTGTATTAAATCTTGCATTGATTTAATTGATCTTTCCATAGCTTCCCTTTTGTGCATTTTAACGTAACTTGCATCTTGATTGTTATCAGGCTATACCAGTGTGGGTTAGCCTGGAGTAGAGTACATTTATGCCCAGTTAAGCATACCCCGTTATCGCAGATTAACTCTGGAGGGTATAGGTGTTTTTTGTTAGCCGGCATATAAGTTAAAGGGTTTGGATCTAGCGTACCGTTGTTGCATAGTGCCCTATTACTAGTCCAACCATTAAGTGCCCTTGTTTTATTCGTAGCCCCGGTCGTAACAAATGGCGACCTTGCCTAGTATCTTATATTAGTAGTGGCCAAGATCCATTTGTGTTATTGCGGTCGTAACAAATGGCGACCTTGTCCAGTATCTTATTTTAGTAGAAACCAGGATCCATTTGTTGATTATTGCAGTAATAACAAATAATGACCTTGCCTGGTATCTAAGGAAGAATTGCAGGATTGTTGGAT
This sequence comes from Paralithodes platypus, assembly GCA_032716605.1. Lineage (NCBI taxonomy): Eukaryota > Metazoa > Arthropoda > Malacostraca > Decapoda > Lithodidae > Paralithodes > Paralithodes platypus. The sequence goes on along the minus strand of CM064487.1, from coordinate 62,219,524 downwards.
ATTTGTTTTTGAGGAATATTTTGGACACGTGGAATTTTTTTTGGCAACGTAGTATAGCACTTGAGTTGTCTTCGAGCATTTAATATTTTTGAGTGAATAGTGCTACATGAGAGTTTAGGTACTCCTTTTTTTTTATAAACGTTGAGAATTTTCGGTGGACACTATGTCGAACGACGGATCTATGTACGGGGAGGACACAGTACAGGAAACAGACTCTGTGGTGCAGCAGCGGGGTTTGTCAGAAGGCATTAGAGTTATAACTAGTGAGGAGGATGCAAGAAAGTTTCTGGAGATGCCTATTACTGCTGACCGGGTGTCGGGGATTAATCGGTATGGTCTCCAGTGTTTGGCCACGGTCATGGGGCATGTGGGCACTAGCAGCATGTCGAGAGGTGACCTGGTGGCCTGGGTGCCCGGCGGGGTGCGTGGGGCTTCGGGTGGAGTGGGAGCTGGGGCACCTTCAACCCAGCCCCCATTCCACTCGACTCCTACCATGGCGCACCCTCGGGCTCCGGAGCCGGGTACGTTCCCGCAGGCCGATAGTCACTGGCAGCGTGGTTTGCACTTGGGTGAGTCTCCAATTGTTGCATCTCCTCCTCCTCAAGGTTTAACTCCAGATATGATCTTCCAGCTTGAGATGGCTAAGATGCAGGCTGAGGAGAGAAAGGCCATACGTGAGGCTGAGCTTCGGGTTGAGGAGAGAAAGGCCATACGTGAGGCTGAGCTTCAGGTTGAGGCTACGAAGTACTGTGCAGACAATAGAGCTTGAGAAGTCTCGGGTGGAGTCGACAGAGCAGCGTCTCGGTTCTGGGAATCGAAGTCTTGATCAGTCTTTATCGCACCTTCTTAAGTTAGTCCCTGTATTTGACAAGTCGGGTGTCACCGAATTTTTCAGGCGTTTTGAGAAGTGCCGGGAGCACCAATGGCCCGAGGTTAAGTGGGCAGCCCTTGTTTCCTCTAGATTGGTTGGCAAAGGACTCAAGGCATATGATGCGTTGCCCTTGGAGTCTTGCATCGATCATGAGGTATTGAAGGAGGCTGTCCTGCGGGCATATGAGTTACAACCAGAGACTTATAGGTTGAAGTTCCGGGGTGTTACGAAGGGTCGTGAGTGCACCTTTCTTGAACATGCCCGGGAACTGTCTGACGTTTTTGGAAATTGGCTAAGATCGGAGAAGTCAACGACGTTTGATGAGATAAAACAGTTGATGCTTTTCGAGCAGTTCTTTAAGTGTACGGGCAGCGACCTGACTTTGAACCTCAAAGAGAAAAACCCTAAAACTCTACAGGAGGCAGCTGAGATGGCTGACCGTAGGCTATCGCTGATTCGTGGGGGCGGGTCTGCACAACGGAACGATGCAGGTAACAAGGGGCACAACACTCCACCCCCCCGAGTCAGTGATACACCATATAACAATAACAACAAGAGCAATTATATTAAGTCTGACCATAAACGTAATACCGTCCCGTTTAAGAAGGGTCCGGGCCCTTCCCCACCTCAAGGGAAGCCCAAGGGGGAGTTAGAGTGTTTTCATTGTCACGAGAAGGGCATTTTGCACGATCCTGTCCTAGCAAGCTACCTACAGCAATCGTGTCTTTGGCTCGCAACATTGGAGTGTCTTTGAAGTCGTCTGCGTTTGCCCGGGGTAAATGTTCAGAGGCTGGAGCACTGCCAGTGAAGAAGTATCCGGAAGGCTTGATACCTGTCCGGGATACTTTTTGTGACCATAGAGGGCGCGGCTGCGTGAGTTGGGCTGGTTGCAAGCATGGAGTAGAATTTTTGCGTGATACGGGTGCTTCCTTGACATTGATGAAAAACTTTACAGGCAAACCTATAAACGCGGCACGGGTAGTTGTGGTGCAGGGTATCAATGCTACAAAGTCATACCCATTGGTCCGAGTGGAGCTGGAGGTAGAAGGTGTGACACGAGAGTTGGATGTCGGAATCGTGGAGAAACTACCAGTAGAGGGCGTCGACCTTCTTCTCTGCAATGACTTTGCGGTGCCTACTTCTGAAGTTCCACCCTTAGTCGTTGCCGAGAAGGCGGCCGACGTGAGTAGGGAGGGGTAGGAGTTGGTCGAGAGGTGTCAACCACAGCAGAGGGCGTGTGTTGTCACCCGATCTCGTGCATCCAAAGTGTCACAGCCTATTCCTCAGTCTCTAGACCAGCGGAGGAATGGTCAGAAGGAGAAAGCTAAAGTTGGGAGTTTTGTGAGTTTTGCTCCAGAGGCTCTCCTTAGTGACTTAGTACTTGACCCAGAGGTGAGCTCCGGAGTGGTCCCAGAACCTGTCACCCCTAGTGACATGGTTGGGCGTGATGGCACTCCGCGACTTAGTAGTTCCCAGTTGGAGGAGAGTTGTGGGAATGGGGCTATCGAACACGAGGACGGGGAAATATGTCATGTGAACGTGTTGGAGGAGTTTGTGAGGCAACCACCTGAGCAGCCTACTGTCCCTGCGTTGGTCTGCAGTGGCCAAGGTGGAAAAGGAGAGGGGGGCAGTAGGGCACAGGTGGAGGAGAGTTGGGATTGTCATGTCTCGGCGGAGCAGTGGGCGGGGGACACGAGTCTGGTGGCTGTGGAAGCGCTAGAGCACCTGCCTGAGCAGCAGTGTGCAGCGCTCCAGCACCAGCTCGGTTCATACCCCACTGGTCGTGCCGAGCACCCGAGCCTCACAACTCAGGCGGTGCAAGATGTTCCGCGGGCAGGTCACTTGAATGTTAGGAGACCGTTAGCCTCGTTGTTTCGGTGGTTCAAGGTGGGCGACGAGGCTTTGACATGGTTGTCAGGTCAAGGTCGACCCATGGCTGCCAAGGGTGGTGGTCAGAAGGAGGACATTGAGCAGATTGGTGAGGTTGACTGTGGAGTGGATGTGCCCGGTCGTCGCATAGCCTCCCAATGCTGCTCTAGTCGAATGCAACAGCCCTACCATAGACCGATTGTATCTGGCCATGTCGCTGAAGGCGGTGATGCTGCGCAGGCAGATGTAGTCGTAAGGAATGCGGGGGTGCGCATGTACGGTATCGGCGGGGAAGCCTTAGCAATAATGAACTATGGGAGTGACTGCACAGGTGGTACTGATTGTCTCTCTCATGACCTGGCTGTTCTAGGGACGAAGGTGGAGAAGGAGGGAGACTACAGGTTAGAAGCTGCGGTCTCGGCTGGGTTGTGGGAGGGCACTAGGCATATTGTTCTGCGAGATAAGTTGTTTACTAGGCTGTCGCAGTACATCCGCATGTTTGTTGCTTCTCCAGGCCTGATGTATGGGGTAGAATCCGACATGGAGGCTGGAGACAGTGCAAGGCTCAGTTTAACCCTTAACTGGCGGCGCGCGACATAAGTCGAGTGAAATAAATTTGGACTATGTGTCGGCGCGCGACATAAGTCGAGCGCCATTTTCAGCACGTATTGTTGCAGAGAGAGAGAGCTGAACGGTGTGAGGAGCGTAGGGTGGCTATGACCGCCGCCCAACACCGCACTGGGCCAACTGAAGTGAAAACCACCCTCCCTTGCCACCACAAACTCGGTACATACTCAATTATGTGGGGAAAGCACCGAATTACATGGTTTTTGCACTCGTCTTGCACAATAATTGCAAGAGGACCAGAGGTCGTACAAGGATCGTTGTGGTGTCATTGGAAAGCTCTGTTTATGCCCTTTCAGGGATAGATACTTGTTTTACGCTCTGGGTCTTATTTAGGCATGAAAATGATCACGTAAACAGCCCTATTTTGGCTAAAAACACCCCTCTCGGCGGTACATATAAATAGACCGCCTAGCCCGCCAATAAGGTGTTAATTCCCTACCGTATAAATCCTGCTCAACAGCCTGTCGTGAAAACAGAGCTAGGCAACAGGTGGAAAAAGGGTCTGAGGGATAAGGGATATCGGGAGTGGTTGTTGCCAGTGAGTTTGCAACCGGAGTTGAGTGGCAAGATCCGTGTGTATGGTGATTGCAAGAGTGTGGAAGCATTATCCCTGACAGACGCCTATCCATTACCTAGAGTTGACGATACCATAGACCGCATCGGGGCTGCCTCGCTCGTCACGAAGGTAGAACTAGTGAAAGGTTATTGGCAGGCCCCGTTGCCGGAAAGAGCGAAGAGAAGTGCCAGTCTTGTGATGAACTGGGCAGTTTATCAGTGCCAGGTGTTGTTTTGCTGCCGGAACACAAGTTGGATGTGTGGCATGCTAAGGGCACTGATAATGTTTTGGCCCATTGGTTGTCACGGGAGGGTTTGTTTGCAGGAGAATCCTCGCCGTTCAGTCAGTGTGTGTTGAGAGTGGAGAAAAATCAGGCTTGACCCTGTAGAGCAGCCGTCAAACACAACATTAAAATTAAAAAAAAAAAAAAAAAATCACATAAAAACTCTTTCTTTTGATAGTTATTTGTAAGTTGCCAATGTTATAGCTAAAGTCCTAAGTTGAACCTGTCTTTCACTTAGGAGGATGGGCTCTGTGAAGCTCGCTCTGGGAGCATAGCAGGCTAAAATTATACTATTATGTTTGGGAGGGGTTATAAGATTTTATTTATGCTAAAATGTTGTTTTGTTTACGATTGAGCTTTGCATTTCATTTCTGGTGGAGTGGTTTGTTGTGGCGGGTCTTGTCGGCATTCTGTCTTGTCAGATATGGTGCTCGCCTAATGTTGAGCGTCCCATATCTTGGGCGGGGTGTGACGCCTGCCAGCGTTGGCAGAATCGCCTCCCGTTAGCCAGCACTCGCCAGGGCATTGAAATGGGCTACAGTTATCAGAGAAGGTTGTTCTTTCTTTCATAGTACTTGCATTGTTACAGACAGTCCTGTGGTGGTCTTTATTTTCGTCTGTGACAACGGGAAGCATTTTATATCATGAGTACAACATAAGATGCATTGTAGTGTAGTTGAGAGAGAGAGAGCAGCGGGCAGCGAGGGGGTAGTGAGTGTTGCTTCCCTCCTCCCTCCTCCCTCCCGGAGGAGTTTCCCGCCCGCGTGGCTTTTCTCTCGGTTTTGATTGGCTGGTGGTTCCTGGCGTCTTCTGGAGGCCTGCTGCCTGGTGACGTAGCGGCCTGTGATTGGCTGACCACCATGCCTTTGTGTGATCCTGGGGGTCCCGAGGAGCTACTCTCTTTTGAGCAGGCTAGGGACGCACATGACTAACATCCTTTTTACCACTGTCTCCCATATCTCCACCATTCTGATACTGTCTCTCTTCCTCAACTTCTTCTCTTTCATTCCTCTTATCTTTTAACGTCACAACACTCCCGGCCCATCGTATTATGTGCGTCGCTCTCTGAGATATTTACATGTATTTAGAATAGGTTTGAGGGTTCTTAGTTAGTAGAGGTTAAGAACTCGGTGCATGTCTCCATTATTGATTTAGTGCTCTGCTGGGTTATTTAATGCTAGACTGGGATAAGACTTCTGTTGTCGTCGTCAGCGATGTGTGTACTGTTCGCTTATACCTACACGACTTCGACGGTTTCTGTGGTAGCCTAGGTTGTCTTTTTGGTTGTGCCTTTTGCGAGTGCAGCATCGTGTGGTAAGAGGGCATTGGCCTACTTCCTTGTCACACAGTGCTGCCTCTTTGCTTGACTTTAGAGGAATCGCCAGGGTAGAACCAGATACTCGAAATCTGGATCTACCAAGAGAGCATCCCCGTCATTTAACGTAACTTTAATCATACCGCCTTAAGGACAACGCTAGGCTATGAGCCAGTCCTGCTCAGCCACAGATTCCTAACCTTGATATCCCAGCTAGACTTTATTCACCTAGCAGACACTAGTTAGGATATGAGCTCTTTATGATATGTATGCATTATTATTCACGGCATTTATGAGTCTAGGTTGTTGTTGAGTTGCACAACCATAGTAGACTGTTTCGTTGATGAGGAAGCATTTCTTTTAGTGTCGAACATTACTGCCGTTGCGCATTTATAATATTCTCGTGTCAGTTAACATTATATGCCCTATCTTTTGTGTACTCCGTATACACGTTGGGTGTCCTGCCTCCTGCCTTTCTATAATTTAAGATATAAGCATCTTATGAGCATCAGACTTTCTTCAGAAGTTTCCAGGTCTATGCTGTAGGACTAGACTTCACTTTCTTTCAGATAGGAGTGAATAGTTTATTGTTGTTTAGAGTAACTATATTGAAGCATCTTTTTATTGTATTAAATCTTGCATTGATTTAATTGATCTTTCCATAGCTTCCCTTTTGTGCATTTTAACGTAACTTGCATCTTGATTGTTATCAGGCTATACCAGTGTGGGTTAGCCTGGAGTAGAGTACATTTATGCCCAGTTAAGCATACCCCGTTATCGCAAACTCTGGAGGGTATAGGTGTTTTTTGTTAGCCGGCATATAAGTTCAAGGGTTTGGATCTAGCGTACCGTTGTTGCATAGTGCCCTATTACTAGTCCAACCATTAAGTGCCCTTGTTTTATTCGTAGCCCCGGTCGTAACACAGTAAAACAAAATCAATAAGCTTAACCCCTTCAGCACCATGATACCCACTTACCTCTGAATTTAAATTGAGTAATCAAGGTCAGGTTAGGTTGATCTAGATTTTTTTTTAAATTGAATCGCCTTTCTTTTGAGTGTTGACACACTGGTTAGGTTAGTTGGTTAGATTGAATTTCAGTTTTTCATTTAATGTTATGTTTTTTACTGCTTTTACCTCTCAGTTTCCCTCATCCTTATAGCCCTGTCTATCAGTGCCATATTTTAAAATCGAAAAATAATGGGTAAATATGCAATTCCGATTATTCCGTTAATAATCACAAATAAGAACACCCTAAAAAAGTTTCAAAATGTATAAAAAAATAGGAATATAATTTCATAAACTTGATATCGACTTGTTAATCTTGGTTATTTTATCTGGATAGGCTAGATTAATATAGGTTTGGCAAGGTTAAGTTAGGTTAATCTGGTTAGGTTACGTTAATCTACGTTAGGTTGGGTTGATATATTTAGGATAACCTACAATATTTTAATATAAAAATAAATAATATATGAATAAATAATATAAAAATAGTAAAATTACCTTGGTGCTTAAATGGATAGTTCACCAGCCAGTAGTCAAAACAATAACAACTATTCCAAAGTAATAGTAGGCTATTCAAAACATCTTTCAGTAGTACTCTACAATCGGTCAATAGCCCTGCAAAACTCAACACACACACACACACACACACGCAAATAAAAGTACAGTATATAACAATACAATATATTATACAAACAAATATAAACCCAAATAGATGCCTCAACAATCTATGGTAACATATTTACAATGTAAATGTAATTTTTCTGTAGCGAATTTCTCAAGTCGGCGCTAAGCTCACAACACTTAATAAAACAAAAAATAGTTGTACAAGTCAATCAAGAGTCACGTCTAGAGTTATGAAAGTATGAGTCGTCACTCGTCAGTCAATGACTCAATAATAATGTATGTTGTCACGGTAACCACTAACATTCACTCCTGGTAGTGGTAGGCCTACTAATACACTTGCCTGCCTCCCTAGGACTGAACAGGAGAGTCGAGCAGAGGTTGCCAACACAAGAACAGGCCAGCACCTCACACGAATAGAACATGTCCAAAGATTAGTGTACATGTGAATGTGCCGTGAATCCGTGATATAGTCAGTGTAATTATTATTATTATTATTACAGTATATGAGATGCCGAAGCCTTCAACCAGGGTGCAAAACAAGATGAATCCACACAAAACACCTAGAGGCAATGGAGAGAGACTACAGCAACAAAGAAGGAAAAACAAATACAAAATAAAAGATATATTGAATACAAATTCAATGAATGAATGTTGCAATTATATACTCACATAAGTAGGTGAAATTTTAGGGTTTCCAAACGTTTTTGACCAATAAACTATTTTCTTTGTTTACCAGTGAATGCACATTATCATTATCGGACTTACAGTTAGCAGTAGTAAATTTAGCGGAAGCTAATTGGTTCACTAACGATTTCCAAAGTTAGCTTAAAAGGTATCCAGCTAACGAACATTTTAGCTTCGCTATTAGCTGTTAGCTGATTAGCGGAAACCGTGCCCACCACTGCTATTAAGGAAGGTTTGTACATTAATAACCTCGAGGGAACAGGCAGTGATGAAGAGACTGTCATTAAGCGTTACTGGGATGCCCAAAGAACAATGTCTCAAGCACATTTATATCTCAGAGAGTGGGCTACCAATATCCTCAACTACGTGACCTCCTACAATTGGATGGTGTTGCTGCCATGAATCAAGAGCAAGTGAAGACATTAGGACTCCTGTGGCTACCTGATTCTGATCTGTTAACGTTCAATACTAATCTTCCTGAGACCAGTACAGCTACAAAAAGAGAGTGCTTAAGAGTGGCAGCACAGCTGTTTGATCCGCTTGGTGTACTACTGCCTGTTACATTAAGGTCCAGAATGTTTTTACAGCAATTATGGAGACTGAAACTAGATTGGGATGATCCGCTACCTGAAGACTGCCTGGTCTGCAATTTCCAAGGACCTGAGCCTCTGCTGTGACTTTACTTATCCTTGGAGGATGGTATATGCTGACTCAGTGGAACTTCATACGTTTAGCGATGCAAGTGGTGTCGCCTATGGCACTGCAATATATTTTGTAAGCCCGGAATGTAGTAGTCTGGTCATCGCTAAACCAAAGGTCGCTCCCATAAGGTCCAAAACTATACCAAGATTAGAGGTAACTTTTGCTTTGCTAGCCGCCAGATTAATCAAATTTGTGGAGGACGCCTATCATACTACTGTAAAAGTCATCAAATTGTGTTATGGTGCGACAGCCAGGTTACATTGCATTGGTTGCACAGTATGAAGAAGCTTCCAGTGTACGTCGCAAACCGAGTTGACGAGATAAAATCCCTTCTTCTAATTGTAGAGTTCCGGTATGTGTCCTCTAAAGACATCCCTAGTGATTTGTTATCTAGAGGTGTTTCGGCAAAACATCTGAAATCTTCTGTGTTTTGGTGGGAGGGGCCCATGTGGCTCCGAAACAAAGACAAGTGGCCAGAAGATATATTACCAGATGAACCAATGCCACAAGTAACTAACCAAGTCATTGGGACCATTGATGAACAGGACACACAGTAATGGAACTGGGAAAAATATGGCAGTTAGGAGAAATTGATTCGGGTAGTTGCACAAGAATAATTTGAAGGCAACAATTAATGGGACGTCTCCCACAGACTGTGCCCTCCTCAGCATTAAGGAACTAAAAGTAGCACAAAAGATTGTAGCTAAATAATGCCGGCAGGAATGCTTCCCAAACGAGTACGAGATGCTCTCTGGTGACAAGGGTATTCGCAATAATTTGATAAACCAATTAGGACTTATCATGAAAGGAGGTTTAATTGTATGTGAAGGTAGATTAAAGTTATCGTCTCTTCCGGATTCAATGAAATATCAGATACTACTGCCTTCCAAACACCCTTTTACGACCATGCTCATCAATATGTGCCATCATGTCTGTTGTCACTATGGAGTCAATCACGTGGTCGCATATATACGGCAAAGGTGGTGGATTCCTAAGATAAGACAAGCTGTAAAACAAGTGACCAGTAAGTGTATAACCTGTTGTAAAATACAGGGTAATACCTACGCGACATCTAGAGTACCTCCCCTGCCAGACATCAGGACTATTCCTAGAGATCCCTTCGAGGTCACAGGGGTTGATTATACAAGAGCAATTCCTGTCCGAGACTCACATAACAACAAGGCTTATATGCTATTACTTATGTGCGCTACTACCAGAACTATTCACATTGAAGTAGTTAGCAATATGACCTGTGACAGCTTTATCCATGTGTTCCAGAGATTGTGTAGTAGGTAGAATAGGTATTGTGAAGGCTTGGCTTAAAAAGGTACTAGGTCGTGCTCTAGACTCCTTTGAGGAACTAACTACCGTCTTATTGGAGCCTGAGGCTACCGTAAATGATCGCCCTTTAACATATGTCTGGGGTGATTTGGAATACCCTACTCCTATTACTCCATCCATGATGGTTAAGGGTCGTAGACTTCGTGATTTCCCAAAGGATGTGATTCAGCTAGATGAGCTGCAGGATCCTAGTTACAATAGTAAAGCCGCAATACACAGCAGGTACAATTACATCAATAAATTATTCCGGGACCTATGGAAGCGTTGGTCTAGTGAATACCTGGCATCACTACGAGAAGCCTATAAAACAAAAGGAGGCTCATCAAGCAGTGTTTGGCCAAAAGTAAATGACATAGTACTTGTACATGATGAGGGACCTCGTGTCCTTTGGGAACTTGGTAGAGTAGTCAAACTCTATACGGGACGAGATGATTTAGTTAGAGTGGTCCAGATTAGGACGAAAACCGGCCTGACCACTCGACCCATCGTCAAGTAGTATCCACTGGAACAGGATGTCGAAATGTTTTCGATCCCTCAGCCGGCGGTCGCTGATGATGGTGTTAGCTCTCACGACTTCACCCCTATGTCAACAGCGGTCGCTGGACCGTCTGCCAGTAACAATCCTGTTACAAGATTACCTCTTCGCCGTTGGTTGTTCACAACATTGGAGATCTAACATCGCAGCGGGATTATTGTAGATATGTGTATATTGGTGGTGGGAATCTGTCGAGACTCGTAAGCACCTCGACAACTTAGGTTAAGTAGATATACTGGAAGTTCGAATTAGGCGCCAGTATTAGACTAAACTATATATCTTTATAAGATATATGTACTATTTTGTATTAATTCTCTATGGGTTTATTATCTATAATTATATCGGGTTATCATTATAATTAATCCGGTATATCTTGTAGTTAAATAAATGTAGTTAAATAAATGACGCATTATTCAATAGGAATTTACTGCGCATGCATCATTTTGGAATCTGCGGTTCCCCCGCAAAAGAACCTCAGACTCACTCTGACGACCATCTCAGCAACACCTCCTTCCAGCCGCTCTCACTGCAACCACCTTGTTCATGCTAAGTAATTCTAATTCTTAACTCTTAGGGGATACTATCTATTCCTAACTCTATCCATGAGCTATCCATCACAATCAACATCTAAAGTAAGTTATCACTTATTAGTTTTTAAGTAAATTAGACTTTGTTTACTTTCAAATTCTTATAACCTGGATAGGGGAGGAATGGGGGAGTGGTCATACCACTGGACTGGTAGTCCAATGGTACCGGGTTCGAATCCTGATATATCAATAGGCAGATATTATCGGGATGGAATTTGTGCTGTACCTAGTATCAGTGCATTACCACAAAGCCCACCGAAACGCCAAATAACTACCCGAATTGTTCCCTGATTAAATAGCATTGTATAAATATTCCCATATTCAAAATATGGTACAGGGGGGCAATGCCTAGCGAGTTCATTGCTCAATAGTTGGCGTTTCGAGAGTGAGGGTCCGAGTCTAGGTGGTAAGACAGTGAAGCACTGGAGCGAAGCAGCTTAGAAACGTGGCTGCTTTGAGCCGTGGGTGGGCAACCGATCATCCTGTGAAGGCAAGATATAGGGGGCTGGTTGTATCCCAAAGTGCTTCACATGTCTCACTCCCTAGACTAGAATGAGACCTCACGGGCTTCGCCGTTCAATGTACGGTTGGATGTACAGGCTCTCAGCCTATGCCCGAGAGGGATTAGTTGGAATATAGAAAAACAAAACAAAAGTCTTAAAACAGTAGGCTGAATGGGGCCGAATGGATACACGCCAGAGAGAGATAGAGAAAAATGAAAACAATGCAGGTCACCCCCCTAAAGTCCCTAGTGTGTCACAATTCAGAGGCAAAAAGTGCACGGAATTGTCATTACATCTCACACCCTCACCAATTGTCTTGCTAATGGGAACAGACAGACAGCCACACAGAGATGGAGATGAATAGACAGACGGACAGATAAATAGACTTTCATTAAGAGGTAAAAACAAAATATATATATATACTGTATATATATATATACCGGTATATATATATATATATATATATATATATATATATATATATATATATATATATATATATATATATATATATATATTGTTATGTTTATGGGCGAAGTGAAATGACACAAACAATAGGTTAAATATGAAATTCAAAACTGATGTCAAAACCCTCTCCAAAATATCCAGGTTCAAGGAAAACTAGATTAAAAATTCTTAGTTTAATTAACATTAAGTACTAATAATGTAACAAATCAAATCAGTCTCTTCAGGACGAGCAGTAAGAATATATAATGCACTAAGATTATCAGAAAATATACAAGTGAAAACAAATAAATAACTATAGACCTTTACTGAAGCAATGCAAGGTGATAAAAGCTATAATACATAAGAATTAATATTTTCTCAAGATCACGGGAAATGGTTAATAACTGTTCAATAACTTAAGGGAATCCACACAATATTAATGAAAGCAATGCAAGTAATTAATACAATTATTTAAATGTGAAATAAGCACTTTTGAGAAAATATTCCATCTTTACAATTATATCATTAATAAATAGCAAGCAAAAGCAAATAACAAGATAATATGAATTTACAGAAAACTCAATTATTATTAATTATTAACTTACGACTAGTACACAAAATGTCACAGAATAATAAGTAGGCTATATATAAAGGTGACGCACTTCTATACACAACACACTCGGGAACACAGGTAATGATTGTAGGTTACAATATCTTGAAGGTAGCTAGGAGAGATAATTGTATCACTTCACAAGGTATATATCACTATGTACAGGTAAGAGAGAGAGAGGTGTGATGCTAACAGCTGGTCAGTTGAATCTGGAGTCCCACTGAGAGCGGGCCGCACGTACTATATAGGCCTCACGAAACCAGAATATTCCACCACGATCGCGACCATACTAGACTGCAGGCGCCGCTGTCTCCGTGTGAGACATGATCACGTGAATGATGATGCAATCTCTAATTACACATACGAATCGAGTGACTTTCTGGTCCTAAATCCGTGCTGGCTGTTTCTTATTAATTCATTAGATTCAAGATACTCAACTATTTATTTCACTTGCGCTGATATTAAAGTTTCCTATTTCATGCGTTGTTACTGCCCTATGTTTTGTATTATTCTTTACTTCGTCTGTAAAAACAACAAAAATATTCGTTTAGTGTATTTGCAATATCTATGTCGGCTGTCACTATTTGATCATCTCGAGTTAATGGGCCTATTCCGCTTTTTATTTCTATGTTATTATTTATGTAGCTATAACAATGCTTTGGGTTGTCAGTGCTATTTCTTGCTATAGATACTTCATACTCACGTTTAGCAGATCTAATCAGTTTCTTATCATTTCTTCTAGCAAGGTTGTATAATTCCTTTACTTGCTCATTAGAACAGTAATTTTGCTTAAGCTTGAGCATTTTCTGTCTATTTATTATTGCATTACGGATTTCACTGTTGAACCATGGTGGTTTATTAATTTCACTCGTTTGTTTAACTGTTTTTACTACATACAGGATTTGTTTTGTGTCATCATAAACATATTCTTAAACTGTTCCCACATCTCATTTATTTCGTTATACATCAAATTTTAAATATTATTATTATATTAAATTTTAAATTTAATTTAGGGTGGTCCTTATTTTCGAATTTCGGATTTCTTTCGGGGAGGGCTCGCCAAAGGGCTCCATATGGTCCAAAAATAAGCCATGTCAAATATTTTTCAAATCGGTTAATATTTAGAGGTCGCTCAATGATCTCAAAGTACCCCCCTCCACTGTTGATGACTCAGCACTATAGTATATAAGCGTTTTCGCCAAACAAAGGCTGCCATTATTATATTTTGACATACTATTTTAATATCACTCTGTACTTCTTTCGCAGATGACCAGTTCTAGCCGTAAGAAACTGTTTCTCATAGATCGGTTCGAGGAGCAGATCCTCGGATCCAAACTTCCCTCGAACCGGCAAGTGCTCAGTTATTTCCTGTTGGAGACCACGCGGGCCGCATCTTCATCAGTCATGTCGACGGTGGAGGAGTTCTGGAAGCGAGCCCGGATCCCGACACGCCTTCGACAGGACGGCATAAGGAAAATTGAGGCCCTCGTAAAACGTTGGCAAGGCCTCAAAAAGAGCTGCAACCGCCGAACCGACAAACAGCAAGCGAACGAGGAGGCTTTCAAAGAAGAGCTGGACGACCTTTTCGACGTTGCCCACAAAGATGCGCTCAAAACGATGACCATCGAAGAGGACAAGGAGTTCCTCATGGCCCAACACGAGAAAGGTTGGAAAGGCTGCATGACGTCTGTTGACACTGTCCTCCAGAAGAAGGAAAAAAAGAAAGAGGAGCTGGTCACCACAGCAAAGAAGCGCCGACCAGTTGCTACTAATGCAACCGAAAAGCTGCAAGAGAGAGCCCAGTTGGCAAGCAGCAGCAGCAGCTCAGGAGAGGAGGAGTCATGCGATGAGGCGGTGGCTGGACCATGCTTCTTAACACCCTCGCCCACGAAGCGCGGTCGAAAGGTGGTCGTCACTCCGTCCCTGTCTACTGCCCTCGACAGGACCAAGGTCTCGGACAGAGCTGCCGTTATGATTGTGGGAGAAACTGCTCGAAGTCTGGGGCATGATCTTGGAGAGATCGCCCTCAATCGCGCCTCAATTCGTCGACAGCGCATGAAGCTTTGGAAGGAGGCATTCGAAAGCATCATGGCTGGGTTCACTCCGGAGGACAGTCTGGTGGTCAACTGGGACGGCAAGCTCATCCCTGATCTCACCGGGAAAAAGAAGGTGGACCGACTTCCCATCCTCGTCTCCTTCAGGGGAAAGTCCAAGCTCCTTGAAGTCCCGAAGCTGCCATCTGGTACTGGTGATGCCCAGACCCAGGCGGTCGTTGATGCGTTGAAGAAGTGGGGCATCGAAGACAAGGTGGAAGCTCTCTGCTTCGATACGACAAGCTCCAACACCGGGCGTCACAAAGGGGCGTGCATTCTGATCGAGCAGCTTCTTGGCCGGGACCTCCTTCATCGGGGATGTCGTCATCATGTCATGGAGCTCGTCCTGGCTGCTGCCTTCGAGGAATGCATGGGCGCTTCGTCTGCCCCGGAAGTTCTCCTATACAAGCGCTTCCAGCAGGGAAGGGAGTTCATCGATCGATCCAAGTACGAAGACTACACCACGGACGAACGAACACAGGCGATGGTCTCTGACATCAAGGAGACAATGTTGGACAGGCTGTCGTCGGCCCTGTTGAACTCCCAGCCAAGAGATGACTACCGGGAACTGATCGAGCTGACGATGCTGTTCCTCGGCTCTCCCCCCTCTCGAGGAATCCATTTCTCTACTCCTGGAGCAATGCACCAGGCCCGCTGGATGTCGAAGGCCATCTACGTATTGAAGATATGGATGTTCCGCACCCAGTTCCGACTCACGCCCAGAGAGGAGAAGGGGCTACAGAAGATGTGCGTATTCTTAGCCAGGATATACACGAAGGCCTGGAACAGTGCTCCAGTGGCAGCGTGTGCACCTCGGAACGACCGGGTCCTCCTGCAGTCCCTGGTCAAGTACAAGAGCGTCGATGCGGGACTGGCAAAGGTGACATCACAAAAGTTCTCCACTCATCTTTGGTATCTGAGCGAGGAGCTCGTCGGGCTGTTCTTGTTCGACGACACTCTTCCCTCAGACGTCAAAGACCTGATGGTCGCGGCGATGCAGGATGGAGAAGAGGACCCCCCGAAGCGAGCCACGGTAACCCTGGAGACAGTCGAGTTCATGACTCTCGTCAGCTTCACAACGAAGACGACAAAGAATATGTTGAAGAAACTCCATCTTCAGGACGACTTCTTCAAGCGCTCGGCTGCCGACTGGAAAAGCGATGAGTCATTCCATGCCGCTCAGGCTGCCGTCAAGCATTTAGCGGTAGTAAACGATCACGCTGAGCGAGGAGTCGCCCTGGTCCAGGCCTACTCTGGACAACTCACCAAGGACGAGGAGCAGCTTGGGTACCTCCTCCAAGTCGTCGAGGAGCACCGTCGGCGTCTCCCCAATGCCCTCAAGCGGACCATAATGGGGCAACAATGAGTGGCTGGTCACCATGATACCCCTGCGGGAAGCAGCTAAAACCCATAATACATCTTGATATGGGGGGGACCCCTGTATAATGCATATAGATTATTGAGGGGAGTGATGAGTCGTCAACAGTCGAGGGGGGAATTTGAGGTCATTGAGCGACCTCTAAATGTTAACCAATTTGAAAAATATTATACATGGCTTATTTTTCGACCATATGGAGCCCTTTGGCGGGCCCTCCCAATAGTTTTTCAAAACTAACAATTTTACTCTATACAGTAGATAAGGACCACACACACTCACGGCTAGATATATACTGTATATACAGTATATATCTAGCCGTGAGTGTGTGTTATACAGTGCTTGCCCAAGTTTGTCAAAATCAGCATTTTTAAAATCTGGTACCAGGATTTCTTTTTTCTCAATAGTATAGCTGCAATTAACATCGAACCTAATGATTCTATGGTCGGAATTTGACAGATGTGCACCTACTTCTAAATTAGTAACTAAATTTTCATGGGTAGTTATGACAAGTTCAATAATATTATTTTCACGCGTTGCTTCCTTTACACACTGATATAGGAAATTATCTTCTATGAAATCTATCATTTTGATTGAATTAGTGTTATTGTCTCTGACAAAATTCCATTCTATATTTGGGACTTTGTAATCGCCTAGAAGAAGACATTTACCCGAAAGAGTTTTATTTAAAATATCGTAAAATTTTACATCGTCACTATCTTTGTAGGTAGTGGGTCTGTAAGCTGTTGTAATATGAATCTTCGTTTTATTTATATTAATTCGGGCACACACTATTTCTAGATTACTAGGGGGAGTGGGATTTCTTCTGGCATCAACTTATATCATATATACATGGCCACACCACCTCCTTTCTTTCCATTTGTACGGTCTTTATGTATAAAGTAGACGTGCCGTTTTGCCGAAAATCAAAACAGCATACCTAACTCTGCGAAGGGTTACCATCATCACTAATATTACCACCATTATTACTACTACTATCATCATCAATACAATTGTCACCATTATCACTAATACTACCATCATCACTAATATTACCACCATCATCACTACTACTATCATCATCACTACAATTGTCACCTTCTAATGTCAACTAAACTAACCTAACCTAACAAATGCGGGCGAGTTATTTTGTGCCCCCTGAACGTTGGCGTTCTGTGTGAGTGTGCCCCTACGGGGCACACACAAACAGAACGCCATCAGCATTGCTTGGGAATGGGCACAGGGTGGAGTGTGTGGGTCCTGAGGGGGAGGGGGGGGGGGGGGCAAAACTATAGTTTGGACCTAAAACCATAACTATTGCACAAATTCAAAAAATATGTTTTTAATTACTGTGGCACTCATGCACCGAATGTTCGTGTGAAGTTTGGTGAAAATCTGTCGAACGGTCTAGGAGGAGTTATCGGACAGACAGACAGACAGACAGACATTTCGGCCGGCATGTACCACTATACGGGGGGTGATACTACTCTGCTTACGCAGAGTTGATAAAGTAGACGTGCTGTTTTGCCCAAAATCAAACGGCATGCGATGGGTCACCTACTATTACTACCATTGCTTCTAATGTCAACTAAACTAACTTGACCTATCAAATGCGGGGCGAGTTGTTTTCTCCCCCAGAACGCCATCATCATTGCTAGGGGGGGGGGGGGGGGGAAGGCTGGTGGAGGGCCGAGGAAGGGGGGGGGGGAGCAAAACAATTTGTTTAACCTAAAATCAAAATTACTGCACAAATTAAAAAAAAATCGTTTTTTTAATTACCGTCGCATTCACGCACCGAATGTTCGTGTGAAATTTGGTGAAAATCCGTCGAACGGTCCAGGAGGAGTTTTCGGACAGATAGACAGACAGACAGTCAGACATTTCGGCCGGCATGTACCACTATACGGGGGCGATACCACTCTGGTTACGCAGAGTTGATGCATTTGTAGCCATCGATATTGGGTTCGGATATTAGATCTTTATTATTTAAATCAAGATGAGTTTCGGTGATGCTTATAATATCTCTCTCTCTCTCTCTCTATCTCAGTCACTTACTAGGGACCACATCAGGGTTGGCAGCCAGGGTCCTGGTCGTAGCCCCCCAACACTATCTAACTCTTTCTCACTAACTCACTCTCACTCTCTCTCTCACACACACATACTCACAAACCACTCTCTCTCTCTCATTCACTTACTGGGGACCGCATCAGGGTTGGTAACCAGTGGGATCCTGGTAGAAGGCCTCCTAACACTATCTAACTCTCTCTCACTCCCACACTCTTTCTCTCACACACAAACACACACACCACTCTCGTTCTCTCTCTCACATACACACTCTCTCTCTCTCAGTCACTTACTAGGGACCACACTTGGGTTGGCAGCCAAGGTCCTGGAAGAAGGCCTCCCAACACTCTTGTTAGTCGTCCCTCTGTCACGCCTCAGTCTCCGCCTCTTGACCCCCTTCCCCCCCCAACACACACACACAAACACACAATGTCTCTTCCACTCAGCCACTTACTAGGGACCACATCAGCGTTGGCAACAGGCCCCCAACACTCTTGTCAGTTGTCCCTTTGTCACGTCTCAGTCTCCGTCTCCGCCTCTTGACCGCCGCTACCACCGCCATCCCAGCCATCCCTGAGCCACCAACCAGCCTCTCCAAGCCACCAAAGCCACCGAAACTACCACCACTGCCATCCACACCACTACTGATCACTTCCTTGGTCTTCAGTTCCTTGTTACCGTCCTCCTTGGCTATGGCTGGAACAATGAGGGAAACAACCTTGATAGGAAATAATACTATAGTCCGTTCATTCTAGGTTGAGCATAAATCGTATCCTCTACCCTCTGTAACTCAAAAAAGGGCTAGAGCAAATGAGTTGACAATTTCCACACCTATTCCCTGGCCAAGTCTTCCTATTTGGTAGAAATATTAGCTTGATTACTCAAGTACTTTTCGAGTTATGAGAGGTTTGAAGTTACGATATCTGCCCAACCTAGAATGAACGGACTATAGCGATGAATATCAACACTATACTGTATGAGGAGGAGTACTTTATTGACAACGTTTCACAGATCCCTTCTTCAGGTCGCTGCGAAACGTTGTCAGTAAAGTGCTCCTTCTCGTATGGTATACCGTATAAACGTTGTCAGTAAAGTGCTCCTTCTCGTATGGTATACCGTATATATATAATATAACGTTGTCAGTAAAGTGCTCCTTCTCGTATGGTATACCGTATATATTAATATAAACATTGTCAGTAAAGTGCTCCTTCTCGTATGGTATACCGTATATATTAATATAAACGTTGTCAGTAAAGTGCTCCTTCTCGTATGGTATACCGTATATATTAATATAAACGTTGTCAGTAAAGTGCTCCTTCTCGTATGGTATACCGTATATATTAATATAAACGTTGTCAGTAAAGTGCTCCTTCTCGTATGGTATACCGTATATATTAATATAAACGTTGTCAGTAAAGTGCTCCTTCTCGTATGGTATACCGTATATATTAATATAAACGTTGTCAGTAAAGTGCTCCTTCTCGTATGGTATACCGTATATATTAATATAAACGTTGTCAGTAAAGTGCTCCTTCTCGTATGGTATACCGTATATATTAATATAAACGTTGTCAGTAAAGTGCTCCTTCTCGTATGGTATACCGTATATATTAATATAAACGTTGTCAGTAAAGTGCTCCTTCTCGTATGGTATACCGTATATATTAATATAAACGTTGTCAGTAAAGTGCTCCTTCTCGTATGGTATACCGTATATATTAATTATGTCAACTTTTCAAATTTGTTCAACAATCTTGCTACTTGTACTAAATTCAACCTAATTTGGGTATAAGCTTGGAAAAACACCCCCAAGACCCCCCTCCGAGATAAATGTGTACATTGTTTGGTAAAAAAATCCTCCTATATTACAGACTTGCTATCGCTCGCCAGGAAACAATAGACACCTAAATGGCACTAAAGGTCTTAATATTAGCAAAGAAATGGGGCAAAAGATTTTAAAATCTCCAAACTAATGGGGCAACTGTTTTAATATCTCAAAAGCAATGCGGTTAAACATGGGAGAGAAAGGGGTTCCAGATAACCCCCTTAATAAGTTATAGTCGGAAAACTAAATTAGCTATTCTGTTGTGTTCTTTCACATTCTCGTAGCGAAACGTCTTGGTACCGTAAGAAATGCTGAGAGAGAGAGAGAGAGAGATATACATAGATTTACATGGATACACTGGCCACACAGACCTTTCGATACAAACGAAGTGGTCAGGACTTAATTCTAGTAGAGATGGCATATCCAATAACAAAAGGAAACTTGAAGGAAAGGATAAAAAGAAGAGAGAGAGAGAGAGAGAGAGAGAGAGAGAGAGAGAGAGAGAGAGAGAGAGAGAGAGAGAGAGAGGGAGAGAGATAAAGAGAGTGAGAGTGAGGGAGAAGTGTTGATACCGTAGTAATGGTAGGCTATTGTGGACCCGGTCGGTGTGTGTGTGTGTGTGTGTGTGTGTGTGTGTGTGAGAGAGAGAGAGAGAGAGAGCTTGACAGCGAGAGAGAGTGAGGGAGAAGTGTTGATACCGTAGGAAATGCAGCCAGGCTATTGTGGCTCCGGTCGGTAAGTGGTTGGTGGGATAAGTTGAGAGTGGTGTGGGGGGTGATGGGTGGAGGGGGAGAGGGGGGAGAATTGATGGGAGAGTGGTGAGGGTGGTGGGGGGAATGAGAAGTGATGCAGTAGTAGTGAGAATTGTGGTGAATGCTGGGGTTGTTGGGAGGGGGAAGGGAGTGAGAAGTGATGTGAGAGTGGTGAAGGGGTGGAGGTGGGAGGGGGTGGAAGTGATAAGTGATGCAGTAGTTGTGGGGGGGGGGGGTGAGGGGGGGAGGAGGGTATGAGGTGGGAGGTAGTGGAAGAATAAAGGATGTGGAATTTGTGGAGAGTGGTTAGTGGGGGGTGGAGGAAGTGAGAACTGATGTGGGGGGGGGGGGTGGGAGGTTAGAGTGGTGAGGGTGGAGGAAATGTAAGAAGAGACGTGTGGGAGTTGTGGAGAGTGCTGAGGATGGGGAGGTGGGAAGAAGGGGAAGGAGAAGTAGGAAAGATATAGATAGATAGATAGATAGACTGATGGAGAGAGAGAGAGAGAGAGAGAGTCTGGGAGAGTGGGGAAATACTGAATGGAGAAATGCATGGAAGAATAGTTCAAAGGAAAACTATGAATATATAAAAGTGAGGACAAGTGAATAGTGGATAGGGGAAGAACGGTGAAAGGACAAATGATAGAATACATGAATAAAACAAACAAATATATTCATGTTCTTTATAAATGTGTACATCCATATCAATTCTATCCATCTATCTATCTCTATAGCTATCTATTTATCTATCTATCTATCTATTTATATATCTATCTATCCCTTACAATGGTAACATGACGCTTTGCCTGTGTAAAATGGAGAATATAGATGATAATTAACACTTACAATTATAATACATTTTTGTTTCTGACATTTTTCCGAAAGTGAAAACATTCGTCAAATAATACCTGGAATGAAGTTACACATGACGTCAACATACTTAAAATGTTAAAGATAATATAACACATTAATTAATAAACACATAAACAAAAAAACACAGACAACAATCAGAATTCGGTGGTAAACTAATCTAGTTGTCAAAACACGAGGGCTTCACAAGATGAAAGAAGAATATTAAAAGACCGAGACATTTCAGAGGCTAATTTGAATATCACGGGACAACAAATTCTTTCAAATGACGTGACCTCCCTTACACTGATATACAGTATAATAGGAGGATTCGGGGTCAGGCGAGGTCGAGTGGTTTGTGTTTTTTTCATCAAGAAGCCTTTCTTCCATTTTCAGAGTCAATTCACACATCTATCTATCTATCTATCTATTGCCTGACGCCGTGATCCCCGAAGGGATGGCCACGAACGAACCGCCCCCATGCACCTCTGTCCCCAGTCAGTCGACGCCCCTCCCCCCAACCAGCACCGCCTTCGTTCATGTACTTCCTCACTCCATCCTTCCACCTCATATTCGGTCTACCTCTCCCCCTCTGTCCCTCCACCTCGCTCTCGTACACCCTCTTAGTCATTCTCTCGCTTTCCATACGTTCCATATGGCCGAACCATCTCAAGTTGTTCCTTTTCACACTTTCCAGCACATCTACCTCCACACCACACCTCCTTCTTACTTCCTCATTAGTCTGTCTATCCCTCCATGTAACTCCGCACGCACTCCTTAAGTAATTCATTTCCACTGCTCTCACTCTTGGTCTGAGTCTCTCAACCAACGTCCACACATTAACACATGCCTTACCCTAATCAAGATTTGGGCCCTGTCACTCTTTCAACTCTGTGGGAGGCACTCGCTACATGCAGCTCTGCCTTTTGTCTCCCTCACTCACATAAACAAAAATAATAAGATCATTTATTGTAACCTTATGTAACTCAAATTATTGTCAGCTAAGGTAGTGTTGGTACTGCTGACTATGTTGGCTAGTGTCTGTCTGTCAGTAACTACTACTTGTATATGTTGGTAATAATGCTGCCACCACCGATTATCTCAGAGAATATACCAGGTAACTAACCTGGTGGGACCCTTGAGGCGTAGGCTGAGACCAGGACCGAGGGAGAGTTCACGGGTCCTAGGGTGGGACCCGTGAGGTATAGGCAGAGACCAGGACCGGGGGAGATGCCACAGGTCCTTGGGTAACTAACCTGGTGGGACCCATGAGGTGTAGGCAGTGACCAGGACTGGGGGAGAGGTCACGGGTCCTTGGGTAACTAACCTGGTGGGATCCGTGAAATGTAGGCAGAGACCAGGACCGGTGGAGAGGTCACGGGTCCTTGGTAAACTAACCTGGTGGGACCCATGAGGTGTAGGCAGTGACCAGGACCGGGGGAGAGGTCACGGGTCCTTGGGTAACTAACCTGGTGGGACCCGTGAAATGTAGGCAGACACCAGGACCGGTGGAGAGGTCACGGGTCCTGGTTAACTAACCTGGTGGGACCCTTGAGGTGTAGGCAGAGACCAGGACCGGGGGAGAGGTCACGGGTCCTTGGTTAACTAACCTGGTGGGACCCTTGAGGTGTGGGAAGAGACCAGGACCGGGGGAGAGGTCACAGGTCCTTGGGTAACTAACCTGGTGGGACCCGTGAGGTGTAGGCAGAGACCAGGACCGGGGGAGAGGTCACGGGTCCTTGGTTAACTAACCTGGTGGGACCCATGAGGTGTAGGCAGTGACCAGGACCGGGGGAGAGGTCACGGGTCCTTGGGTAACTAACCTGGTGGGACCCGTGAGGTGTAGGCTGAGACCAGGACCGGGGGAGAGGTCACGGGTCCTTGAGTAACGTACACCTTGATCTGGTAGCTGGTGCCGGCATCCAGTTGGCTGACGTTGAAAGTCAGCACCCGTGACACCACTTGGGTTAACAATGTCTGGTTGGTGAAGTATACCTGGAGACACAGTGATCAATTTTACCACATACAGTACCGGTGGCATCCTTTTCATTACATTCTGGCAACTATTAGACAATTTTTATAAAATTAGAAAGGACGTCGACCCATTAAAAGACACCAGACTATATCAATTTATTCTTTTAGCTACCATATAATCCTTCCTAAGCTTCATCAAATCGTCTAAATGCAATTGAAATCACCACACAAATTAGTCGCTGGTACTGTAAGGGTTATCACATTAGACTGATAGGTTCGAAATTAACTGTATCAATCACATGAAGAAAGACCAGTAATAATATAAAGTTTATCGAATTTGATTCATTTGTGGCCACCCCTTGGGGATCATGGCGTCTGCCTATAGATAGGTAAATAGATTAATAATTGCACATGGAGACATGGAACACACACACATAACTCCTCACATATACTGTAGTTTACCATTAGCTAATTTCAGGTCATTTAATATAGTCTAAGAAAGCATACCGGTATTTAATGTCAACAAGATTAAGTAAAATATTTCCACTTTACTCTCGTTACTACAAAATGAATATATTATATCCATGAAGGACCTATGCATTCGATCTTAATTATGGTTGGTTAAAATCCTAAGAGATATTTTATGATGTGAACGACAGTGTGGACCTTTGGTAATGGTTAGTAATGGAGTTTGATTGGCTCGAGAAGTACGACGAGCTAAGGTATAAAATACTGTTATCACTCGGTTTGATTAATCTTGGAAAGGGTCTTTTATGCGGTATCACACGAGTGCTTTTTCATTCGACATTTATCCTCAACACTGGTCTGGCGGCTAATGAGGATAACTTTTCATATTATCCCATCACCTAAATTAATCTAATACAAGTCTAGTTTCCCGTAACAGTGCCAAAGATCCCAGAAATGTTGCCAGAAAAATGTTGACCACCGAATGTTGGCGATAAATGTTCGTATGTGATGCCCACTTCAGCGTTGACGATTTTGTAGAAGCAGGAAGACTGAGTGGGTTGCTGAATATGGTTATTATATTTCTGATCTCCAGAGCTGAAAAACAATGACTGATGGTATACCCTGTTGTAAATAGGTAGGCCTAACTCTTAAACAGTACCCTCTATAACTCAGAAACGACTAGAGTAATCGAGCTGAATGTTCTATCATTTGGGATGAGTCTGCCAGGGAATAGGTGTTGAAATTTAATGCCCATTTGATCTAGCCCTTTTTAAGTTCCAGAGCTTAGGGTTCACGATTTCTGGCCTACAGATTTGGAACAGGGTATATTTGGTATAACGTGAAAAGGTCGTCATAAAATTCAAAAATATTATCCAATATATGTATTATGGATCTGACACTAATAGGTCCTTCTTGATAAACTGAATAACATACAGTATGTTGCTGGCTGGAGATATCATAGGGGGGAAAATTCATCTTATAAAACCAGTTAATTGAGTCGGATTGGGTCTGAAAGGCAAATAAGACGGCCGATATTAGACTGATAATTTAAAGGCAAAGCTAAGAGTGCAAACACTTGAAATGTTCGTTCCAGTTTCATCAAGTCGATAATTTTGATATACATGGAAAGTTTACTGACAATTAATGACATATAGGTTCTTTCCCATTGAAAAACTCTCTCTCTCTTTCTCTACATATATATATATATATATATATATGTTTTAATCTCTCAGTGGGGTTCGAACCGTCGACCGTCAGGACGATAGCCGATGCTTTAACCAACTCCATCACGGCAGTCACTTGGTTAAAGCGTCGGCTATCGTCCTGACGGTCGACGGTTTGAACCCCACTGAGAGATAAAAACATTTAGTGGCTCACATGTATTTGTGATATATCTATCTATCTATCCATATGCTCAGGCCCAATCCCCACATTTCCTATTGTTTATTTTGATTTTCCTGTTTTTTGTTTTTTGTTTTTTTTTGTAATTTCTTGGGGGTGGCCGACTCAAGACAGAGCAAGAACAGGAAAACACAAAACACAAGACAAAACAGCGATATATACTCAAATATAATATATATAAGAGGAGAAAGAAGAGGAAAGAAGAAAAGAGGAAGAAGAAGAGGAAGAAGATATGGAGGAGGAGAAGGGGATAGAAAAGAAGAAGAAGTGTAAGGGTTTGAAAAAGAAGAAGAAGAAAAGGAGGAGAAGTGAGTGGAGGACAAGGAAGAGGGAGAAAATAAGAAGCAGTGATCTGGATGTGAGTATTGTGTGGATCAAACTGTATTACGGTTCGAACATGACTGGGACCTAAGGGAGTGTGTGAAAGAGAGAGAGAGAGAGAGAGATAGAGAGAGAGTTACAAGGAGTTGCAAGGAATGGTTAGTATCTCAAAGACTTTGTGGTCCATTCCGAGGAAATACTCGAAGTGGAAGGAGAGAGACTGTTTAGTGCACTACACTCTTCACAGAGTGTGCAAAATACTATCTACTCTCTTCTTGAACTGCTACACTGAAGAACTATTTACAAATTCGGATGGAAGTTTGTTCCAGGTAGAACAGATCTTATATGCGAACAAGTTTCCCCATATACAAGTGCTGAACCTTTTCGATTCTAATTTCCAACCATGGTTGCGTGTTGTATTCATATTGAGACTAAACATTTTGCTATAATCCACATTGTCAAATCCATTAAGTATTTTAAAAACTTCAATGAGCTGACCTCATAGTCTGCGTGTCTCCAACGGGAAGAGATCAAGAGCTTTCAACCGGTCCTCATAGATCCTTCTTCTAAGCGATGGAATAAGCTTTGTAGCCCTAGTTTGTACTTTTTCCAGTCGGTCTATATCTTTCCTCAGTGCTGGAACCCAGAATTGAACAGCATACTCCAGGAGAGTCCGTATCAGAGAGTTGTAATGTGTGATGACTATTTCCTTATTTCTATACTTAAATTGCCTCTTAATATAGCCCAATAATATCTGAGCTTTTTTCTCTACTTCAATGCACTGCTTGGAAAACTTTAGATCACCGTCAATCAGAACACCCAAATCCTTGTCCAAGTTAGTCACTTCCAGAGGCATTCCCACTAGTGAATAGCCTGAATCGGAGTTTACTTGGCCGATATGCATCACCTTTCACTTTTCCAGGTTTAGCGGCATCTGCCATGTCTCCGACCATTCACCCAGTCTGTTGAGGTCCATCCTGAGTTGTTCAGAGGGAAAGAGAGAGTGTGTGTGTGTGTGGGAGGAGGGGGGGGGGGGGGAGTGTGTTTGTGTGTGTGTGGCATTGTCTGTGTGTGTGTGTGGGAGTGTGTTTGTGTGTGTGTGTGTTGGAAGGGAGGAGGGAGCCGATATATAAAATACAAATAATTGACAAACAAAAACATACACGATAAAATGAGCTCTTAGATGTGTCGGAGTAATAATTAACCCGTACAGCCCCAGCGACGCGCCTGACGCGTCGGCGATGTATGTAACGCACAGCCCCAGAGACGCGCCTGGTGCGTCACCCTAATTGCGCCGACCGTAACCTCAGGTGTAGCCACTCAAGAGGGCTCAGATTTGTATGGGAACTGTGTACGTATCCCACGCAACCGTGCCGATGGTTGAAAACTCTCAAAGTCCACGTGCGTGCGCGCGAGCGCGCAATAACCTGTTTTTTTGGGATAATTGCCTTCAATTTTTTACTCTTATAAAATCCATTTTCGGGGGCTCTGTAGGACCATTTTTTAAGCTTTTTGAGCGGTTTTTCGTGGTTTTTCCTTCATTCCTAACCCATTCGCTATTGTTTCTGGAATAAAACCATTTTTTGAAAACCGGCCGGGTTCTGGTGCGCAAACATTACAAAACTAGCCGGGGCTCCACGGGTTAAGGGGATAATGTTTTTTTTTTTTTTTTTCTATGTGATTGAGAGAGGCAAAAGGCAGAGCTGCCTATAGCGAGTGCCTCCCCCATAGTTGAAAGAGTGACAGGGCCAAAATCAAGGGGCGTTCGAGCCAAAATGCCTGGACACACGGAGTTTGAAGCAATTTAAGTCATAGGAAGAGGGAAAGACTGATTCTGGGAGAGAGTTCCAGAGCTCAGCTGTTGAATAGAAGAAAGTTTGAGAGTAACGTTTCACTCTTGGGTTGGAGAGTTGCACAGAGTAAGGGTGGGATTGAGTTGCAAGACGGGTACCACGTGTTACGACCGGCACAACGAAATAAACAAGGGCACTTAATATTGGACTAGAAGATAGGCTATATTATCTGCAACAACGGTACGCTAATTCCAAACCCTCGAACTATTAAGCCGGTGAACAAAACACTTACACCCTCCAGAGTTAATCTACTGGATAACGGGGTATCAATTAACTGGGTTAAGTGTACTTCTACAAAGGCTTTCCAGTGACGGCAAAGCCTACTCACAACAGGAGTACTTACGTAAATAAAATGCTCTCAAGTAATAACAATGCTTAAATAAATTATGACAAGATTTAATAAAGGAGTATATCCTACGTTAACTTTAGTGTGAGTCTGAACTCAACACTAAACTCTTCAATGCTCTATGAAAACACTGGAAGTCTAGTCCTACAGCAAACAGATATGGAATCTTCTGAAAACGTCTGATGCTCTAAGATGCTCGTCGAATATAGAACAGGAATAATGCAGGGGCAGGACACCAAAGCGTGTATCTTAACCCTTAATTAGAGGCTCACCACATAAGTCGTATTTAATAAAGCTGGACTATGTGGCGGCGCTCGACATAGGTCGAGTGGCAATTTCAGCACGTAATGTTGCTGAGAGAGAGAGACAAGTGGTGGCAGGAGAGTAGCGAGCGTATGACTGCTCCAGACCACCGCGGCGAACATACTGACACGAATCCCAGCTCCCTCCTCCCTCTCTCACTCGCTATATAAGGAATTGTATCGGGAAAGTGGCTAATTACATGCTTTATGCACTCGCGTTGCACGGTTATTGCAAGAAAACTAGCCATCATAAAAGGATCGTTATGGTGTCATTCGAAAGCTCTGTTTATGCCCTTTCAGGGATAGGTACTTGTTTTACGTTCTGGGTCTTATTTAGGCATGAAAATGATCACGTAAACAGCCCTATTTTGGCTAAAAACACCCCGCTGGGCGGTACATATAAATAAACCGCATAGGCCGCTCGTAAGGTGTTAAATACACCAACAAGTAGGATACATATATATAAAACAAGGGAGTGCAACAACTCGGTCACAGCACTAATAATAGCCACTCAAAAACAGTACTTCCCTAGCCAAAGTAACAGCCAAACTGGGTTGTGCACTATGCATCAACCTAGGCTAAAACAATACGTGAATAATTCCTAAAGCATACGCAGTTAAAGTTAATAAACACAATGCTGTCTTTCTTACTAATAAAGTCTAGCAGCGGCATAAAAGGTACAAGGAGCCTAGGCAGAGCTCAAGCATGCTCGTAGCCTACTGTCTCCCCTGAACAGATTTCCCTTATCTTACGTTAAGTGACTAGGAGGCTCTCTTGGTAAGTCCAGATCTCAAGTATCTGGTCTTACCCTGGCGCTCCTCAAAGGTCAACACAATGAGGTAGCAAACATACAAGCAAGAGTAGGCATAAACCCTTCGATTGTATACTGCTAAGCTCGCAAAGGAAAATATGCACAAGGGTTACAGGCTACCTAGCTCCGTCAAAGTCGTACAGGCTCTGACTTGCCATACACATAACTCAGACAACGACCAAAGATACCCTCCACTGTCTAGCATTAAATAGTAATAAAGAACAACCCAATAATTAGAAGCACCCAACAATATGGCTCCATGTGACTATGACTCTAATAATCCCTAAAGCTAGTGCAAAACATATATGTGAGAACTGGCGCTGGTAATACGACTGGCCGACTATGGAAGTCGTATGCTAGAACCAGAAGGGAGGTGTGATTGAATAAAGATAAGAAGTATTGGAAAGAAGGAGTTCAGAGAGAGAAACAGCAGTAAAGAGGGTTAGATTGGGGACAGAATGCAAGGGACGTCTAGGACCAAGCGCAACATACCAAGCTCTAAGGAGAGACGCGGGAAGGAAGCCCCCACCAGCGCGCTAGGATAGCGGCCTCCAATCACCGGCCACTACGTCATGAAGATCAGGCATCATATGACACGCCAGGCCCGCCATCCAATAGGGAGCGGGTGGCCCCGCCCAAGCGAGGAATGCACACGTACATACACACGCACATACTACCACCTCGCTCTTCCTTCTCTCTCTCTCCCTGCAACTATCACACTACATATCTTATAACTCTATCAATGATA
This sequence comes from Paralithodes platypus, assembly GCA_032716605.1. Taxonomy (NCBI): domain Eukaryota; kingdom Metazoa; phylum Arthropoda; class Malacostraca; order Decapoda; family Lithodidae; genus Paralithodes; species Paralithodes platypus. The sequence goes on along the minus strand of CM064487.1, from coordinate 62,189,787 downwards.
TAAAATACTTCCAAGTGTCACAGACAAGAATAAAGGCAAACACTGATCTGTCTGTGACAACATGAACACTAAGAAAGAAAGAACATCGTTCTACGATTATTATAGCCCCTTTCACTGCCCTGGCGAGCGCTAGCGAGTACGAGTACATTCTGGCAAGCTGGCCAGCGTAACACCCCGCCCAAGATGTGGGACGTTTTAACCTCAGGTAAACGCCACATCTGACCAGAAAGAATGCCCACAAACCCCGCATCACCCAGCTACTCCTCAAGTTGTGAAAAACAAGGCACAATCACAAACATAAAAACACTTCATTATATAAAAACAAAATCTACACAACACTTCCCCAAAATAATAGTATCACTTAACAATATTACGCTCAACGAGCAAGCTTCACCAAGCCTAGCCTACTAAGAACAAAAACTCAGAATGTCTTAGATTCTTGCTGTAACATACTGCACTTATATACTATCAAAAGAAAGAGTTTTTATGTGAGTTTTTTTTGTATTATTTTAATAGTGTTTTTTGCGGCTTTGCACTACAGGGGCAAGCCTAATATTTCTCCACTCTCAAACCAACACTGACTGAACGGCGAGGGTGCTCCTTAAAACATACCCTCCCGTGACAAACAATCAGCCAGAACATTATCAGTGCCCTTAACATGCCACACATTCAACTTGTGTTCCGGCAGCAAAACAACACCTGACACTGATAAACTGCCCAGTCCATCACAAGACTGGCACTTCTCTTCGCTCTCTCCGGCAACGGGACCTGCCAATAACCTTTCACTATTTCCACCTTAGTGATAAACGAGGCAGCCCCGATGCGGTCTATGGGGTCGTCAACTCTGGATAAGGTATAGGCTTCTATCAGGGATGATGCACCAACACTCTTGCAATCAACACAAACACGGATCTTGCCACTCAACTCAGGTTGCAAAGTCACTGGCAGCGACCACTCACGATATCCCTTATCCCTCAGACCCTTTTCCAACATGTAGTCCAGCTCTGCTTTCACGACAGACTGTCGAGCAGGATTTATACGGTAGGGAGCCAATTTGAGCCTCCAGCCTCCATGTCGGGTGCCACCCCGTACATCAGGCCTGTAGAACCAACAACCCTGCGGACGTACTGCCACAGCCTAGTAAGCAACTTCTCTTGGCGCTTAGGAACAAGAGGTTGCAACTTATCTCGAAGAACAACATGCTCATTGCCCTCCCACAACCCAGCCGGGACTGCAGTTTCTAAACTATAGCCTCCCTCCTTCTCCACCTCTGTCCCTAAAACAGTCAGGTCATGAGAGGGACAATCTGTGCCGTCACTCCCATAGTTCATAAGTGCTAATGCTTCCCCGCCGATACCGTACATGCGCACCCCCGCATTCCTTGCAACTACATCTGCCTGTGCAGCATCACCGCCTTCAGCGCCACGCCACGGCCAGATACAGTCGGTCTATGGTAGGGCTGTTGCATTTTACTGGGGCAGCATTGGGAGGCTATGCGACGATCGGGCGTATCTAGTCCATAGTTACCCTCACCAATCTGCTTAATGATCTTAAACTGACCACCACCCTTATCAGCCATGGGTCGACCCTGACCTGACAACCATGCCAAAGCCTCGTCGCCCACCTTGAACAACTTAAACAACGAGGCCAACGGTTTACTCACCCCCAAGTGACCTGCCAGCGGAACATCGTGCACCGCATGAGTTGTGAGGCCTGGGTGCTCGGCACAAACAGTGGGGTATGAACCGAGCAGGTGCTGGATCGCTGCACACTGTTGCTCAGGCAGGTGCTCAAGCGCTTCCACAGCCACCAGCCTCGTGTTCCCCGCCCACTGAACCGCCGAGACATGACAATCCCAACTTTCCTCCACCTGTGCCTCACTGCCCCCCTCTCCTTCTCCACCTTGGCTGCTGCAGACCAACACAGGGACAGTAGGCTGCTCAGGTGGGTGCCTCACAAACTCCTTCAACAGGTTCACATGACATGCTTCCCCGTCCTCGTCGAGTTCGATAGCCCCGTTCCCACAACTGTCAAGACTAGGATCTACTAGTTGCACCTGGGAACTACTCTGTCGCAGAGTGCCATCATGCCCTACCATGTCACTAGGGGGGACAGGTTCTGGGGCCACTCCGGAGCTCAAAATTGTTGCAAGTACCGAGTCACTAAGGAGTGTCGCTGGGTCCAAACTCTCAACCCGACCACCAGCCTTGACTTTCTCCTTCCGACCCTTCCTCCGCTGGTCTGAAACCTGGGTGCTAGGCTGTGACACCTGAGCGGACTGAGATCTCTCGAGCCCCTCTTGCCCCTCCCTACTCGTGTCAGCCGCCCTCTCGGCAACGACTAAGGGTGGAACCTCGGAAGTAGGCACCGCAAAGTCGTTACCGAGAAGGAGGTCGACCCCCTCAACTGGCAATTTCTCCACAACACCCACATCCAACTCCTGTGTCACACCGTCCACCTCAAGCTCCACTCTGACCAGCGGGTAAGACCGCGTAGCATTGATGCCTTGAACCACCACAACCCGAGCCGCGTTAGTAAGCTTGCCAGTGAAGTTCTTAATAAGTGTCTGGGAAGCGCCCGTATCACGCAGCAACTCAAGCCTATGCTCCACACCAGCCCACCTCACAGTGCCGTGCCCCCTATGACCGCAAAAAGCATCTCGGATGGGTGACGAGCCCTCCTGCTGCTTCTGCACCGACTGTGACTTCGCAACCGACATTTTACCCCGGGCAAACGTGGAAGACCTCAAAGACACACCGATGTTGCTCACTAGTGACACCACTGCTGTAGGCGGTGTGCTCGGACATGAGCGCGCAATATGCCCCTTCTCATGACACTTGAAACACTCCACTTCGCTCTTGGACTTCCTCTGAGGTGAGGAAGGGCCCTGACCTTTCTTTAACGGGAAGGGTTTCGACTTGGGATCAAAATTGGCACCAGTACTCTTAAATTTGTAATTAGTTGTGTCATTAATTCGGGGGGGTGGAGTGGTACGCCCCTGGTTACCTGCCTCAGCTCTCTGTGCAGACCCGCACCCACGAATCAATGACAACCTGAGGTCAGCCAGCTCAGCTGCCTCCTGCAGAGTTTTAGGTTGCTTTTCTTTCAGGTTAAGAGTCAAGTCACTGCCAGTACATTTGAAAAATTGTTCTAACAACACTAATTGCTTCACTGCATCAAAAGTAGTTGCCTTCTCCGACCTCAACCAATTCTCAAATGCATCTGACAGCTCTCTAGCGTGTTCCTGGAAAGTACTCTCCTTTCTCTTAGGAACAGCCCTAAACTTCAGCCTATAGGTCTCTGGCTGCAACTCATACGCCATCAGGACAGCCTCTTTCAACACCTCGTAGTCAATGCAAGACTCTAGGGGTAAAGCATCGTACGCCTTGAGTGCTTTCCCCGTCAATCGTGAAGAAACAAGGGCTGCCCATTTCTCCTCGGGCCATTGGTGCTCCCGGCACTTTTTCTCAAAACGGAGAAAGAATTCTGTAACTCCTGACTCATCAAACACTGGAACCAACTTTAGTAGATGCGACAGGGACTGGTCATGGGGTCGACCCCCCTGGACGACACGGTTCCTCGTCACCTCTACACGAGTTTTCTCTAGGTCAATATCGGCACAATACCTTGCAGACTCTGCCTGAAATTTATACTTGAGCTCAGACCCTCGCTGCTGCTGCTGCTGCCTGAGCTCAGCCTCTCGCTGACGCTGCTGGAGCTCAGCCTCATGCTTCCGCTGCTCGAGTTTGGCGAGCTCGAGCTGGAACAACATCTTGGGAGACAAACTTTGAAGAGGGGGTGCTACTATCGGGGACCCACCCCGTGAGTCACCTAGAGGCATACCCAACCGCCAGCGGACATCGGCCTGCGGGAACGTACTCGGCTCCGGACCCCGAGGGGGCGCCATGATAGGAGTTGAGTGGAATGGGGGCTGGGATGAAGGTGCCCCAGCTCCCGCTCCACCCGAACCCCCATGCACCCCACCCAGCACACAGGTAACCAGCTCACTTCTTGACAAACCGTTAGTACCAGAAAACCCTAAGACCGTGGCTACACACTGCAGTCCGTACCGGTCCAGTCCCGACACCCGGTCCGCCGTCACAGGCTCCTCCAAAAACCTCCTAGCATCCTCCTCATCGTTCACCACCCGAACGCCGTCTAACAACTCCACCTCTCCATCTCCTCGCCTGTCTCGCGCACTGTGCCGTCACTATGCTCAGACACGTCCAGTGACATGATGGAGTCAACAAAAAAAAATCCCAAGTCAAGACAAAAGTAGCCAAACTCTCGCATAACTTTATTCACAACAAATATTCGAAGATGTTTTTGAGTTCAATACATAGGCCTACATACATACATAACATTTTAAGACCGAGTGTTCCACACATCAGTTCAGTTTCAGTCTCTTGTCCTAATGGCGGCGTTCCAGGCAACCCTGTTAAGGGCTGCTTCACTTGTCAAGTTCTTGGATTTGAGATCGGCGCGTATAGTCCGATCCCAGGTCTTCCTCGGTCCACCCCTTGGTGCAGCTCCCTCCACAATCACAGACCTGCATTTTTTCACCCAATTTTGTTCATCCATTCTCTCCACATGTCCATACCATCCCAGTCTACTTGTACGCATCACCTCGCTAATACTCTTTATACCTAAACGTCTCCTCAGCTCAACATTTGTTATTCTATCCTGTAGCCTGGCCCCACACATCCATCTCACCATTCTCATCTCATTACGCTCCATTATGTTGACATCCTCTACTTTAACGGCCCATGTTTTGGAGGCATACGTCATTTCACTTCTAACACATGAGGCATACACCTTTCCCTTCAGGGGGAGAGGCATTCTTTTCATGGTCAGGATTGGCATCAATTCTCTGAACTTCCCCCAGCCACACCTAATTCTAGCAACAGTGGCAGCCTCGGCCCCACCACCGGCAGAGATGGTATCTCCTAGGTAACAAAACTTGTTCACCAGCTCCAAAGACTCATTTCCAAAATTCACAGCCACAGGATCATCACTTAAAACAAGCTCGCCTTTGCACACTACGCACTCAAATTTCTCTATTTCTGACTTATCCTTCGGCAGGGGCCCCTTTATTCTACTACAGCGCTTACTCCCATGGTGTACCCAACATCGACAGATGCTAAATTGAATTGAGTTAACGCCCACTCCCTTTCCACACACTGCACATGGGTATGCACCACTCTTTTCCACATTGCCTCGTCTCAATCTACAATGCATAACCTTGGTTTTGTTAATATTGACTCTTAAACCCTTGCTCGCCATGCCCTCTCTCCACTCTCTGAATTTGGCCTCAGCATCCTGCATACTGTCAGCTATTAGGACTAAATCGTCTGCATAAAACAGTTCCAACGGGAGTCCGCCTCTAAAACTCTAGACAGCGCCTCCAAGACCATAATAAAGAGGAGGGGCTTAACACTGAACCCTGATGGACTCCAACACGGACTGCGAACTCATCACTCAGTACACCCTTCACCCTCACCGAACTTCGCGAATCCTCATACATCTTCATTATCACACGCACCAGCCACTCTTCCACACCAAGTTTCCTCATAGCCCACTGCACAACATCTCTAGGTACCCTATCAAAGGCCTTCTCCAGGTCCACAAACACAAAGTAAAGATCCCTGCCTTTTAGTAAGTATCTTTCCTGTATCTGCCTGACCATGAAGATAGCATCGGTTGTACCACGTCCTGGCGTAAAACCAAACTGCATATCATCAATAGAGATGCTTTGCCTGATCAAACCCTCAAGGACTCTCTCACAGACCTTCATGATTTGGTCAAGCATTTTCAGGCCCCTATAATTTCCTCTATCTAGCGCATCCCCTTTTCCTTTGTATATATTTACTATTACACTTTTGAGCCAATCCTCTGGGATTTTCTCATCTTTAATAATGGTGTTTATCAACTCAGTGACTAAGTTTACACCAATCTCCCCTGAGGCTTTTATCATCTCAGCGACAATGTCGGAGCAACCTGGAGCTTTACCGTCCTTCATTTTATTTATTGCGTTATTCACTACAGCTGGTGCTATCAAAGGAGGGGGCCCAGATATTGGTTTTTCGATACTAAGCTGTTCCTTATCCCATTCAAACTCTACATTTAGCAATCGTTCATAGTGTACCTTCCATGCTTCTCTGATTTCATTTTCTGCATACACAATCTTCCCATTATCATCTCTAACACACTGTTCACCTATAATATCCCTACTGTCATTTTTAACTCGCCTAGCTAGGTTGAAGATCCCATTGGGATTGTCAGTGTTACACACTTGTTTGAGGACCAGGTCCTTAATGCGATTTTTAGCATTGTAAATAACTCTTTTGGCAGTTCGTTTAGCTGCCTGGTATTCCTCCCTGCTGCCTCCTTTCTTCCATGCTTTGAAGCATCTCCTTTTCTCTTTCACGGCATGTTCTACCTCATCGTTCCACCACCAAGAGGTCTTATTCCTTGGGTGACCCTTTGTTTTCCCACAGACTTTGTCAGTGGCAGCGATAAGGCTATGCTTAAGAAAGTTCCATTGGCTATTTACATCGTTAGGCCTAGCTTCCTTATTTCTATTCATTTCCTCCAGTTCATTATGAAACCTATCCCTAACTTCCTTGTCCTTCAGCAGCCACACTTTCCTTTTGGGTATGTAAACCTTCTTGCGCTTAGGATCTCTGTATAAGCTCATGTCTCACACAAGTAGCTTATGCTGGGGGATACATTCTTCGCTCGGGATGAACTTTACATCTCGAACTAGTTTCCAGTCTTTCCTGTTAACCAAGAAGTAATCTATCTGGCTACTGGAGACCCCAGAGTTATATGTCAGGTGGCTCTGTCTTTTCTTGAACTTTGTGTTACACACAACCATGTTGAGTGCAACGCAGGACTCCAATATATATTCGCCTTCTAGATTTCTCCTTCCGTAACCATTTCCTCCATGTACCCCCTCGTATCCATCTGCAGATGCTCGCACGTGACCATTGAGGTCCCCCCCCACGATTGTTATTTCGTTCTCCGAGAGGCCTGAAATGACACTGACGGTGTCATTCCAGAAGTCCTCTTTTATCTCTTTCTGTAAACCAACCTGTGGGGCATATGCAGATATCACATTCAGAATTCTTTCACCAACTTTCAACTTCAAAACAATCAGCCTTTCACTAACTCTCGTAATCTGAAGCACACTTTCCGCCAGCTCTTCAGCCACCAGAACACCCACTCCTCCTTTCGCTTTATCAGTCTCCACACCCATCCAGTATATCCTATATCTTTTCCTCCTTCCGACAATCCACTGTACCCCATGCCTATTCCAGAGTGTTTCCTGGGTACAGCAGACGTCCACTCGCCTCCTCTCACACATCTCAGCCACTTCATTCGCACGCAGATTCAAACTACCAACATTCACACTAGCAAGTCTGAGTTTGTGGGGGGCATTTGTCATTGTCCTGTGCGGTTTTGTTTCATCGGACTTACGTTTATTTTCTTTGATATTAGTCATAGTTAGGTAGGTTTGGCTGGAAGATGCCCATCACCCCATCCAGAACTCCGGCTCCAGTCTACCCTGGGACCATTCCCAGCACCATCCCCCAAGTGATTTGAAGGGGGTAGGATGCAGTGGCCTCGGTACGCCCCACCAGACCCAGCCGCAGGGACGCACCCCGTGCGCGTACACGGCACTACGACTGGCCTGGTATTTTTCGCCAAATGACAGGGCAGCCTCCTGGAAAGCTACCACCAGGTTCGGGCCCCTATACTATTGGGCGGAAAGTGCCAGTCCGGGGAAACACTACGTACTGTACCCTCTGGATCCATTTCGTCCAGGTTGGGCCCAGGGCGCCAGGGCTGGGTCCAGAGGGAGCGACACCCACTGCCAGTGTGCCGCCATTAGGCAACTTGGAGCAAGTACAATGAAGCCCTTTCACAGCACTGTCATATAGAGACAATACCAGCGCCAATAACAAGGCTTCATTGTATAGTGATGGCTACTTGGTCCGCAAGTCTATCACCATCCCCCTTATTAGTCGCCTTGTACGACATGCAGTAGGATGCGTGAGGCATATTCTTTTTTTCCTCCACCAATAGATGAAGGCCCGCTTACCCCCTGGGGGGGTAAGTTCCATATATCCTCAAAACAATGTCCACTGCCAACACTGCGAGAAATACATTCAACCCCAAATGGCAATAAGATTTCTCCAAAAAAAACTGCAAAATTCAGTTCACTATATACTGGACTAAGGTCGCCATTTGTTACGACCGGCACAACGAAATAAACAAGGGCACTTAATATTGGACTAGAAGATAGGCTATATTTGCAACAACGGTACGCTAATTCCAAACCCTCGAACTATTAAGCCGGTGAACAAAACACTTACACCCTCCAGAGTTAATCTACTGGATAACGGGGTATCAATTAACTGGGTTAGTGTACTTCTACAAAGGCTTTCCGGTGACGGCAAAGCCTACTCACAACAGGAGTACTTACGTTAATAAAATGCTCTCAAGTAATAACAATGCTTAAATAAACTATGACAAGATTTAATAAAGGAGTATATGCTTACGTTAACTTTAGTGTGAGTCTGAACTCAACACTAAACTCTTCAATGCTCTATGAAAACACTGGAAGTCTAGTCCTACAGCAAACAGATATGGAATCTTCTGAAAATGTCTGATGCTCTAAGATGCTCGTCGAATATAGAACAGGAATAATGCAGGGGCAGGACACCAAAGCATGTATCTTAAATACACCAACAAGTAGGATACATATATAGTGCAGAAAAACAAGGGAGTGCAACAACTCGGTCACAGCACTAATAATAGCCACTCAAAAACAGTACTTCCCTAGCCAAAGTAACAGCCAAACTGGGTTCTGCACTATGCATCAACCTAGGCTAAAACAATACGTGAATAATTCCTAAAGCATACGCAGTTAAAGTTAATAAACACAATGCTGTCTTTCTTACTAATAAAGTCTAGCAGCGGCATAAAAGGTACAAGGAGCCTAGGCAGAGCTCAAGCATGCTCGTAGCCTACTGTCTCCCCTGAACAGATTTCCCTTATCTTACGTTAAGTGACTAGGAGGCTCTCTTGGTAAGTCCAGATCTCAAGTATCTGGTCTTACCCTGGCGCTACACAAGGGTCAACAAAATGAGGTAGCAAGCATACAAGCAAGAGTAGGCAAAAGCCCTTCGCTTGTATACTGCTAAGCTCGCAAAGGAAAATATGCACAAGGGTTACAGGCTACCTAGCTCCGTCAAAGTTGTACAGGCTCTGACTTGCCATACAACTAACTCAGACAACGACCAAAGATACCCTCCACTGTCTAGCATTAAATAGTAATAAAGAACAACCCAATAATTAGAAGCACCCAACAATATGACTCCATGTGACTATGACTCTAATAATCCCTAAAGCTAGTGCAAAACATATATGTGAGAACTGGCGCTGGTAATACGACTGGCCGACTATGGAAGTCGTATGCTAGAACCAGAAGGGAGGTGTGATTGAATAAAGATAAGAAGTATTGGAAAGAAGGAGTTCAGAGAGAGAAACAGCAGTAAAGAGGGTTAGATTGGGGACAGAATGCAAGGGACGTCTAGGACCAAGCGCAACATACCAAGCTCTAAGGAGAGACGCGGTAAGTAAGAGAGAGGAGGGTGGAGAGGGAGGAATAGCACCGGAATCATCCAAGGTGGAGTTTCTAGCAAAAGTTTGAGCGAAGAGTTTAGCTTTGTCAGAGGAAGAAGTGATGGTTGTGCCATCAGAGTGGAAAAGGGGAGGGAAAGACGAGGAAGAGAAATTGTTGGAGAGGTTATTGGCTAGATGCCAGAAAGCTTGGGAAGAGCTAGAGTTGGATAGTTTGGTCTATTTATTTATATATTAATGTATTTTTTAGTACCCTCGTTAGACCTCAATCAAGCTTTAAGAAACACCCCCTTCACCACCCTTCAAGATAAATCTGTAAATTTTTCGGTAGAAAAAATCCCGGCCGAAGGCCGGTTCCTCTTAACCCCTTCTGTACCAGCGACGGAAGGGAGCCGTCAGTAGATAAATCACTCCCCAGTCCCAGCGATAGCAGGGAGCCGTCAGTAATGTACTTTCCTTGTAACTGCCAGTATCAGGCAGTGCCTGGTACAACGACCGTTTGAGCACTGCTCTCGAGTTGGTAGCACTTCTCATCTTATATCCAACCCTCTGCAGGCTCAGAGAGCCAGTATTCCTTCATCTTTTGAGGTGGGAGGTTGTTCTATATTGCCATTTTGGCCACATTGCTTGGGACTGGGGGGGGGGGGACTTTTACTACTGTATCCTCCGGTACAGTAGGGATTAATATAATAAAATCGATAGCTAAATGGCATGGAAGGTCTTAAAATTGACAACGAATTGGTGTGAAAGGTGTTAAAATCGTCAAAACTAATAGGCGAACGTCTTAAAATCTGAAACCTAATGGGGCTAAACATAAGGAAGAAGGGGGGCCAGAAAAACAACCCATCTCCCCTTAAAGGAAATGAGGCGGAAATTACACAACCTAATAAAGTGTTAATTGTGTCAAAGGGTTAGGGAGGGAGGAGGGAGACTAATTATAAAGGACAAAATAACAGACAAACAAACTCATACACGATAACATGAGCTCATAAGTGGTTTGAACTAATAATTAACCCCTTTTGCACGATGGCGTCTTTTTACCGAATATTCTGGCTAAAGTTAGACGATTTTATGTTTAAGAAGGGCCTATCAAATTAAGTGGGTTTATTGTATTCGTCTTTGCCTATTTAAGTCCGAGAGCTGGATTACGATCTAAAGAAAATCCTCTAATGGTACCCAAAAGAAGACAACAACCCAAAGAAGTTACACAGCCCAATAACACTTTGATTGATTCAAAGTTTAGGTAAGTGATAAACTTAAGAGGTGAGAGGTGAGAATGGAAGATTATGATTGGCAGAAAGTTTGTATACGTATTGTGGAGAGAAGCTGGTGCGGATTTTCTTCGTAAGTGAGAGGTAACATGAACTTTTTGTGTTTGTAATATATATATATATATATATATATATATATATATATATCTATATATATATATATATATATCCTATATCTATAATATATATATATATATATAATAGAGCATGGAGAGAGAGAGAGAGAGAGAGAGAGAGAGAGAGAGGGAGAGAGAAATGTGCTATCTATGTTGTGTACTGTATATATTCTATATATTATTTACCCCCATGGTCATTCCTCCTCCCTACTTTTAACATTATTACTTTGATACTGTTCTGCCTTTTTTTTTCCCTGCATAGGTCCTGGACTTGACACTGGATTCCCTTGGCACTGACACGGGGACGCACACCCTACCTCACCTACCGGCCACTTAAGAATCCTGGCACTATTTCTCCATTCAAACCAAAACAAAATATATAGATTTTGTGTTCTCAATAAAATATAAATAAGCAAATAAATAGCTGAATACATTACTAAATAAGAAATTCCTGCGTCCTGTGTCACTGCCTGGTGTGACCTTCTTCTTTTTGTTTAAATTAAATTGTATTAATATCCCTATGAAGTATTTCTTGTTTAATCTTTGTCTGAAAAGCCTACTGGCTAACAAAAAGGTTTGTCATTACATGTGTTTTATTGCCTGAATTATTGTGTGTTCTCATTCTTAAACAATATACCATGACATGACAATAATAGAGTGTTTAAGTGTTTAAAGTGAGAGAGAGAGAGAGAGAGAGAGAGAGAAAGAGAGAGAGAGAGAGAGAGAGAGAGAGAGAGAGAGAGAGAGAGAATAAACTATTAGTGGCGTTGGTGATGGAGAAGTAGGGATGAAGAGAGACATTTATTGATGACTCACCTGTCCTATTGTATCACCTACTTCATCTCTCTCTCTCGCTCTCGCTCTCTCTCTCTCTCTCTCTCTCTCTCTCTCTCTCTCTCTCTCTCTCTCTCTCACTTTATAATGTGGGTCAGCTTTCACTCGTTTATCTTCATCCTTCCCTCTTCGTCTTGAGTTTTACCAATCTTTGATACTTCCTACTCCCTCGGTTAACTTTATCCTTCCTAAATCTCCCTCTATCCCCTTTCCCTTCTCTCACTCACTCTCACTTTCTCTCTCTCTCTGCTTGCTAAAAAGTTTGCTAATGATAGATTAAAATCCTCACAAAATGACGAAGAATGGGTGAAATGTGTAGAACTACGACGTAAAGCCAAACAGTTAATTAAGCAAAGTAAAAAGCCCCTGGAGTTACATGTTGCGAATCAAAGTAAAACAAATCCGAAAGAATGCTATAGTTATATCAGGAAGAAATAACAGGGGAGGTGTGGTGGAGTGGTCATGCCACTGGATTGGTAATCCAATGGACCCCGGTTCAAATCCCGATATGTCAATGGGAAGATATTATTGTGATTGAATTTGTGCTGTACCTAGTATCAGTGCATTACCACAAAGCCCACCGAAATGCCAAAAAAATACCCTCATTGTTCCCTGATTAAATAACACTGTATGAATATTCCCATATTCAAAATATGTTACAGGGGGACAATGCCTAGTGAGTTCACTGCTCAATAGGTGGCGTTCTGAGAGTGAGGGTCTGAGTCTGGAGGGTGAGACGGTGAAGCACTTGAGCGAAGCTTCAGAGATGGAGCTCCTTCGAGCCATGATAGCTTCACATGTCTCATCCCCAACTGGAACAGACCTCACGGGCTTCACCGTGTTGAGCGGTGGAATGTACAGGCTCTCAGCCTATGCCCGAGAGGGAGTAGTTGAAATATAGAAAAAAAAAAAAAAAAAAAAAAAAAAAAATTACTTTAACTGTTGGACCTGTTAGTCGATGAAAATGGAGAATACACCAAAGACGAAGTACAAATGAGTAATGCCCTCAATACCTTCTTTGCATCAGTTTTTACAACAGAAGACCTCAGTGATAATCGGCTCATGATTTCCCTAATTGCAAAGCCATATAACCAGATTTATCGAAAACGTAGCACTTATTTATCCCTACAGCATCGCCGATTAAGATTGATAATTCTGATGTTCTACGCAATATCACCCATACAGAGAGAGAATTGTTTAGATAAACTCAAGGTAAATTAAACGCCTGGACCTTACACAATCTCACCTAGAGTTCTAAAGGAAGCTAAGGATGAGCTCTCCAAACCGCTGACATTGCTATTCAATAAATCCTTGCAGTCTGGAACTATGCCTGATCAGTGGAAGCTAGCCAACGTAACACCAATATTAAAAAAAGACAGCAAATCCCTACCCAGTAACTATCGTCCAATTAGCTTAACCTCAGTTGTATGTAAACTGCTAGAAACACTCATAAGCGACAGACTCGTAAATCACATGGAGGAAAATGGCATACTTAAAGATACTCAACACGGCTTTCGTAACAAACGCTCCTGCTTAACAAATCTCTTAGACTTCTTTCACGATATCCTCAACCTCTATGATGAGAGTAAAGCTGTAGATATTATATACCTTAATTTTCAAAAGGCCTTTGACAAAGCTCCCCACAAACGTTTACTGTTAAAATTAAAAACGCATGGAATACAAGACAGTGTGTTGAAATGGATAGAAAATTGGCTCAGTGACAGAAAGCAAAGAGTAGTCATAAACGGTAAGGCATCTAAATGGACCAATCTAAATAGCGGGGTACCCCAGGGATCGATACTAGGACCAATTCTCTTTCTAATTTACATCAATAACGTAGATGAGGGTCTCACCTGTACAATCTCAAAGTTTGCTGATGATACAAAAATTGCAAATAGCGTACTCTCAAAAGAACAAGTTGACGATATGCAACACAATCTAGAATAGTTGCCATGTTAGGCCCAAATTTGGCAAATGAGTTTCAAGGAGGATAAATGTAAAATACTACATATCGGATACCAAAATGAGAAAGCAAACTATTCGATGAATGGCACTCAGCTTAAGAGTGTAGACAGAGAAACCGATCTGGGAGTAACAATATCGATTAACCTAAAACCGAGTCAACAATATTCAGAAGTTGTTAAGAAGGTGAACAAAATGATTGGCTTTATAGGCAGGTCATTTGAGCATAAATCCAAAGAAATTATCATAACTCTTTACAATTCCTTAGTCCGCCCTCTTCTGGAATACTGCGTTCAATACTGGTGCCCTTATTACCAAAAAGATATAGACAAGCTAGAAAGAGTTACCAAAATTATACCTAGCCTAAAGAACAAATCATACAGGGAGCGTCATAGAGAATTAAATATATTTCCTTTAACTCAGCATAGATTAAGAGGCGACTTAATTCAAATGTTCAAAATTATCAAAAGCATCGACAATATGAACAGTAGTAAGTACTTCACTATCGACCAATCAGATTACACGCGGGGAAACGGTTGCAAAACTATTGGTAAATCTTTTAACTCACACAAATCTCAGAATTTCTTCTTCAATTGAGTCGTCAACTTGTGGAATGGGCTTCCCCGAGACCTTATAGACTGCAGCACCGTTGATTCTTTTGAACTTCGCCTAGACGAATATCTTGCATCAAACCCGCGACTAACTGCGTTTGTAAATTAATAACTTTATTATATTCCTCCCTCAGATTCATCAAGGATTATTGCATATACTGTATAATTATATTACTAAGACGTTACTCTCTTTTTCACAGATATACGAATGATCACTTATAACTGTGTTATGTTACTAACCCATCTGTCCCCTACTAACTTCCTAATCCTGCCACGGACATTAGTTCCAGGACAGTAGTTCCCTTTCCATGGTTCCCTTACCCACCCTAAACCACTGTTTGGACACTTGATCCTCAGTGTTTTAGAGGACAAGCAGCCTAGAGGGGTCACTATACCTACTGTTGCTTGATTTCCTTTGTACTCCTTTGTACTCTCTCTCGTTATCCTTATGTGACCTTGACCCTCGGGACCGGGCTGTCTCTCCAAAGGACGTACCTCGTATCCGGGCGATCTGGCCAAAAATCAACAAAAGTAAACTAAGGCTAATCTCGCTTAATATATTACCTACATTAATCAAACATATATAGAAATGGGCGCCTTACCTTGCCGCGTAGAATGGCGTTCAGTACAGCTCTCTAGCTCAACTGGTTCCGGAGTGATGGTGATGGCAGTGGAGGTAACTTTTGCCCGTATTTACCTCGGCGCGTCCGAACATTCAACCGCGGCCCCGGCTACGACGCCCAGTTGCACTCGTCGCTCCACCCGCAATTATGCCGGGAAGCGATTTGATAGTGTTTTATTGTTTATTATGTAATTTATTATAGTTATTATGTTATTTTCACTTAATAAAGTTATTTACATGAATTTATTTGTGTCTCTGTCACTTATTACTTAGTTTTATTATTATTATTATGATTATAGTGTCACTTTCACTGGACTTTGATAATTGATAGTGTCATTTTCACTTGTATGTATTGTTAGGTAAGCTAATAACATATATAGTGTCACTTTCACTTGTTCATATTGTTATGAAGGCACTTATTATTACTTGTGTGTCTCTTTCACGTATACTCAGTTTTATTATTATTATACTGTCACTTTCACCGAACTAGGCTTATTGATAGTGTCACTTTCACTTCTTCATATTGTTATTGAAGGCACTTATTATTACTTACAGTATATGTGTCCTTTTCACTTATACTTAGTTATATTATTATTCTTAGCCTACATTTGAGTGTCACTTTCATTGTTGTCACTTCCACTTCAAAAGTTTGTTAGAGTGTGGAAGTCGTTGAAGCAGGTGCCAGCACACAGTCCAACTTGACACTCGAGGCATTCCCAAGTGTTTTTTGTGGCTTTGCGGGGTCTTCTTGTTGTGTGGCTGCACACATGGCACCTCTTCTGGAATCTGCTCTTACTACCTGGTGCTTTGAAAAGATGGGCGTTGAGCTGGTGCTTCCTGAAGAAATCAGCACACCCCGTTCTGTCCAGCTGGCCTGGTCCTTGTAGTGTCCTCCCTGGTGTACCCCCATGTTTAACCAGGAGCTCAAGTAGCACCTGCTTGTGGAACTTCCGCAGGCACTTGTACTTCTTGGCTCCTAGAGTCCTCAGACGGAAGATGTTGTAGGCATTGAGGACCGACATATCTACCGTATGCAGGATAAACTTCTTGTACCACCTGCAAGATGTTCGCAGGCAGTCGATGAAGCCCATCTGCATGTCGGACTTGTCAACGAGGCACATGTTGAGGTTGTAATCCAGGACAGCAGCTGGTTTCCAGAGGGGTTCTTGCTTTTTCGGTCCACCTTCCCTGTGGCGACCATCTCGGCCTTGTGGCATGTGCTGAGGAGGTTGACCTTGCGCTGGTCATGCCAGTGGATGGAGAGGATGGGGCCACTCTTCTTGTGGAAGAAGTCCGTCTTCTTCGTCTTGGTTGGGTAGGCTGGCATGCCCTTCCTCTTGCCCTTGACTGTGCCGACAGTTCTGGTCTTGCGGTCATGGAGGTACTTGGTCAGGATAGGCGACATGTAGTAATTATCTGTGTAGAGGATGTGGTTTTGATTGAAGTGCCTCTCCATCATCTTCTTCACTACAGCGCCACCAAAACCAATGAGGGGGTCAGCCACAATTTCTCCACCCTTGCCGCTGTACACCACAAAGTCCATCACATGCCCCATCAAACAGTCGCAGAGGACGAAGAGCTTGATGCCGAAGCGGTGTCTCTTGGACGGGATATACTGTCGGAAGTGCAGCCTACCACGGAACAGGACCAGAGACTCGTCGAGGCACATCTTCTGGAAAGGAATCAGGTAGGTGGTGAACCGATGACGTATCATGTCATACAGCTTCCTGATCTTCCATAATGTGTCGGGAAGGTGGACTGCCATGTTGTTTGTCAGGTGGAGATACGACAGGATGTCGAAGTACCTGTCCCTGGACATGTACTTGCCAAATGCTGGAGTCGTTATGATGTCGCCAGTGATCCAGTAGTCTGCCAGAGTGTGTTTCCTGATATGTGTCATCAGCATTGTGAGTGCCAAGAACACATATAGTTCTGCCGAAGTGACAGCTCTCCATGCCACCATTTTGGCACTGGTCTTCCTCCCAAGAATGTTGGCACAGATCGCATGATGGTTGTTGGTCTCCTCGACGAGGTATTCCATGACTTCATTGTCATAGAAGCCATAGAAAAGTTCACTGGGGGTAGCATCTGGGCCACAGGGAAATGTTGGTGACACCCCGGAACCCATCTGTACCTCGTCAAAGGCAGGACAATCTGGCTCAAAATCAGCCCCATCTGTCCACACAAACAGGTCGGATGATGATGCTGTTGCTCGAGGACGTGCAGGTTCAGCAGGCACACGCCCTGGACACCCTGGCACACGCCCTTGGCCACGCGGACGCCCTGCACGCCCAGGGGCAGCGGCGTCGGCAGACTGACCACGTCCACGACCTCGCCCTCTCCCTCGTCTTGTCGGGACTTCCTCTTCCTCCTCCTCTTCCTGTTCCTGTTCCTCTTCCTCCTCAGGCGACGTCAGGTCATCTGGGGCAATGTTGGGGTCGTCAGCATCCTCTTCAGGAGACAATTCGGGTGAAGAAGTGACCGGGCGTCGGCGGTGTGGGGCGCGGGAGGCTGCGGGAGGTTCAACAATGGGAGCCTCGGCCTCGGGAGTTGGGCTTCTTTTGCGGCGAGCCGAGGGCATCTCCGCATCAAATAATGCTCTGCGGTGTGTTGAGGGCTGTGGCACATCACCAATACCACTTGAAGAGGCCCTTTGCTCATCCTGAAGGAGAGATGAAGCCGAGGGCTGTGGGTGACCCACGCGGCGTCCCGGGTCAAGGCGTCGGGACAAAGGAATGCGTGTGGTTGCTAGGCCAGGGTCGGCGTCACTATCACTCTCTTCAGCTTCCCTAGCCTTTTCTGCGGCTGCCCTGCGTGCTTTTTTAGCTGCACTTTTCACCAGCGATTGTTTATAACAAAATATTTGGCCACTTTCAAGGGCGTACGGGCAGGCAAAGGGGAAGGTCGTGGGGTAGGGCTAGGGCTAGGCCTACGCCTAGGCCTAGGCTGACCTAGCAACGATGGCGAGGGGGTAGGCCTAGGTTCTAGCACACTAGGAAGTTCAATAGTATCTTCCTGAAACACTTCCACATCAGGATCATCACTACTGTCTCCCCCCTCAAATAAGTCCACATTATCATCGTCTCTAAAGCCAACAAAATCCTCATCTTCGCTTGCACTGATAAATGTTCTTTGTCCACCAAGCTTTCGCCACTGCTCTCTTCAATATCAAACAATTGTCGCTGTATTGCACTATCACTCAACAAACGCTTCACTTTTTTTCGTTGAGCTAGCTTCTCGGTTGCTGCAGGCGTCGAAGTTGCGAGTGGGGTAGCACTGGGGCGCGCGGGAGGTTGCACCGAATCGGACGTGTCGGAATTAATTTTTGTTATATAACTCGCTATGGCGGCCACGTAGGAACTGATAACGTTTGTAGTTGAGGCTTGGTGGCGCTGCGATCGCCCCTGCAAAGTAAACATTGGCCGCGCGAATTTTAAAGCACGCTTTCAAGCACATGCCTTTTAACATGACACCCGGGCTGCTGCCCTTCTTTCGTGGTGTCATTTTAAAATGACACCCGGGCTGGAAGGGTTAATAGGGTCTCTTCCTGTAGTTATGTCTCATTTATCTCCCAATATCCTTCTTCTTTATTGAACTATATCACTCACTCTCTCTCTCTCTCTCTCTGATTTAGATTCATTCAAAAATATGTGTAGAAGAGTGAAATATCTTAAAAAGAAAGCAAAGCAGAATGAAGAACTATGGGTTGCAGCCCTCTGCAAAGAGAGTCCTAAAGAGTTCTTCAGCTATGTGAACAGCAGGAACTTGGAAACCATTCAAAAGTAACATTGGACCTCTAAAGGATCCAACAGGCCAACTTCAAACTTCTGACACTGATATAGCTAAATCCCTAAACGACTATTTTGCCTCAGTATTCACAAGGGAAAATACCAGTGACATGCCAAGTCCAGGATTAGTGCATGAGGGTGAAGTTCTTAGCAAAATCAGATGTACCCCAGAGGATGTAGCAAAAAGAATAGATAAGTTAAATATGTTCAAGTCATCCGGCCCAGATGGCTTTCTTCCTCGAGTTGTACGAGAAGTGCGAGATGAAATCGCACCTTTCTTAGCAGACATCTTCAATAAATCACTAGAAAATGGAGAAGTCCCTGAAGACTGGCAACTGGCAATGTTTTTTTTTTTTTTTTTTTTTTTCTATGTGATTGAGGGAGGCAAAAGGCATAACTGCCTATAGCGAGTGCCTCCCCCATAGTTGAAAGAGTGACAGGGCCAAAATCAAGGGACGTTCGAGCCAAAATGCCTGGACACACAGAGTTTGAAGCAATTTAAGTCATAGGAAGAGGGAAATGTGACCCCAATCTTTAAGAAAGGGGATCGCAAGTGTCCCAAGAATTATCGGCCAATTAGCTTGACTTCTATCATAGAAAACTCTAAGATGGTATACTAGTAGACAAGATAGTTGACTACCTAGAAATCCACAATTTAATTACAAACTCCCAACATGGGGTCAGGCGACATCGATCATGTCTTACCAATTTGCTGGAATTTATCCATGAAATGCTGAGTGAGTATGACAAAAGTAGAGCCATAGACATCCTTTACTTAGATTTTCAAATAGCTTTTGACAAAGTGCATCATTGCAGGCTAATGTCAAAAGTGAGTGCGCTAGGTATCAATACCGAGGTCACAAATTGGATAGAAAGTTGGCTAACAGGTAGACAACAACGAGTGGTAATCAATGGTGTTTCTTCTGAGTGGACTTCAGTCACTTCTGGAGTTCCACCGGGATCTGTCCTTGGCCCATTTCGGTTTATCATATATGTCAATGACATCGATATTGGTCTGTAGAATGTGATCTCCAAGTTTGCAAATGACATAAACCTTGGAATTAATGTGAAAGACACCAAAGGGGTTGAACGGCTCAGGATGGACCTCGACAGACTGGGTGAATGGTCGGAGACATGGCAGATGCCTCTAAACTTTGAAAAGAGCAAGTTGTTGCATATCGGCCAAGCAAGCCCCAATTCAGGCTATTCACTATTGGGAATGCATCTGGAAGTGACTGACTTGGAAAAGGATTTGGGTGTTCTGATTAGCAGTTAGTTAGTTATGTAGAGCAGATTAACCAGACCACAGAGCTCCATACAGAACTCTCATAGTCTGATTAGCAGTGACCTAAAATTTTCCAAGCAGTGCATTGATGTAGAGAAGAAAGCCCAGAAATGATATGGCTATAAGAGGCAATTTAAGTAGAGAAATAAGAAATAGTTCTCACACTTTACAATGCTCTAATACGGCCTCTCCTGGAGTATGCTGTTCTATTCTGGTCTCCAGTACTCAGGAAATATATAGAACGACTGGAAGGAGTACAAGCTAAGGCTACAAAGCTTATTCCATCGCTTAGAAGAATGAGTTATGAGGACCGGTTGAGAGCTGTTGATATCTTCCCGTTGGAGACACACAGACTACGAGGTCAGCTCATTGAAGTTTTAAAATACTTAATTGGTTTGACAATGTGGATTAGAGCAAAATGTTTAGCCTCAATATGAATGCAACAACCATGGCTGGAAATTAGAATTGAAAAGGTTCAGCATTAGTATCTATGGACACTTTTTCACATATAAGATCTACCTGGAACAAATTTCCCTCCGAAGTTGTAAATAGTTCTTCAGTAGAGCAGTTCAAGAAGAGAGTAGTGCACACTTTGTAAAGAGTTTAGTGCACTAAACAGTCTCTCTCCTTCCACTTCGAGCATCTCCTCGGAATGGACCGCAAGGTCTCTGAGATACTAACGATTCCTTGTAACTCCTTGTAACTCTCACTCCCCCTACACACACTCACTCACTCACTCACTCTCACTCTCCCACTTAACCCTCGTCTAGCGGGGTTTTTTGGGCTATTTTGGGCATATTTAGGCCCTCCTGAATTATCAATCAAGTATCTACATGAAAAGAAATTTATTCAGCAAAAAACTAGGCGCTACAAGCTTTAAAATGAGACCAGAACGAGCTACGTAGCACTCGTCGTTTTGATGCAGTGGTACCACCAACATGGGAGTTTAGCGTATAGCGGCATATTTTTTCCAGCTACGCTCACTACTGGCTACACTGCCGGCCTCTCGAGAACAGAGGGAGCGTGAGTCAGTGGGTGGCGGTAAGCCCTGGGTGTTGGCCGTGTGGCCTGCTGCGCTCCCGGCCATTTGCACTCGATTTTAACCCTTTAAAAGCCTTAATAATGCTCCTAACTTGCTGCTTTTTAGATACAGACTTAAGTCGGGCCCCGCTCTTTAAGTGTTAACCACTGGAAGTTGGCCCATAAACTTTGTATCCGCATTCCAACTATTTCATTAAATTATTTCAATCACACATACACACACACACACACACACACACACACACACACACACACATACACTCACTCACTCTCTCTCTCACACTTAACCACTGGGAAGTTGGCCCATAAGCTCTATATTCGGCATTAAAGAAGGTTGTGGAGGCGTTTGTTTATTTATGTGTTCACAGGTGCTGCTTCAAGGGTGAGTATGGGTGTGTAGGGATGAGTAAAGGTGAGTAAATATGAGTCAGGAGAGAGGATGAGTATGTGTGAGTATCGCGGTGGTCTGGAGCAGTCATGGATGAGTCTTACGTTCAAAGTAGAGTTATGTCGAGGGATATAGTCGACTTAGTGAGTAAGGGTTAAAGATTGTGGAGTTAGGGAGAGTCATTAAGTAAGGGTGAATATGGGTGTGTAGGGATGAGTTAAGGTAAGTAAATATGATTCAGGGTGAGAGATAATGAGTATGTATGAGTCAGTAAGTAGAGTAAGATGAGTCACAGCGACTAAGATGAGTCGCTAAAGTATGTGTAGTGAGTTTTAGTAAGTATGAGTTGAGTAAGGAGTTAGTTATGTTAAGTAAGTATGAGTCACAGCGAGTAAAGAGTTAAGTGAGTTAAGTAAGGATGAGTATGGGTGAAAAGATGAGGATGCCCACCTCGATTGTATCTTATCTGTCTCTCCCTCTCTCTCTTGGTTGTATCCATACGGCCCAATTCAGCCTACTGTTTTAATACGTTTACCCACATCCAGGTGTCGAGTTTTTCCTGGTGAACGGTAGCGAGCCAGCATATTTTAAAACCAAATATGACAGCAGGCTAAATTTTTTATTTTTTTCGATAGAAAAATGTCTCAGGCGAAGCAGGATTTCTTCATACAATGATGCCTCGCTATCGCTCGCCAGGAAAAACATCGATACCTGGATGCGGATAAACGTCTTAAAACAGTAGGCTGAATGGGGCCGAATGGATACAAGCCAAAGAAAGAGAAAAAAGGAGAGAACAAATCAGGTAAAAAGAATGAACAATGATAAGTAATATTGTGTTATACTCTGTTCCAAATAGGCAGTCCAGAAATCGTGAACCCTGACTTCTGTAACTAAAAAAGGACCATTGAAAATAGGCTGTACATTTCCACACCTATTCCCTGACTGACCCATCCCAAATGATAGCAATATTAGCTCGATTACACAAGTCACTTGTATTATAGAGGTTAATGTTCAAGAGTTCCGGCCTACTTACTTGGAATAGGGTATAGTAAGACTGATAAGGCTGAGTCAGGATACGCCAGAGTGATAAAGAGAGTCAACATTATTCCTATAGGTAGCACCAGCCAACTTGACAATAATCTTGACGCCTTAATTTCTTATAACTCGAAATGAATGAAAGCAATCGGGCTGACGTTCCTATCATTTGGGAAG
Source organism: Paralithodes platypus (assembly GCA_032716605.1). NCBI lineage: Eukaryota > Metazoa > Arthropoda > Malacostraca > Decapoda > Lithodidae > Paralithodes > Paralithodes platypus. The sequence continues at coordinate 62,167,009 of CM064487.1, read as the reverse complement.
AGTCCACCAGGAAATAGGTGTGGATATTTACAGCCATTTTGCTCTAGGCCCTTTTGAGTTACAGAGAGGTCAGGGATCAAGATTATTGTAAAGTTCGTTGGCGCTACCTATAGTAAGCAGTCAGTGTGAGTATGGATCAGTTAGAGTGAGTAAAGCCCATTAAGGATTATGACGAGTTTTGACAGTTTATTCTGGCTATTATTAGATAATTTTGTTCAGGTGTTTGTGAGAGAGAGAGAGAGAGAGAGAGAGAGAGAGAGAGAGAGAGAGAGAGAGAGAGAGAGAGAGAGAGATGATGGGTGGTAGAGGAATAGAGGAGAGAGGTGGGGTAGAAAGCAGAATATGACAATTATACAAACAAATCATACACAAAAAGGACAATAACATGGATAGTTACATAGAGTTACATAGACACACAGACTACACATACCTTCCAGTCCCTACTAGGTAGTCCGGACTTAATGCTAAAATATAATTTCCTACAAAGTGGAAGGCAAGGATAGCAAAGGAGAAGACTCTCCCCCCACCCACCTCTCCCTCTGACCGTTGGTCGGCATGAAATTAAATTGGGGAAAGAAGATGCGAAATATTATATACTACTGATGCTTAACCTATGTGTTTTTGTTTTTGTGTTACAATAATATTCTCACCTCCTCAAAATGAATGTATAGACTTCTCTTGAATGTGTCAATTGTCTTACATGGTACCACTTTCTCAGGCAATTTGTTCCACTCGATGACCACACTCTAGGTGAAGAAGTACTTTGTGACATCGAGATTCGCCCTCCTGGTTTTTAATTTCATTCCATTTCCCCGAGTTAATGAACTATTATCTATTTTGAAAAGTGAATCAACATCAATTTTGTCAAATCCCTTTAGTATCTTGAAACACTCGATTAATTGACCTCGCAATATTCTTTTCTTAACTGAAAATATATATTTTTTTTTAGTCTTTCATGATAAGATTTATTTCTTAGTGACGGAATCAACTTTGTCGCTCTGCTCTACGCTGCACCGACTCGAGCTTCCCAATGTCCTTGCTCAGATAAGGATACCAAAATTGCACACCATATTCAAGATGGGGCCTCACTATGCTTTTAAATAAAGGTACTATAATGTTCTCATTTTGATAAGTAAAATTTCTCTTAATATATCCCAATGCTCGATTGGCCTTATTCGCAGCTGCTGCACATTGATCTGAGGTCTTTAGGTTCTCAGATATAAGAACCCTCAGGTCTTTAACTAATGCTTGGCTGACCTTTCATCTTGTATTCATATGTTTTGTTTTTATTACCTATTTGCAAGACCTGGCAAGACCTGGTGTGTTGTGGCGGTAGCTGTGCTGGTGTAGTGGTCGAACGAAGATCTTACTCGTTTCTCCTCGTTGAAGGGTCTTTGGATAGACGGAACAAAATTATATCCTGCCTAATTAACAGGGGCATATCTTCGATACCACTCAACTTTCTCACAAGGTTAATACCCATGACGTCGCAGGATAGAAGAAAAGAAAGAGGTTAAATCAGAAAACACACATGGTGTTTATTTTACTCATTATTGGGGGCGATTTCAAACAGCTAATTAATCATGTTATGCTCCATGTCAACATTAAGTAAGTATGGTTGCTGCAACCACCCACTTTTGTGGGAAAATATGGGTTTTCTGTCCCGAAATAGTCTAGGCTATATAAAATGTTTATAGCACTCTTAGTTGTAGGGTAGGGATGAGGGAAGGAGACAAGCAGGCATCCAACAGGTCCATATATTTCTTGGATAAAGGTAGGCTACATGAGAACAACACAGCCCTGTTGTCCCCGACTCACACAACTTGACCTTACTCCAGGGATCACACAACTGGACCACACTGGGTTAACCCAGGACTCGAACCCTGTCAAATTATTTAAACAAATAATATAGATATTCTAACCAATGAAAATAAAAAAATTGTGCTAGTGATTACAGCCTAGCCTATGAATAAAACAAAACAAATACTAATTGTATATAATAATGAAAATACCATAGCATTCAAAAGTAGAAGATTATTTAAATTTAACTAATGTGTAACAATAGGCTACATACTATACAGCACATCAAAATAACAACAGGTGGCTTTGATATAAATAACAACAGGTGGCTTTGATATAAATTATAGCATAGGCTATACTAAACCTTTATAAATAAGGTATACACACAGACATGCATGTATAACTATGGCTTTACTCATTCCATATCACATAAATCATATTAATATTACAGTATATTGAAACCCAAATAACTCATACACAAAGCTAACACCATCAGGTTTACTCAGGTTGTAGGCTGCATTAGGCTACTCCCAGCAACATTCAATTAATGAATTGGGTGATAAATCATTAAGATACGAAACTTTGTGACTCTGAGTATACTCAAATAACCATAATTACCTCATGGAGTGCGAAATTGATCACGTAACCATTAAAACTAAGGGAGGGAAAGGAAATTTAAGGGGAGCGTCATCGTTGGCTCATGCCTTCAGTGCCGCTCGTCTCGTTTTGCCGAGTAACGTAACTAATATTCCTCCGCCTCGGGCAAGGAGTTGCTAGCCTCGCCAGTAGGGGAAATCTTTACTAATTAAACTTACTACTTTGAGTCAACTTTACTGGTCCAAGTCAAATAAATATATTCATGTTCAAATATTAAAAGATAAAAAAAACAATATCAAATGTAAATTCATTGCTCATTAGTGTAGGATCTAGTTTACATGGTGGATTTGAAAAGTAACACGTCAACCCAAGCTACTCCAAGGCATGACAGCAATAACTCTTGGGAAAATGTACAGTTGGATACCAAAGTTCATTACTCACACAAATATATGACAATTCCTTTCAATATTCTATACGATATCCAGTTGAATGGGGTAAAAATAGGTAAACAAAGGCAAAAGGAAATACATCAAATTATAGTAAACTTTCTCACCATTACACTGGAAAGTGTGAAAAGGAACAACTTGAGATGGTTCGGCCATATGGAACGTATGGAAGGCGAGAGAATGACTAAGAGGCTGTACGAGAGCTAGGTGGAAGGGCAGAGAGGGAGAGGTGCACCAAAGGAGAGGTGGAAGGATGGACTGAGGAAGTATATGGATGAAGGTGGTGCTGGTTGGGAGGAGGGGCGTCGACTGACTGGGGACAGAGGTAAATGGGGGCGGTTCGTTCGTGGCCACCCCTTCGGGGATCACAGCGTCAGGCAATAGATAGAAGACCTGGCATTTGTCAACATTGAATGGCATCTACCATTTTTCCGACCACTCTACTATTTTATTTAAATCAGATTGCAGTTTATTTCTGTCTTCTTCGGTTAATACTGCTTTTCCTATCTTTGTGTCATCAGCGAACTTTGAGATTGTATTATTTAGTTCAACATCGATGTCGTTTATATAGCTTAGAAACAAAACTGGCCTCAGGACCGATCCCTGAGGCACTCCACTATAAACAGGCTCCCACTCAGATTCTACTCCATTTATCACAACTCTCTGTCTTCTGTTTGTCAGCCAGCTTTTTATCCAGGCATGAATTTTTCCTTTAATGCCCAACATTTCCAATTTCTTCAATAATTTTCCATGAGGTACCTTATCGAATGCATTTTGGAAATCTAAGTAAATTATATCTAATGATTTAGTAGAGTCGTTATGTGTAAATAGTTTATTATAAAATTCTATAAAATTTGTTAGGCATGACTTACTGGATCTAAAGCCATGTTGGCTTTCTCTTATTAATTTGTTTGACTCCAGATAATCTACTATCTTGTCTCTCAGAATTGTTTCCATAATTTTTCCAAAGATTGACGTTAAACTGATTGGTCTATAATTACTTGCTTGGGCTTTATTGCCTTTCTTAATTATTGGAGTGATATTGGCAGTTTTCCAATCACTAGGTACGGTTTCCTGATTGAGCGACAAGTTAAATATGTTAGTTAAGGACTGTGCTATTTCTTCTTTCACGTTTTTCAGAATTCTTGAGTGAATATTATCTGGCCCAGGGGTTTTATTAGTATTTAAATTCTTCAGCTTACATAACACTTCACTTTTGCTTATGGTAAAGTTTCCTATTTCATGCGTTGTTGCGTTTGCTTCAGGAGTAGTGATAGGTTCTTCCTTACTATAGACTGAACAAAACTATTCATTAACCCACTGAGCCCCAGCGACGCAGCGTTTGCGTCCACAATGTATGTAACGCTAAACCCCAGCGACTCATACGTTGCGTCCTGTCCGGTCCGGTCCCAATTACTACGGTCGTATGGCACCTAGAGGGCTCAGATTTGTATGGGAACTGTGTAAGTATCCCTCGCACCTATGCCGATGGTTGAAAACTCTCAAAGTCCAACCGCGTGCGCGTGAACGTGCAAAAACCTGTTTTTTTTGGGAAATTGCCCTCAATTTTTTACTCTTGTAAAATCCGTTTTCGGGGGATCTGTAGGACCATTTTTTGAGCTTTTTGATCGGTTTTTCGTGGTTTTTCCTTCATTCCTAACCCATTCGCTATTGTTTCTGGAATAAAACAAAAAATCAGAATCAGCCGGTCCTGGGTGGTACATTTATAAATATTTAGCTGGTACTCAGCGGGTTAAGCAAATTAGCAATGTTTTTATCTCCTGTTCCTGTCTGGTCATTTGTTATTAATGGCCCTATTCTGTTTTTTATTTTTCTATTACCATTAACGTAACCGTAACATTGATTTTTTTCACTTTCCTTTGCTATATAAATTTCGTAATTACGCTTCTCTGTCCTAATTAAATTCTTTACTTTTTTCTACTTTGTTTGTATAGATAGCTGAAGTGTTCATTATTTATGTCATGTTTAGTTAGTTTATGATATTTATTTATTTCCCTTAGCGCCTTGCAAATATTCTGATCGAACCAGGGAGGCTTGTTTTTGCCAGTATTTAATTTAATATTAGTGGGTATATTTTTATTCTGAGTACTCATGAATATATCTTTAAATTTATCCCACACTTCACTTGTTTTGTCAATATTGCTTAGGCAAATATGCAAGTCACTGAAGGCTTTCCTAAGTTCGTTGTAGTTTGCATTTTTTAAATCTGGAATTTGAAGGTAAATGCGGGGAAGAGCAAGGTTATGGTCTTCGAAAGGGGTAAAGTCACAGAGTGTGAGGTGAAGCTGAACGGTCAGGCTATGGAGATTGTCAACTCTTTTAAGTATCTGGGCAGTGTGTTGAGTAAAGATGGGACTATGGATGAAGAAGTGCGGGAGCTGGTACAACAGGGGAAGAGGGTTGTAGGAACGCTGAAAGCAGTAACAAGAAATAGGGTGGTCAGTATGGAAGTGAAGAAGTCCTTGCATGACAGTATGGTAATCCCGACACTGACTTACGGAAGCGAAGCATGGACGTTGGTTGAGAGACTCAGACCAAGAGTGAGAGCAGTGGAAATGAATTACTTAAGAAGTGCGTGCGGAGTTACATGGAGGGATAGACAGACTAATGAAGAAGTATGAAGGTGTGGTGTGGAGGTAGATGTGCTGGAAAGTGTGAAAAGGAACAACTTGAGATGGTTCGGCCATATGGAACGTATGGAAAGCGAGAGAATGACTAAGAGGGTGTACGAGAGCGAGGTGGAGGGACAGAGAGCGAGAGGTAGACTGAATGAGAGGTGGAAGGATGGAGTGAGGAAGTATATGAACGAAGGCGGTGCTGGTTGAGGGGAGGGGCGTCGACTGACTGGGGACAGAGGTGCATGGGGGCGGTTCGTTCGTTGCCACACCTTTGGGGATCGCGGCATCAGGCAATAGATAGATAGAAAATCTGGAATCTTCATTTCCTGTTTTTCAATAGTATATTTGCAATTTATGTCGATTCTAATGAGCTTGTGGTCAGAGGTAGACAGGTGCTCACCGACGTCAAGTTTATATATCAAGTTTTAATTTGTACTGATAACGAGATCTAGTATGTTTTTATCGTGTGTCGGTTCAGAAACACTTTGATGTAGAAAATTGTCTTGTATGGAAATTAATAATTTTTCGCGAATTTTAACTACAGGGTGACCCAAAAAAACTTCCCACATTTCTAAGGTAAATGAAACAAAAATGGTTAAAGATAATAACAACATAATAAGCACACATGAAACTTCATTCAATACAGTTTATATTTATCATTATTTGCACACATGTAACTTCGTTCAATACAGTTTTTATTCATCATGTTTTAAAGATGACATCCTCTAAATGGTGGTCGTTATTGTCTATACACGCTTGGAGGCAATTTCTGAAGGCTGCCATGGCTCGACGGGTCATGTCGGGTGGAACCGCGGCTATCTCCTGCTGTACTGTATAGCAACCTTAAGGGCTTCAAGAGTTTGGGGTCGACGAGTATACACTCGTGATTTAAGGTAGCCCCACAGAACAAAATCACAAGGGGAACGGGCCGGCCACCCAACATCGCCACGTAATGATATCACCCGATCCCCAAATAAACTTAGCCTCCTATGCAGATGACATAACACTCACATGCACACACCATGACCCAAAAAGAGCAACAGATCTCCTTCAACCCTATCTCAACACACTACATGGCTGGTGCACTACAAACAGACTTAATCTAGCCCCAGCCAAATCCACCGCAACCCTGCTCACAAGTTGGACAGGAGAACACGAATACATCCCTCAACTCACCATAAACAACACACCCCTAACACATACACACACACCCAAAATCCTAGGAGTAACATATGATACTCATAGGACATTCAAACAGCACACCACAAACATTAAAAAGAAACTGACACCCAGACTTAACGCCCTCAGGTCACTTGCTCACACAAAATTTTGACACAACAAAGAAACTACCACCACAGTATATAAACAATACATAAGATCAGTGATGGAATACGCAAGCCCAGCCTGGGCTTCTAACCTAGCTGAAACACATCATAAGACCTTACAGACTATTCAAAACAAAGCCCTGAAGATCATTACAGGCTGCACAGCTACTTCACCCACAGATCACCTACATCAAGAAACCAAAATCCTCAAAGTCAAAGACCATCTGGACATGAGAGGCACTCAATTCCTGGCAGCAGCCTCCACGAACCAAGACCACCCACTAAACTACATGGCAACACACCCACAGACACCAAGAAATATCAAAACAACACCCAGCACACGGTATCACACACAATTATTGTCCTCTCTCCCTCCCTGCCCACCCCGAACCAACTTCCAGAAGCACATCCATACTCATATCTCTCACCGATCCATCCACTCACTCACAGACAACACGCAGCTGCATGCACGACCTCCCGAAATCCATCCTTTCGAATCCTCCCTTCCTCGCGAGGACAGAGTCCACCTGGCCAGGCTGAGATGCGGACACCATCCAGCTCTCCTGAGCTATCAGAAGAGACTGGATGACTCCGTTGTCGACGCCTGCCCGGGATGTAACACAGCACCCCATACCATTAAACACATCATAGAAGACTGCATTTCACACAACCACTTACGCCAACAACACAATCTACACTCAATGAGAGCTCTGTGGGAAAGCCCGATCGTGGCCATGGCCTTTCTCAGGGACTCGGGGCTGTTCGGCCAGGCAGCTTAGGGAACAACAACAACAACAACAACCCGATCCAGAAACATTTACTAGGTCGACCAGGTGATTTTCTTTTCAAAGCTGAGCCTGTTGCCCTGAAATTCTGAACCCACTGCACAATTTTTTTCCGATCTGGAACGTTTTGGTTCCGTGGAATACCGAAACGTCTTCGAAAGGCCCTCTGCGCGGCGATCACGGAACGGTTGTTGGTGAAGAATGCTTCGACAGCTAACGCACGGTGTGCTCCCGACCACGCCATGTTGGCGACTCAGGATGGTTGGGGTTGGGCTACCAACAGACCTTAGCCCCGCCCCTCTCGCCTAACTACTGCCAGTGCTACAGCCTTTCGAGAAATCGCCTCCAAGCGAGTATAGACAATGACGGCCACCATTTGGAGGATGTCATCTTTAAAACATGATGAATAAGAACTGTACATGTGTGCAAATAATGATGAATATAAACTGTATTGAATGACATTTCATGTGTGCTTATAGTTTTGTTATTATCCTTAACCATTTTTGTTTCATTTAACTTTGACATGTGGGTTATTTTTTGGGCCACCCTGTATTTCCTGTCATAAGGCACCAGGCAATGTTAGGTAGATTATAGTCTCCGAGTATTATCCTTTCGTTATCATTGAGGGTTTGTTGCAATATTTCGTATAGGTGATTATCATTGACCTTATTTTGACTTGGAGGTCGGTATGCAGTAGTGATATTAATGTTTAGTTGTTCATGTTTAATTTGACACACACTAATTCTTTATTATTTTTGGGGAGTAAAACCTCGGTTGGATTTAGTTGAGATGCTACCCACTTAGCCACTCCACCTCTAGATTTATCATTGCACCTGTCTTTATGAAAACATGTGTAGAGTCGATATGGTATTCAGAAATTAAATCTCGGTTTTAAAAATCGAGGTGAGTTTCTGTAACACTAATTAAGTCTATTTTTCTGTTAACGCAATGCATTTTAGTTCATCTAACTTGTTCCTAATCGAACATGCATTGAAGCCTTGAAGGATATTACTTCTATTCTACTATACTCTTGATTGAGGGAGGTATATAATTTTGGTATTTTTTGAGTTAGTTTTGGGCAACTGACGTCGGTCTGTTTTTTGGTATGAGAGTTCAAGGTCAAGGAGGGATTATTAACGGTCAGTGGTTGGGTGCGATTATTTACGCTTGGCTGATTTGGTGGTGGGGTAATTACTGTTATCGTATAAATACGATAGAATATGACTCTTTTGTGATCTCGTATGCCTCTGTGACGTCACGATCGCTCCTACAGCACGACGTAGGACGAGTAGATCGTATATTGTAAGATTGTAAATAAGTTAAGTTATAAAAGGCCTAATATGCTATTAAGCAATATTGCCATGGTCTTATGTAGTATATATGAATTTATCGTATATATTAATATAATTTATCGTATAGAGAAACCTAAATGCGGTACGATAATTTGGGCTCCTGGCGTTGTGCCGAGGCAGCAAGGTGTGCTTTCGAGGAACACCAGAGCCTTCACGAACACCAACCAGTTAACATCTAATTTTCTGCCCTCAGTTGATCGTGCTTTTGTGCCTCTAATCACAATACACATACAGCAATACACACAGCTGCACCATCACGACGCTCTCATCGACACCATGACTGACTGACAGATAAGCATAATAATCATGTCCATTCCCATGTAATCATTTATTCTTTCTTTAACTTGACTCGTGTCTCGGGACCGAAGTCTCCATCCCCATTGTCCACCGCCATATTGGGTAAAACGTACTCCCTTGCCTCATTGCCACGTGGAACTATTGGTGAGTTAATTCCTGGCTAAAATTAACCCTTATATAAATACCCTATATATAAATTTATTATGTGAGACCTTTGGATATAAATTAGCTTGTTTCAGATTGAATTCAATTTAGATATGGAGTATTTTTCATTTAGATTGATTTATTTGATTCATTATAGCTTAGTAATATTTAACTTCCATTGATAGTTTACCACATTGGTGCCCCGACCCGGGATTTAGCTACCAGTAGGGGATTTTTCTTAGGCAATGAGCAAGGGATTAGCCCAGGGATGCAGGAGCAAGGACCCCGGAGGGGTGGGGCTTGGCTATCTTCCTGTACCTCAGGTGCCGGTACCTCAGCGAATAGCCATAGTAGGGCATTCATATGCCACTAGGCTACGGGCAGCTGACGGAGGAACTGAGTCGTATCGGGCGTCGGAGGGGGATAGGACGTTCAAGCTATCCTACTTCGGGGTACCAGGAGCAACCGTTGACACCCTGAGAGCCTCCCCACAGTGGGGGCAGGTGGTCCGGTTTAGGCCGCATATGATCTTTTTGTTTTTGGGCGGCAATGATATACGCCCCGGTACAGTACCCCGCGAGTTAGCTGACGCTATCAAAGAGGTGGCGCTGGATCTGGAGAGTGAGTCCGGGGGGAGCTGTAGGATTGTGGCAATTGAGAGCCGGACGAGAGTCCGAGGGTTGTTAGCGGCGGAGTATTAAGCCATAACAAATTCTGTTAACCGCGCCCTGAGGTGTCGGTTAGTAGAAACGAGGCACCGCTTTGTATCGCTCACTCTCAGCATCCTGGACCTCAACCAGGATGGTGTCCACCTCAATTTAGACACCAATCAAGTCCTGTATGACAAGATTGTAGGGCTAACGAAGCGTTGGCTAGAGAGGGACGCCGGGGTTGTATCATTGCGCCTGCCTAAGTCCTGCATCCCACCCATCATCTTTCCCCAATAATTTTCTTTTCCGTTTCAGACTTCCTGTGACATAGACCTGACCTATCATTTTTTCTTGTTCAATATGATCCATTAGTAGGTATTGCTATTTAGTGTACTATTTTTTCTCCATAACATAGAAGTCCGCCGGTCGGCGTCTCTTAAGTAGACTATTATTTGGCCGTTGTCTTTGTAACGTAACATTTAGATACATAGCCTATAGGCTCACATGCAATATGAATAAAGACCATAAAGAGACACCGTCTAGTGGGGTGCTGAGCAAAGCCCCTAAAAATCAAAGGGCGGGACTTCGGGGAGTATTAAATAGGCTAATTGTGGACGTCAACACTTTCATCACTACTGCTGAACTAGAGGAATTGGAGGCTAGATTAGAAAACATCTTATGCTTATACTGCATGAAATGTATTATCATCAATAGGTTCTATAATCTCATTAGTTGCTGTTTTAGGTTTTATTATTATTGTGTGAGAATCTCTAGTGGCCTCACGATCTGTAATATTTTCAACATTTTTTCCAACATCAGTTGAGTGAGAACATTCTCTACCCAAGGTCGTATTACGGCTCTGAGTGAGGTGATTGTGGCTGACATAATAGAGGAGGAAGAGATAGTTACAGAGTGTGATAATTGCGCCCTCTATGACGAACCTGTCTTTAGAGCGAAGTACCTATTACAGCGTGCTGTCGCGAGTAAGAAGGGAGGCGATAATGAGGCCCATAGAAGGGCTGACCCAAAATATACTGTACACCTCCCAAAGCTCAATCTTCCTACATTTGGGGGCAAGTTAACGGAGTGGTTAGCTTTTTGGGACGTATTTCGGTCTACGGTTCATGAATCCTCTTTGGATAATGTCCGCAAGTTTCACTATCTGAAGGGACAAATGGAAGGAGAGGCCTAACATTTAATAGAGGGTTTTTCAGTAGTGGGTGGTAGTTATCTTGAAGCGGTACACTTATTAGAGTCCACATACGGGGATAGAGAGCAGTTGAAGATGGCCCATGTCGTGGCCTTGTTGGGGCTCGCAGAACCACAGTATAAGGTTGATGAGTTGACAAACTACAGGGCAAATATGGAGTGCCATACTCGATCGCTAGACACCCTAGGGCTTACCACGCAGGAAATGATAGTCATTATCTTGCGTCAGAAGCTTCCTATGGCAATACTTGATAAGGTAATATCATTTGAGCTTGGGGAGTTCAAAACTCAGTTCAATAAGGAGATCAATAATCTACAGTTGAACAAAGGGAGAATGAATGTGTCGGGAGGGAGTGAGAATGTGGAGAAGAGGGGAACAGTAAGTATGACAGTGGGAACTAAAGTAAAGAAAGAGAGTGCGTATAAGAAACCTGTTCAGATTCTATGTAAGCTATGTAACAACAAACATAAATGGAGTTTCTGCGTAAAATACCCAACAAATGAGACAAAACTAGCACAGGCGAAAAGATTGAAACTATGTGTAGGTTGTCTAAGTGGAGAACATGGTAAGCAGGGACAATGTACTGCTACATATTTAAGGCCCTGTCACCACTGCAAAGGACATCAATTTGATAAGTTGTGTCCTACTGTAGATAAAGTCAAAGACGTCAAAACAGAGGGTACTACAACTGTGACACTAGGTAGCACGCAAGACACCACTATATTGCCCACAATACAGATTCCCATGGAAGGTAATGTCAGTAACAAAGTTTGTCGGGTACTTCTAGATCAAGGGTCTCAACGTTCCTTTATAAAGAGGTCCGTACTGAAGCACCGAATCGTAGGGGCTGAGACTCTTCGATTACAGGGCTTCACAGGGGTTACTGATAAGCAAGATTACGAGATAGCGGAGATTTCATATTTCTACCGTAAAAACCGGTACTTTATGACTTGTATCGTAGTAGACACCCTACCAGAATATGTATCTGTGGGTGTGAAGAAGGTGGAACACGCATTACGTAGCAAAGGGGTTAACTTGTCAGATCCCATGGGAAATCAGAGTGAGGTGCATGTTCTACTTGGTGTGGATCATTATTATGAAGTAGTATACCCTGGATTTAAAAAGATGTGTGGTGTAATTTTAATCCCCACTAAATTTGGATATTGCATGAGCGGAAAGGTGCATACTACACAGTCAAAGGTCCTGGTCGACACGGTCTCGATATATAGAGTCAATGTAACCGCGGCAGAGGAGTTGGGAAGGGAGGATTCCCAATCTAGTGACCCTAAGATGGCTGCCGAGTTTGACCTGGAACGACTGTGGAGATTGGATCACATAGGCATTAATCCTATGGAGACTGATTATGACTCGGAAGTTGTGCTACAAAGGTTTGACGAGTCTGTGTGCTACTGTGCCTCAGACAATCAATATAAAGTTAGTTTACCCTGGAAGAACAGTGAGATAAGCCTGCCTACCAAGTATGGTTTAGCATTAGGTCGCTTGCGCGCATTACAGCGTAAATTGTCTAACGAACCGGGCACGCGCCAGGCGTATGACGATGTATTTCGGAGTTATGAGGATAGGGGCTTTATTGAGAGAGTCGATGTCAAGGAACCGTTTAAGAAGGGTAGGGTTCACTATCTGGCCCATCATGGAGTAAGGAAAGACAGCGTCACCACACCAATACGGGTGGTGTATGACTGCTCTGCCCACCAAGGTCAACAACCCAGTCTAAATGACTGCCTGTTGACAGGTCCGTTCATGGTTCCCGACCTGTCCCAACATCTGTTGCGGTTTAGGCTGGGAAAGTACGCCTATACCAGTGACATCGAGAAAGCATTCTTGATGGTCAAGCTAAATGAGGAAGATAGAGATGTTACCCGCTTTCTTTGGTTCAGCGACATTAGCGACTCTGAAAGTCCAATCATAATATACCGTTTTCGGGTTGTACTCTTTGGGGCCACGTGCTCACAGTTTTTGTTAAATGCCACAATCAGAAAACATCTAGCTGACACTCATGAGGACACAAGTAAACTATCTCGCGGATTATATATTGACAATTTGCAGGGTTCTAGCGATAGTCAGGATGATTTGTTATATGCATACTGGCAAGCACGCAGATTGTTTGACGATGCACATCTATTTCTCCGCGAGTGGGTTACTAATAGTGAAGATCTTCAGAGTTTGATACAGGTGGACGGTACGGCATCTCTTAACCAGGAAAAGTCCAGAAATTTGGGGATGATCTGGCAACCTAAACATGACATACTAACTTTTCAAACAAGGTCTTTTGCTCAGCAGACAGGAGCGTACACAAAAAGAAGTCTGTTGAGCAAAGTTGCGCAATTTTTTGATCCTTTGGGTCTAGCATTACCTGTTACCATAAGAGCTAGGATTCTAATGCAGGAAGTGTGGAGACGTAAAATAGGATGGGATGACAGTTTGCCCGAGGACCTAAATGACCAAGGGACATTGTTGTTGAATGAATATGCCATCCTATGTACTAAACCTATACCTCGTAAAGTGGCGGCGTTCGGTGATGTTACGTTACACACGTTTTACGATGCTAGCGCCACGGCATACGGGGTTGCCATTTATGTCGTTACTTCATTTGGGGCACATTTAGTTACAGCCCGGGCCAAGGTAGCCCCGGTTAAAAAGGTAACTATCCCTAAAATGGAATTGACTGCCATGCTGCTATTAGCACGTCTGGTGCAACATGTACGCGCAGCATACGAGAGCGAATTAAATATTGAAATCGTTCACGTTTGGTGCGATAGTCAGGTCGCACTCAACTGGATACATAGCAAGAAGTCTCTGCCAGTTTATGTGCGGAGTAGGGTAGATGAGATTAGAGCCCTTTTGCCAGATGTTGCTTATCATTATGTAAATACAAAAGAAAACCCTAGTGATCTCATAACTAGGGGTATAACGGCTAGCCAGTTAATGAAGTCCGAATTGTGGTGGCATGGTCCAAAGTGGCTGCTCCATGAAAGTGAATGGACGATATGGTATGCTGTTGGTGAGGGACTTCTGCCACTGGAAACAGTGGCAGTTACAGCCCAACCAAAAGAGCCACCGGGTCCTATCATAAAGTGGGCAAGATTCGGTGACTATAATAAACTAGTCAGAGTTGTAGCTTGGGGTATTGCGATATGTATCCAATCTCAAGCTTAAAGTAACGGGCCAACTCTGCAACAGGGGTCACAACATTGATGCTCGTGAATTTAAAGCAGCTGAAGTAACTTTGATCAAATGGGTTCAAGTAGAAACCTTTTCCAATGAATTAGAATAATTGAAAAGCTCGAAAAAGACATTAATGCCTAATATAGTGCGTCAACTAAGGTTGCACCTAGACAATGGCCTCATCAGGTGTGAGGGTCGCCTGAAGTGGTCGGGTGTACCAGACGGCACAAACCGCTCTATACTTATGCCAACAAGACATCACGTTACTGATCTATTGATCATACGTGCACATAGGGAAGTAAAACACTACGGGGTATGTCATAATATATCAAATTTACGTCTCACATGGTGGATACCCAGAGTTCGACAAGTAGCTCGACGCGTAGTAAGAAAGTGTGTAATATGCCAGAGACTAAAGGGTAAACCATATGCAACTGGACCAGCTCCACCTCTACCTGAATGCCGTGTAAAGCACATAGAACCTTTCCAAGCGGTAGGATTAGATTACACAGGGGCATTGAAGACGAGGGAGCATGAGAAGGTTTATATATTATTGTTTACCTGTGCAACATCTCGAGCGGTACACCTAGAACTATGTGATAATATGTCTAGCGAAGAATTTATGCTGGCGTTCAGACGGTTTTGTGCCCGTCGTTCATTCCCTCAACTCATTCTTAGCGACAATGCTCCCACTTATGTCCAAGCATCAAAATATCATCTAAAGGATATGAGTAGTGATCCTACTATCATCACTTTTTTAGGGGAGAAGAAGTGCGAATGGAGGTTCATTCCAGTTAAGGCACCTTGGTTTGGTGGCATGTGGGAACGGTGTGTCGGCATAGTAAAGTCGGGACTCAGAGCGGTTGTAGGACGTGCTCTATTAAAGAAGAGTGAGTTGACGACAGTCCTCACAGAGATAGAGGCAGTCGTGAATGATCGCCCGCTTACATATGTGTACACCGACCTGCAAGAACCACTACCATTAACGCCAGCTCACTTGCTATATGGAAAACCATTGACTGCGTTTCCATCTGATTTCCAATCCATAGTAGAGTTAGAGGATCCCTCGTTGTACTCTGAGGTAGCGGTGTCTAAGAGATACCAGTATATATCCAGGATAATCGAGGATTTTACGAGACGGTGGATTAGTGAATATCTGCTAGCATTGAGGGAAAGGAGTGTTACTCCCTCTGGTAGACCAACGGCACCTACTGTTGGTGACATTGTTTTAATTAAAGAAGACAGTCCTCGTTTATACTGGAAATTAGGCCGCGTGATGGAGGTATACAAGGGGGCAGACTCTGTAGAGCGGGTGGCGCTATTGAAGACAGCCACTGGAACTACTGTTCGTCCTATCGCACGTTTGTACGCTTTGGAGCTCGATTCCGCATTGCAATCTGATGCTCCACCTGTTATTGCTGGGTCCGAGGATTCTCAAAGGAACGACTCACCTCTTACTGATGGTGATCATTCTCGGACCGGGACGCGTCCCAGACGCGCTGCTACTGGCGCCGTCGACTTGTGGCGTCAGAAGATAGCCACTTGGCAACTTTAGGTTTAAGGTGGGGTTCAGGTCTTTTTTTGTGGGGGGGGGTGTATCGTATAAATACGATAGAATATGACTCTTTTGTGATCTCGTATGTCTCTGTGACGTCACGATCGCTCCTACAGCACGACGTAGGACGAGTAGAACATATATTATAAGATTGTAAATAAGTTAAGTTATAAAAGGCCAAATATGCTATTAAGCAATATTGCCATGGTCTAATGTAGTATATATGAATTTATCGTGTATATTAATATAATTTATCGTATAGAGCAACCTAGATGCGGTACGATAATTTGGGCTCCTGGCGTTTTGCCGAGGCAGCAAGGTGTGCTTTCGAGGAACACCAGAGCCTTCACGAACACGAACCAGTTAACATCTAATTTTCCGCCCTCAGTTGATCGTGCTTTTGTGCCTCTAATCACAATACACATACAGCAATACACACAGCTACACCATCACGACGCTCTCATCGACACCATGACTGACTGACAGATAAGCATAATAATCATGTCCATTCCCATGTAATCATTTATTCTTTCTTTAACTTGACTCGTGTCTCGGGACCGAAGTCTCGATCCCCATTGTCCACCGCCATATTGGGTAAAACGTTCTCCCTTGCCTCATTGCCACGTGGAACTATTGGTGAGTTAATTCCTGGCTAATATTAACCCTTATAACCTTACCCTATATATAAATTTATTATGTGAGACCTTTGGATATAAATTAGCTTCTTTCAGATTGAATTCAATTTAGATATGGAGTAGTTTTCATTTAGATTGATTTATTTGATTCATTATAGCTTAGTAATATTTAACTTCCATTGATAGTTTACCACAACTGTATTTGTGGGGGCTGAGTGCACGTTTTTAATTGGAAGCAGTCGGGGAGCGAGGTCTTTAGGTCAATAATCCTCCAGATTAATCAGAATAGGTGTTTTCCGGCTTAGTGGGACATTCGTGTACTTTGTAAACAGCTGTGCTCAAAATACCACTCATATATCTCACAACTGATTCGGATAAATTAATACCATCTCTTTTATATAGGGACGATTTTCCTTGGAATTCTCTCCAATTTTCTACAAAGAGTAAATTTTCTGTGTCACACATTTCTTTAACTGAATTATTGATGTCCTGTGCTAGACTATTACTGAAGGAGTTCGCGTTCAACCTAGGGATGATTCCGTTTACCACGCACTGTTCTGCCTTGTTTTATATAATTTTGATAAGTTATTTTATACTTACCTAGTATGTCTTTTATAAGGACCATGCCACCGTCGAAGCAATCATTGGAACCTACGTTTGCTACTACACACGATCCTGTCGGTATGGTAGAGATACATATGCTGTTGGTGATGTGTTCAAGCTTTCCACCAGGAATCACATTCACAGATCTCTTTTTTTTTTTTTTTTTTTTTTTTTTTTAAGAGACAATGAACGGAGGAAGGAAAAACACAGATAAAACAAAAAGGTCCATGTGCCTAAAGGCATCCTCCATTCATAAAATGTTTGTAACAACTGGATTTAAACATTTGTAGATTCTAAGTTTGTGGAAAGCAATTCGAGGGAAGTGAATTCCAAAGAGTAGTAGCTCTGGGGATAAATTAATTCTGATAAGCAGAAGTTCTGCATTGTGGAGGAGAAAGTGTAAATTCATGGGCGCTCTCAGGTGCCCTAGTTCTACGGGGAAAGATGTGGAGAGGCGGCACAATTGAAGCAAGTTCCTCGGAACAATTGCTGTGAAAATATCTGTAGAATAATGCAAGGGATGCAACGTTTCTTCGTATGGATAATGTAGGAAGGTCCTGTGTGATTGCAGGGTTATTGATTAATCTAATAGCTTTATTTTGAATTTTGTCCAACTGCCTCAATGCAACCACTCCACTTCCACCCCACAGAGGTGAACAGTAATCCACCTGAGAACGCACATGACTTTTATATATCACGGCCAACTGCTCGTCAGTGAAGAATTCTCGAACTCTGTACAGAAGTCCCAGTTTTCTAGAGGCATTCTTAGCAATGCTTCTAACATAATGTGTCCAGCTCAAGTTAGTAGTTAATGTTACACCGAGAATGTCAATACTAGGGGAAGTGGGAATATTTACATCATTAAAAAATATATGGGAGTCAGTGAGATTCTGTCGGTTAGAAAATTGAATGTACTTGGTTTTCTGTGCATTAAAGGAAACTAGATTCTTTTGTCCCCATCCATTAATTCTAGAAAGGTCCTTTTGTCTGTTTTGCATGGCAAACTCTACTCCCTGTCCACGGAGAATGCTATCACTGTATATTATGGTACATGACTCCTTTTGCTGGCTATGAACTTGTGTTGAGACTTTGCATTGTTTGTTTTGGGTCTCAATGCTTTGCCTGTTGATGTTTTTCTTTTCTCTTGAACAGATTTATCCTTTGATTTATCCTTTTCATTATCATCAGCAAAAAAAGCAAATTTATTTTGCGTAGGGATACCTGGTGTCTGTTTCCCCTTGTTCTGTTTCCTACTGTGACTTACCATCTGGAATGAATCAGATTGATGTGAAGTGCTTACCTGGCTGCCATTTTTGTCCACCTTTTCCTTTAAAATGGAATTTTCGTGACGGAGTTCGTCCACTTGACTCTTGTATGTCTCAATTGTGCATTCAAGGAACTGAATTTTCTCATTTGAAAGGCACATAAAACACTTGGCGTCCGGGTAGCCGTATCTTGGGAACCACTCAGGATAATATTTCTCATCACATTTATCACAAATAACTCGGATCGCTGGCATGATGATAGAGATATTTTACACCTGATAAAACACAAATAAAACAATAACAAATAATAGAGAGGAGAGAGAGAGGTGGGGTAGAAAGCAAAATATGACAATTAAACACATAACTCATACAAAAAACGACAATAATATGGAAAAAGAGAGAGAGAGAGAGAGGTGATAGGGTGATAATATAGATGTTAGGAAGTGATAAACCATCTTAGGGTCATAGCAAATTCCTTGGTGACGTCATAACTACATATAGCTCAGCTATGGCCGCAGTAATATTAAGGTATATTTTTCTGGACCCCCTTCTCCCTCATGTATAGCCCAATTAGGTTTTTATATTTTAAGACCTTCGACCGATTATTTAAGCGATCTTATGTCCTTTCGCCCCATTTCTTTGACAATTTAAAACCCTTTTGCCCGAATTCAGAACAGTGGTTTAAACCTCCTCGCTGGTTTAAACCCATGATTGAAACTCAATCCAGGACTATCGGTATTCAGAATAAAATCCTGAGCCGCTTATCCAGTCAATCCGCGGATTACTCAATCCGAGGTTTAACCCTTGTCTAGCGGGGGGTTTTGGGCTTATTTGGGCATATTCAGGCCCTCCTGAATGATAAATCAATTATCTGCATGAACAAAAAAATATTTAGCAAACAACTAGGCGCTAAAAGCTTCAAAATGAGACCAGAACGAGCTACGTAGCACTCGTGGTTCTCATACAGTGATACCAGTAACATGGGAGTTTAGCGTATAGCGGCATATTTTTCCCAGCTATGCTCACTACTGGCTACACTGCCGACCTCTCGAGAACACAGAGAACATGAGTTAATGGGCGACGGTAAGCCCTGGGAGTCGGCTGTCTGGCCCGCTTCGCTCCCGGCCATTTGCACTCTATTTTAACCCTTTAAAAGCCTTAATAATGCTCCTAACTTGCTGCAAATTGGAGCCGGACTTAAGTCCGGCCCCGATCTTTAACCCTTTATTGGCGGCGCGCAACTTATGTCGTGTGGAAGAAATTTGGACTAAGTGGCGGTTCACAACTTATGTCGTGTGCCATTTTCAGCACGTAATGTTGCAGAGAGAGAGAGCTGAGCGGTGTGAGGAGCGTAGTAAGGCTATGACCGACGTACACCACCGCGGTGGGCCAACTAAAGTGAAAACCACCCTCCCTTCCCCCCTCACACTCGCTACACAGGGAATTATGTAGGGAAAGTACCTAATTACATGGTTTTTGCACTCGTGTTGCACAATCGTTGCAAGAAAACTAACGGTCGTACAAGGATGGTTGGGGTATCATTGGAAAGCACTGTTTATGCCCTTTCAGGGATAGATACTTGTTTTACGCTCTGGGTCTTATTTAGGCATGAAAATGATCACGTAAACAACCCTATTTAGGGTAAAGACACCCCGCTGGGCGGTACATATAAATTACCGCCTAGGCCGCTCGTTAGGTGTTAAGGGTTAAACCTGCGGAAGAGTAGGTTTGAAGTTAGATCGAAGTTATAAAAACTTCAAATTACTTATGATAGCTTACACTAATCCATTAGGAATCCATAATATAAATTAATAAAGACTGGCACTGGCTATTTGCAGTCATTCTAAGCAAGGATTTATATAAATAATGGATATCAAGTGTAAGAATGCATCTCGGGCAGTCAATCCGAGATTTAAACCAGCGGGAGACTTGGCAGACGATCGATCGAAGGCTTCCTACTCGCCACTAAAATTTCTTATTATTACTTCCAACTAACACAAACTGTCATTAAACCGATTCTATTATATTGTAATAAACGGCAACAATGTTTACATTATGTTGGAAATTGTCTAAGCATACGAACAAACATATAATAAGTGCCAAGGGAACGAAGCATTGCCGTAGCCTAATCACTGATGCGGTTATTCGATAATAGTTGTAAGTGTCTTGATAACCTGAGATGCCTCTATGCTGAATAAAATTAATTTTACAATTAAATGTCCACGAAGATGTATTATATATGTTAGTATTGTATTAGTTTATCATAGAACCAATAGTATTAGTTCACTACATGTTGCATAGTAAATAGGCCATAATTATTCACTGTATCCATGCAGTTATTAATCCTTTGTATGAATTAACGAAAAACGAACGAACAGCCTCGGATGCGGACGGAACCAACGTTGACGAACCACGACCGACTAAGAACATGCCTTCGGACATTCTGAGAATGGCTACGTGGAATGTTAGTGGCATGAATGATGGCACAAAAGAGAGAGAGGTTCTGGAAGTGTTAGTGAATGCCAGGCTGGATGTATGTGGAATGACAGAGACCAAATGGAAAGGTTCAGATGTGAGAGAGTGGGAGTGTGGAATGGGTGTGTGTGCTGGAGTGAGTGAAGGAACAGCGAGAGAAGGTGCATGTTTGTTTGTAAGTAGCAAATGGAAGGAATGTGTAAGAGAGTATGGGTCTGTGGGTTCAAGGATTGTGTGGGTGAGAATGAAAGTAGGAATACAAACGTGGGTGATTGTATGCGTGTATGCCCCGACAGAGGATATACTTGAAAGAAAGAAAGAGGAGTTCTGGATGAATGTGGAGGCGTGCCTGGAGAAGTTTGACAAGAACGAAAGAATATTTCTGATTGGGGATATGAATGGTAAGGTGGGTGATAGGAAAGTTGAGGAAGTGGTGGGAAGGTGGGGGGTACCATCAGAGGTGAATGGGAATGGTAGTGCACTTGTGGACGTATGTATGGGGAGGAGGCTGTGGATAGCCAACACCTTCTTCCGACACAGAATGATCCACAGGTACACGTGGAAACGGATGTTGACGATGAAGGATAAGACAGTGGTGGAACGAAAGTCATTGATTGATTATGTATGTGTGGATGAACAAATGAAGAAATCTGTGATGGATGCTAGGGTGTATAGGGGTATTGGAGGGGGTCTGTCTGATCATTATGTAGTGGTAGCTAAGGTTAGGATACAAAAGAAGTGGGTGAGGAGAGCGGGAGGGAGGCGAGAGGAGGGTGGAATGGTGAGGAGGGTGGAGAGGTTGCAGGAGGAGGAAGTCAGGGAGGAGTACAGGAGAGCAGTGGAAAGACGACTAGGTGGGTTCGACCTGGAAGTTATGGAGGAAGTGGAGGAGATGAGCAAGGTGTTTAAGGATGAGATCTGTGCACCATGTGAGGAGGTGTGTGAAGTGAGGAGAAGAGGGAGGGGAGTGAAAGGTACAGCATGGTGGACAGAAGAGGTAAGAATAGCTGTGGAAGAAAAGAAGAAGGCATATAGAGAGTGGTTGGGTAGTAGAGGGAATGAAGATTCCGAGAGACAGAAACGAGCGAGGTACGTGGAGAGTAAGAGGGTGGTGAAGAGAGTAGTGAAGAGAAGAGTAGATGAGGAATTTGGAAGGAATCTGAGTGTAAAATGGAGGGAGAGTAAGAAACTGTTCTGGAAAGAAGTCAAGAAAGTTAGGGAAGGTAGCAAGGGAAACAGTAAGGGTGTGAAAGATAAGAATGGGAGAATGCTAGCCGAGAAGCAAGAGAGAGTCGAAAGATGGAGGGAGTACTTCAGTGAGTTGCTAAATGAAAGGAATGAAGAGCCAGCAAACATAGCTGGATATGGTATGGGAGGGAGAAGAAGAGAAGTAGTGGAGGAGGAGGTGGGGATCAGGAGGTCAGAAGTGTGGGAAGCCATGAAAAGAGTGAAGTTGGGGAAAGCACCAGGAACAGATGGAGTGTGTGGGGAAATGTTGAGGTATGGTGGTGAGATAGTGATAGAATGTGTATGGAAAATGTGCAAACTAGCATGGGAGAAGGGGAGTGCACCCGATGACTGGAAGACTGGCATAATAGTCCCCCTATAAGGGCAAAGGGGAAAGAGGAGTGTGTGGTAACCACCGAGGAATATGTCTTCTAAGCGTAGTAGGGAAGGTATACAGTAGGGTAGTGATTGAGAGAGTGAGAGTGAGAACGGAGAAATGGATAGGCGACGAGCAGGGAGGTTTTAGGAAGGGAAGAGGATGTGTAGATCAGATTTTTACCCTGAATTGTGTTGTGGAGAAGTATCTGGAGAAGAAAAAAAAGGTGTATGTTGCCTTTATGGACTTGGAGAAGGCCTATGACAGAGTGGATAGAGAAGGTTTGTGGAAAGTACTTAGAATATACGGGCAAGTTGCTGAAAGCAGTGAAGAGCATGTATGAGGGTGCAAAGGCGGCAGTACGTGTGGAGAGTGAGCAGAGCGAGTTCTTTGACCTGAATGTTGGTTTGAAACAGGGGTGTGTGATGTCCCCATGGTTGTTTACTGTATATATGGATGGAGTTATGAAAGAAATACTATCAAGAGCAGTGGATGTTGGTGTATCGCTGAAAAGGGAGGGAATTGAGTGGAAGCTACCTATAATGCTGCTTGCGGATGATACAGTTCTGATGAGTGATAATGAATGGGAGTTGCAGGGTCTGGTAAATGAGTTTGGAACAGTGTGCGAAAAACGGAATTTGAAGGTAAATACGGGGAAGAGCAAGGTTATGGTCTTCGAAAGGGGTGAAGTCACAGAGTGTGAGGTGAAGCTGAGCGGTCAGGCTATGGAGATCGTCAACTCTTTTAAGTATCTGGGCAGTGTGTTGAGTAAAGATGGGACTATGGATGAAGAGGTGCGGGAGAGGGTACAACAGGGGAAGAGGGTTGTAGGAACGCTAAAAGCAGTAACAAGAAATAGGGTGGTCAGTATGGAAGTGAAGAAGTCCTTTCATGACAGTGTGGTAATCCCGACACTGACTTACGGAAGCGAAGCATGGACGTTGGTTGAGAGACTCAGACCAAGAGTGAGAGCAGTGGAAATGAATTACTTAAGGAGTGCGTGCGGAGTTACATGGAGGGATAGACAGACTAATGAGGAAGTAAGAAGGAGGTGTGGTGTGGAGGTAGATGTGCTGGAAAGTGTGAAAAGGAACAACTTGAGATGGTTCGTCCATATGGAACGTATGGAAAGCGAGAGAATGACTAAGAGGGTGTACGAGAGCGAGGTGGAGGGACAGAGGGGGAGAGGTAGACCGAATATGGGGTGGAAGGATGGAGTGAGGAACTACATGAACGAAGGCGGTGCTGGTTGGGGGGAGGGGCGTCGACTGACTGGGGACAGAGGTGCATGGGGCGGTTCGTTCGTGGCCACCCCTTCGGGGATCACAGCGTCAGGCAATAGATAGATAGATAGATGAATTAAAGATATAGATTATATAAATAAGGAATCACAATTGATTTTTTTTTTTCAAATGCACTTAACAAGTGGCCTAGGACTAGTGAGATAATTTGTATGAGTTGTCTTTTCCATAGCCTAGTAGGTTGCAATGCTGCATAGTTTAAATCACAAGTTACATTGGTAACGGTTTTTGCCTACATACTTAACACCTAACGAGCGGCCTAGGCGGTAAATAATATGTAGCCACCAGCGGGGTGTTTTTACCCAAAATAGGGCTATTTACGTGATCATTTTCATGCCTAAATTAGACCCAGAGCATAAAGCAAGTATATATCCCTGAAAGGGCATAAACAGAGCTTTCCAATGACACCTCAACGATCCTTGTATGACCGCTAGTTCTCTTGCAACAATCGCGCAACAACCATGTAATTCGGTACTTTCCCTAAACAATTCACTGTGTAGCGAGTGTGAGAGGGTGGAGGAGGGTGGGATTCATGTCAGTTGGTCCACCGTGGTGGTCTGGAGCAGTCATACGCTCGCTACTCTCCTGCCACCACTTGTCTCTCTCTCTCAGCAACATTACGTGCTGAAAATGCCACACGACTTATGTTGTGAGCCGCCACATAGTCCAAATTTCTTTCACTCGACATATGATGCGCGCCGCTAAAGAAGGGTTAATGGTTACAAATTATTTCAGTTGAGCTATTTATCCTATATACAGTACATGTGTCCAATTAAGGGAGTATTAACAGTGCTGAGCATGCGGTGGATGCAGTATCTTATGTATAATCTTAACTTACTGTATCTAAAGTAGCGGCCTACAGTATTTGGTTTAGCGTTTTAGTCATCATTATCAATCTTAAATGTATTAATTGATAGATTATAAGTCGAACCACGGAGAACACATTAGTTCTGCATTAATACATAAGCCAATATCAATATTTAGAACTATAAATACACTGAGAGTGCTTTCTTTTTATGATTAGCTTGGTGACTTCAAATGTATTAACACACAAAGAGCGGGTGGTAGGGTATTTTACACTGTGCCGCCCAGCGTTTTTTTTTAACCCTAAATAGGGTTGTTTCTGTGCTCATTTTCATGCATAAACAAGACCCAGAGCATAAAACAAGTATCTATCCCTGAAAGGGCGTAAACAGAGCTTTCCAATGACACCCGAACCATCCTTGTACGACCACTGGTTCTCTTGCAACGATCGTGCAACACGAGTGCAAAAAACCTAAAATATGGTAATTTCCGTACATAATTCCCTGTGTAGCGAGTAAGAGGAGGGGGAGGAAGGTGGAATACAGTTCAGTTTACCCACGGCGGTCGTGGGGAGCGGTCATAAGGTTACTACGCTCGTCCCACCGCTCAGCTCTCTCTCTCAGCAACATTACGTGCTGAAAATGACACTCGACAGATGTCGTGCACCGCCACATAGTCCAAATTTATTTAACTCGACAGATGTCGTGCGCCGTTGGTTAACGGTTAATAGCCTATGGTTGCCATGCAATTGGTTTGGATAAATGGAGCAGTTGATATCCTTACAGGTAGAAATGAATGAACATTTATTTGTTGATAATTGATTACAAAACAAAAATAACAGGTTGCAGTTTATCACAGTACTGGAGTTTGGCAAAGCTCGATTGATTGTATTTTTCCTCTGAATAGGCTACCTGCCAATATCCAACAGTAGGCCTGTCTTTCATGACATACACATACTGTACATATACAGGTATACTTGTAAATTAAATATTATGTCCGATATATGCCATCATCTATATGCTCAGATATATTTTTCAATTTTCGAAACTCTCAAAAGCTTGAAGTAACTGACATAAATAGGAGGAAAGTAGCGACATGTCAGTAGTAGGCTACTCCTACAGTTTAAGTATAGGCTACCCGGTACCTGATCATTTCTAATTCTATATACATATTTATTTAATGTGTACTCTCTTGGTCTATCTATTGCCTGACGCCGTGATCCCCGAAGGGGTGGCCATGTACGAATTGCCCCATGCACCTCTGTCCCCAGTCAGTCGACGCCCCTCCCCCCAACCAGCACCACCTTCGTTCATGTACTTCCTCACTCCATCCTTCCACCTCTCATTCGGTCTACCTCTCCCTCTCTGTCCCTCCACCTCGCTCTCGTACACCCTCTTAGTCATTCTCTCACTTTCCATACGTTCCATATGGCCGAACCATCTCAAGTTGTTCCTTTTCACACTTTCCAGCACATCTGCCTCCACACCACACCTCCTGCTTACTTCCTCATTAGTCTGTCTATCCCTCCATGTAACTCTGCACGCACTTCTTAAGTAATTTATTTCCACTGCTCTCACTCTTGGTCTGAGTCTCTCAACCAACGTCCATGCTTCGCTTTCGTAAGTCAGTGTCGGGATTACCACACTGTCATGCAAGGACTTCTTCACTTCCATACTGACCACCCTAGTTCTTGTTACTGCTTTCAGCGTTCCTACAACCCTCTTCCCCTGTTGTACCCTCTCCCGCACTTCTTCATCCAGAGTCCCATCTTTACTCAAAACACTGCCCAGATACTTAAAAGAGTTGACAATCTCCATAGCCTGACCGTTCAGCTTCACCTCACACTCAGTGACTTCACCCCTTTCGAAGACCATAACCTTGCTCTTCCCCGCATTTACCTTCAAATTCCGTTTTTCGCACACTGTTCCAAACTCATTTACCAGACCCTGCAACTCCCATTCATTATCACTCATCAGAAATGTATCATCCGCAAACACCAGTATTGGTAGCTTCCACTCAATTCCCTCCCTTTTCAGCGATACACCAACATCCACTGCTCTTGATAGTATTTCTTTAATGACTCCATCCATATATACAGTAAACAGCCACAGGGACATCACACACCCCTGTTTCAAACCAACATTCAGGTCAAAGAACTCGCTCTGCTCACTCTCCACACGTACTGCCGCCTTCGCACCCTCATACATGCTCTTCACTGCTTTCAGCAACTTGCCATCTACTCCGTATATTCTAAATACTTTCCACAAACCTTCTCTATCCACTCTGTCATAGGCCTTCTCCAAATCCATAAAGGCAACATACACCTTTTGTTTCTTCTCCAGATATTTCTCCACAACACAATTCAGGGTAAAAATCTGATCTACACATCCTCTTCCCTTCCTAAAACCTCCCTGCTCGTCGCCTATCCATTTCTCCGTTCTCACTTTCACTCTCTCAATCACTACCCTACTGTATACCTTCCCTACAATGCTTAGAAGACATATTCCTCGGTGGTTACCACACACTCCTCTTTCCCCTTTGCCCTTATATAAATTTATGTAAATTTCATTAATCGATTTTAGGAGTATAGTTGGTTATTGGAAGGAACATAATAATAGGGGGACTATTATGCCAGTCTTCCAGTCATCGGATGCACTCCCCTTCTCCCATGCTAGTTTGCACATTTTCCATACACATTCGATCAGTATCTCACCACCATACCTCAACATTTCCCCATACACTCCACTCCTGGTGCTTTCCCCAACTTGACTCTTTTCATGGCTTCCCACACTTCTGACCTCCTGATCCTCACCTCCTCCTCCACTACTTCTCTTCTTCTCCCTCCCATACCATTTCCAGCTATGTTTGCTGGCTCTTCATTCCTTACATTTAGCAACTCATTGAAGTACTCTCTCCATCTTTCGACTCTCTCTTGCTTCTCGGCTAGCATTCTCCCATTCTTATCTTTCACACCCTTACTGTTTCCCTTGCTACTTTCCCTAACTTTCTTGACTTCTTTCCAGAACAGTTTCTTACTCTCCCTCCATTTTACACTCAGATTCCTTCCAAATTCCTCATCTACTCTTCTCTTACTTTCCTTCACTACTCTCTTCACCACCCTCTTACTCTCCACGTACCTCGCTCATTTCTGTCTCTCGAAATCTTCATTCCCTCTATTACCCAACCACTCTCTATATGCTTTCTTCTTTTCTTCCACAGCTATTCTTACCTCTTCTGTCCACCATGCTGTACCTTTCACTCCCCTCCCTCTTCTCCTCACTCCACACACCTCCTCACATGCTGCACAGATCTCATCCTTAACCCCTCCACCCCGGAAGGGCTCTTGAACGCCCATAACAAACTCGGCCCGCGCAACCCGGAAGGGCTCTTGAACGCCCATTGCTTGCGTGAGTGCTTTCGAATGCCGCGCGTACATTTTTGGTATCGTGCGAGGGTAGGTGGCGCCACCAGGCGTAAACTACGCCACAACAACAGTATCTACCCCAACGCCATCATGGATAGTACGCCAAATAGTGATTCCGCTGTGTCCGATACCGTGCTTCCTACGACGCCCTTGCTAGTTCGTCGCGCCTTACCCCGACGCCATCGCCTAAATGTGTTATCTCCCGGAGGTATTGAGACGACATTGAGACTATATGAGCGTGCTGATGCCAAGTATATTGTTGATGATATAGTCAGTGATGACTCAAGTAATTATAAGTCGAGTGATTATGGCCATGAGAGTGAGAAAGAAGAGCAATTCCTGGGATTTGCGAGAGAACATGACAGTGATGAGAGTGATGAAGGTGATGTACCAGTTGTTGAGGAAGCTGGTTTACCTAAAGACAGTGAACTTGAGAGAGTGAGTGAGTGGGAGAGTTCAAGGTCACTCACCAAATTTCGCATAAGTGACACGACGCCAAGCCCTTCCCCAGGTAAATCGCCTTTCAAGCTACACTTATATAAGCAGAAAATACTTGAGAAGGCGGCCGCGGCAGCTAGGGAACAACCAAAATACTTGGTGAGGATGAGGCTGTGAGTGAGGGTGAGCGTGGTGACCCTTCTCGCCCGCCATTGTCTCCCTTATCTACCCACGCCACCCAAGATGACCCGGATGCCCCGCATTATTCCCCACCACCCCCACCACTGCCAAGGGTTGAGGACCCCCCACTTTCGGCCTATTTGCCTCCTAGGTCCCCCGACAGGAGACATACTGCTGCCGAAAAGGGGAAAGGCAGGAAATATACCAAAAAAATTAAGAAAAGTAAGAGAGTTTTGTTCGAGGCTCCCGCGGCGTCCACCCCTGCCGGCCCCAGCCATACGCCCCCGCATCTTTCCCCACGGTCCTCCCCACCTCTCCCGCCTTCAACATGTCTTCCTGAAGAAGTCTTTGAGCTCGCATCACCAATACCTGGGCCTAGTGACAGTGAAGCATTGCTTTCTGTCACTCGTCGCAGGCCAAGGAGCCCAGGACCTCGGGGGGACACAGCCTCACCTGCCACTCCTTCCCCACCTCGCCCACCCGCACGCCGCCCACGCATCACTGGTTCCCCGCCAGATTATGTGGGGGCCACTGATGATGAAGGGCACCTCTCTGAAGACTCTGGCCATGATTACATAGGTCCACCGTCAGGGCAAGATGACCACTCTGACGATGACTATATGGACATCGACGACCCTCGACCCATCCGCTTGGCCCGGCGTCGTGCTGCCCGTCGTGCTGGCCGCCGCCCTGGCCGACGCCCTCGCCGCCCTAGGGCGCGCGCCTCCCGAGTTGGCCGTGGTCGTTCTGGGCCACCAGCTGGAGCTCCTCGTCAGCGTAGACAAGACCCATTCTATGTTTTTCAGTGGCAAGACGTAGTTGATGGGGATGGATACAACCCTGATGTGCCAGCTTTTGATGAGGTACTGGAGGGTTCAGGCATTACCCCCAATTTTCCTGCAGGCCCCAATGCTCCACCACACGAACTATTTGATGCCTTCTTTGATGAGGAGGTGGTAGGCTATGTTGTCAAAGAGACAAATAAGCAGCACCAATTCCAGGTCCACTTTTTGGGCAAGGTGACCAAGGGCCACATGAGGCAGTGGACCCCAGTAACTCATAAAGAGTTCATGGTGTTCCTGGCACTCACCATGCTAATGCCTCATGTCAAGAAGCATAGGTTGCCTGACTATTGGATCACCAATGATCTGATATCCACCCCTGCCTTCGGGAAATATATGTCTCGCGACCGATACCTTGATATCCTCGCAGCGCTCCATCTTGTCACCAACACCGACGTCCACCTCGGTGACAAGCTGTGGAAGATTAGGACGTTGTATGAGATGATGCGAGAACGCTTCACCTCGTACTTCAAGCCCTTCCGCAAGGTCGTCATTGACGAGTCTCTTGTGCTGTTCCGGGGAAAACTCAGCTTCCGGCAGTACATCCCCTCAAAAAGACATCGCTTTGGCATAAAATTCTTTGTGCTGTGCGACTGCCAAACTGGCTATGTCCTGGACTTCCTGGTCTACAGCGGGAAGGAAGGGGACTTGCTTGTGGACCCCCTCATTGGCTTTGGCGGAGCAGTGGTGCAAGCCATGATGGACCGCTACTTTCATAAGAATCACGTCCTCTACACGGACAATTATTACACGTCCCCCACTCTCTCACAGTACCTGCATGAGCGCAAGACGGGGACTGTAGGCACAGTACGAGGGAAAAGGAAGGGCATGCCACCTTTCCCTCCAAAGACCAAAAAAGGTGATGTGTTCAAGAAGAAGTCGGGGCCCATTCTGGCTATCCACTGGCACGACCAGCGGAAGGTCAACCTCCTGACCACCATCCACAAGGGGGAAATGGTGGAGACTGGCAAGGCGGATCGCCGCACCCAGGCCAGGGTGACCAAGCCCGATGCTGTCCTGGACTACAACATCAACATGAGGCTGGTGGACAAGTCCGACATGCAGATAGGCTTCATTGGCTGCCTGCGTACCTCGTGCAGATGGTACAAAAAGTTCTTTCTGCATATGGTGGACATGTCAGTTCTGAATGCCTACAATATATACAAGCTTCGGAATGTGAACACACCCATGAAGTTCAATAGCCTGCGGAGGTTCCAAAAGCAGGTGTTGACGGAGCTCCTGGAGAAGTATGCTACGCCACAGAGGGCAGTGGCACATCCTGGGCCCGCCGTTATTGACCGCTTGCAGTGTGCTCAATACTTGATTAGGCACAGGCTTGGTTCCCTGCCTCAGAATGAATCAGGAAGAACGCAGCAGAAGCGGTGCCATGTCTGCTACAACAGCAGGGTGAGGCCGAGGTCAGGTAAAAAGTCAACCATGGAGTGTGTGGAGTGCAAGGTGGCATTCTGTGCTTTAGAGTGCTTCTTTGATTACCACTCCAAGCTGGAGTTCTAATAATCATACTGAAATTGCCAAATAAAATGACAATATGTACACTATAATTATATAAAGGCAAAAAGTGGAAGAAAACCAATTTATTGTAATACAAAAGTCATGTATTATGAGAAAATTGATACAAATACAATTACACCATAATAATATGTGAAAGTGACACATATGTATATACCAAGTGACATTCATATGAGTAGAACCTATAGAAATATATAAATCAGTGAAAAAAGACACAATAAATTGTATATAAAACGTTTACAAATCATATAACTAAGTGAAAGTGACACAAGACCTAATATTTTTGATGGCCAAAGTATAATAAACACCTGTGATAACGAATAATCAGTGCCTAATACAACAATAACCTACCTCAATTACTAATAAAATGTACGGTATCGAGTGAAAATGAGCATTATCAGTGACAGTGACACTCTCTAAAGCATATTTGTCAAAGTGAAAGTGACACAAGACCTAATATTTGATGGCCAAAGTACAATAAACACCTGTGATAACGAATAATCAGTGCCTAATACAACAATAACCTACCTCAATTACTAATAAAATGTACGGTATCGAGTGAAAATGAGCATTATCAGTGACAGTGACACTCTCTAAAGCATATTTGTCAAAGTGAAAGTGACACAAGACCTAATATTTGATGGCCAAAGTACAATAAACACCTGTGATAACGAATAATCAGTGCCTAATACAACAATAACCTACCTCAATTACTAATAAAATGTACGGTATCGAGTGAAAATTAGCAATATCAGTGACGGTGATACCCTAATAAACATACTTTATATAATTGGCCTCAAAATAACTATAAAAATATCAAATAAACATCACATTCTCAATATCAAACACTAAAATCGTCTAAGGGAGATAAATACTTTGGCGCGACGAGCGGCTAGGTGCGTCGTAGCCATGGCCGGGGCGACGCGTCCGAACGCTGGAAGAATTTGCCGCAGAAAAGCACTCGTCTTCCCGCGCTCATCATTATGCAACCAGAGGGGCTAGAGACCTCTACTCAACGCCATTCGACAGAGGAAGGTTTGTGGAACATTATTTTTTTGTATTCACAACATTACATGCCATATTCATTGACTTACAGAGGAGTTAACATAGCCCAAAGATCGTCAAAACACCCGGTACTGCAGCACAGTCGCGAGCTATAGCCCCCGGGGCTGGAGGGTTAAACACCCTGTTCATCTCCTCCACTTCCTCCATAACTTACAGGTCGAACCCACCTAGTCATCGTTCCACTGCTCTCCTGTACTCCTCCCTGACTTCCTCCTCCTGCAACCTCTCCACCCTCCTCACCATTCCACCCTCCTCTCGCCTCCCTCCAGCTCTCCTCACCCACTTCTTTTGTATCCTAATCTTAGCTACCACTACATAATGATCAGACAGACCCCCTCCAATACCCCTATACACCTTAGCATCCATCACAGATTTCTTCATTCGTTCATCCACACATCCATAATCAATCAATGACTTTCGTTCCACCACTGTCTCATCCTCCATCGTCCACACCCGTTTCCACGTGTACCTGTGGATCATTCTGTGTTGGAAGAAGGTGTTAGCTATCCACAGCCTCCTCCCCACACATACGTCCACAAGTGCCTTGCCATTCCCATTCACCTCTGATGGTACCCCCCACCCTCCCACCACTCCCTCAACTTTCCTATCAACCACCTTACCATTCATATCCCCAATCAGAAATATTCTTTCGTTCTTGTCAAACTTCTCCAGCCACGCCTCCACATTCATCCAGAACTCCTCTTTCTTTCTTTCAAGTTTATCCTCTGTCGGGGCATACACGCATACAATCACCCACGTTTGTATTCCTACTTTCATTCTCACCCACACAATCCTTGAACCCACAGACCCATACTCTCTTACACATTCCTTCCATTTGCAACTTACAAAAAAACACACACCTTCTCTCGCTGTTCCTTCACTCACTCCAGCTCACACACCCATTCCACACTCCCACTCTCTCACATCTGAACCTTTCCATTTGGTCTCTGTCATTCCACGTACATCCAGCCTGGCATTCACTAGCACTTCCAGAACCTCTCTCTCTGTTGTGCCATCTTTCATGCCACTAACATTCCATGTAGCCATTCTCAGAATGACCGAAGGAATCAGAAGGAATCTCTTGGTAAAACAACTTATTATATTATATAATTTATTTTGTGAATTGGTAATTACAAACTTGAATTCACCTGAGCGA
Organism: Paralithodes platypus; assembly: GCA_032716605.1. Lineage (NCBI taxonomy): Eukaryota > Metazoa > Arthropoda > Malacostraca > Decapoda > Lithodidae > Paralithodes > Paralithodes platypus. Next base: position 62,133,702 of record CM064487.1, on the reverse strand, counting down.
AAGCAAAAGACGAAAATAAGGACATAATTATATAGATACAATGGCTCGTTCGTGTTCTTATTGGCTGACTGCATTCCTTACGGCACTGTGATTGGCTGTTGCAAACCTTCGACTTGAAAAGAATTTTAAGCCGTGGATTACTCGATCTCGATCTTAAGCCCGTGTTCTGAATATGGATAAACCTTTGTTTTCGATCCAGGATCGAGTAATCTCAATCCCAGGTTTAAACCTGCTCCGAAATCCGAGGTTAAAAACGGTGTCCTGAATTCAGGCCTTTGTGTCACTTTGTGTCTCACACAGTACGGCCACCGTTCGACAGCCGCCGACAGAGGACGACTTGCACTTTTTCGCCGATTGTAATCGAATCACTGGATCACTGCACGATCATCGCAGGCACACAATTGCTCTACAACAAGCCCTCGACTGTCACTCAACATACACACGTCACACACACGTCATACACGCCAGAAAGACGAACGTTGTAGAATAAATCGCTGACCGGCGACTCTACTCACTCGGCTATCACACGTTCGTCATACATTTAAAGTGCGTTAAGAGCACGATAATGCCGCCTTTGGTCGACAACCATACGTTTACAGCACAACAGACGCACCTACGTTGAACAATAAATACGACCGTTGTACGCCGCACACGATACTGACATGGCAAAGGAACCGTCCTATGTATATATATATATATATATATATATTTATATAAATAACACCCCGTTCTTAACATTAATCATCAATTACAAACCCCAATATACTATGTATACTAAGAATACAACTATAATAATAATACACTGTAGTTAAGTAGTCGATAGGTGAATGTATACCTATATCATTACACGATCTGGTATACACTGACTTTGAGGCAGTATATCATTAGTTTAGAAGTGGATGTATTTTGGTAAACTTGTAGATGTTTATGTTAACTATAGGCTACACACACACACGCACGCAGAGAGAGAGAGAGAGAGAGAGAGTCAGTGAGAGAGAACTACTCGCAGACATACAATACAGTATATAAACTAAAATAATACACACACACACACACACACACAAACACAATATATATATAAACTAAATAATACACAACCAACCACGCAAACGGCCACACACACACAAACGCACACAGACACACAGTATATATCAACTAAATAATACATAACCAAACACGCAAACGCACACACACACACAAACAGACACACACACACACACACACACACACATACACAATATATATAAACTAAATAATACACAACCAAACACGCAAACGCGCACACACACACACACACACACACACACAATATATATAAACTAAATAATACACAACCAAACACGCAATTTTTTTTGTGAAGTTTGCATGAAAAGTAAAGAAAATAGCATATTGACCTTTTATTTAACCTTGACCTGTGACCTTGACCATTCATATGGCAGTGAATAGTTTATTGTATGACCTTGGCCTAGGTATTCCGAATATACATGGTAAGCCTAGTGGGAATCTAAGAGTTGGTATAAGAAATACTAGTAAAAAAACTATTTTGACCTTTGACCTTGAATTTTGACCTTACGCTTTAGTTTATTTTTCAAAAATTTGGGCAATACAATATCAAGGTTACCAGTAACTAGTAGAGTGAAAATGAAGACGTTTGAATAAAAACGAAAAATATATAGAATAAGTTGACTTTTGACATTGACCTGTAACATTGACCTCTATGTAATATTAATTTAGTTTTGTCCATTGACATTGCCCAGGAAAATAAAATAAGCATGACTAATTTCATTAAAACCCATCAGTTAGTTTTATATATATTTATAGAATAGTTGACCTTGACCTTTGACCTTGACCTTCATGACATGTGTCTCAAAATTTGTTATTTTCCTTTCCATTTAAAGTGCAAATATCTCACCAAATTTTGTGAAGTTTGCATGAAAAGTAAAGAAATTAGCATAGTGACCTTATATTTGACCTTGAATTGTGACTTTGACCTTTCATATGGAATTGAATAGTTTCTTGTATGACCTTCGCCTAGGTATTCCGAATATTCATGGTAAGCCTAGTGAAAAGCTAACAGTTAGAATAAGAAATAGTAGTACAAAACTTATTTTGACCTTTGACCTTACCCTTTAGAATATTTAACTAATATTTGGTCAATACAATATCGAGGTTACCAGTAACTTGTATAGTGAAAATGAAGAAATTTGAGTAAAAACTAAAACACATGAAATATTGACCTTATTTTTAACCTTGACCGTTGACCCTAACCTTTTATTAAAATGTAAAATTTATGATTGACTGACCATCGCATTGACCAAATATATATACCTGTGAAATTTGGTGAAAATCAATCGAACGGTCTAGGAGGAGTTACCAGACGGACGACGACGGACGACGACAGACAAGCTGATTGGTGGCGCACAGTATACGGGCGGAATCTGTGTGTGCGATACCACTCTGCTTCGCAGAGTTGATAATAATAATAATAATAAAGTAGGTGTGCAGTTTTCGCATTACCAAAAAAAAAATAAATAAAAAATGCATACACAACTCTGCGACCTATAATTCTGAAAGTAGTATTGAATCTCTTAGGTTAAATAGGTTTATATTATATATATATATATATATATATATATATATATATATATATATATATATATATATAAAACTATAAAATATATATAAGAAAGAAATAGTGTCCATGATCTGTGACCTTTACCATTCACCTTGACCTTTGAATAACAAAAACACAAAATTTGAACAATCGTTGCATTGACCAACCAAATTTGCCAGCAAAATTTGGTGACGATAAGTAACCCGTTCAGTACAGTTCTGTTGGTTTCATTTCATACTGGATATTAAGACTATTATCATTAGTTTATGAAGGGCCTTCATAAAATTAGCAGGCTTTCAACCATTTTAAATAACTCTTCTTACTACCACAGAACCTTCATAAGCTCTACAATATCGTCTAATTATAGCTAGAATACAATAATAAAAGACACAAGGTTAAACAGTTTAGGAAGAGTATTACAAAAATTATTAGAACTCTTATTTTGTTCTTTGACGTTGATCTTTAACCTTAAGTAATATAATATATATATATATATATATATATATATATATATACATATATATACAGTATATATATATATATATATATTCATAATATAATATTATATATATATATATATATATATATATATATATATATATATATATATGATTGAAATTCATGTTATTTAAGTAAAATGCAAATATCAGTCGTCAGCTTATCGAAATTATAGTATTTTTTATGATGAATTTTAACTTATGGCCTTGTCTTGTGACCTTGACCTTTATGTAGGATTATTTTTTTGCTTGCTCTGATGTAACACTAGAAAATCAAATAAGTGTGTCAAATTTCATTAAATATCATCAATTAGTTTCAGAGGTATTAAAGGAATAGTTGACCTTTACCATTAAACTTCATCTTGACCATCATAATGTCTGAAGATTTAGCATTTTAATTTTCCCTTAAAGCACAACTATCTCAACGAATTTTGTGAAGTTTACATGAATAGTAAAGACATTTGCATATTGACCTTATATTTGACGTTGACCTGTGACCTTGACCTATCAAAGGGAATTATGTTTATTCTTGTATGACCTTGGTCTAAGCATTCCGAAAATGCATGATATGTCTAATGAGAATCTTACATTAAATAGGAAATACTAGTACAAATCATATTTCAACCTTTAACCTTGACCTTTAACCTTATAATTTCTTATCAAGGCTTTAGTTAGCTTAACAGCAATGTTCTTATTAGTTAGCATAATGAATATGGTGTAATTTGGATTACAATTTATTGATTACAAATAGTGATCATATACTGCGACCTTGACCTTTGACCTTTGACTAAAAATAAAATACATATATTTGGATGGTCATCGCATTGACCAACTGAATTTGCCTGTATAATTTGATGACAATACATTAGACAGTCAAGGATGAGTTTGGGGAAAATGACAAATACTCTTGTTTTGACCTTGACCTCTGACCTTAAATATTAAAATATTTATGTGAAATTTGATATATATGATATTTAAGTAATAAGGCATAACATAGCCAGTTTTCTAAAAATTAGTAATCTTTTTTAATAAATAATAAAAGTTGACCTTTGACCTTGACCTGTGACCTTGACCTTTATGTAAGAGTACATTTTTGTTTGCATTGACATTTCCCATGACAATCAAATAAGCATGCCTAATTTCATTAAAATCCCTGTTAGTTTCATATATATTTATAGGATAGTTGACCTTGACCTTTATCTTGACCTTTATATGTCTCAACATTGATTATTTTCCTTTGTATTTAAAGTGCAACTATCTCACCAAATTTTGTGAAGTTTGTATGAAAAGTAAATAAACTAGCATATTGACCTTTTATTTGACCTTGACCTGTGACCTTGACCATTCATATGGAATTTAATAGTTTATTGTATGACCTTGGCCTAGGTATTCCGAATATACATGGTAAGCCTAGTGGGAATCTAAGAGTTGGTATAAGAAATACTAGTAAAAAACCTATTTTGACCTTTGACCTTGAACTTTGACCTTATGCTTTAGTATATTTTTCTAAAATTTGGGCAATACAATATCAAGGTTACCAGTAACTAGTATAGTGAAAATAAAGACACTTGAATCAAAACTAAAAATATATAGAATAAGTTGACCTTTGACGTTGACCTGTGACATTGATGTAAGAGTAATTTTGTTTTGTCCTTTGACATTGCCCAGGAAAATAAAATAAGCATGACTAATATCATTAAAACCCATCAGTTAGTTTATTATATATTTATAGAATAGTTGACATTGACCTTTGACCTTGACCTTAATGACATGTGCCTCAATTTTTTTTATTTTCCTTTTCATTTAAAGTGCAAATATCTCACCAAATTTTGTGAAGTTTGCATGAAAAGTAAAGAAATTAGCATAGTGACCTTATATTTGACCTTGAATTGTGACCTTGACCTTTCATATGGAATTGAATAGTTTCTTGTATGACCTTTGCCTAGGTATTCCAAATATTCATGGTAAGCCTAGTGAGAATCTAACAGTTAGAATAAGAAATAGTAGTACAACACTTATTTTGACCTTTGACCTTGACCTTTGACCTTATCCTTTAGAATATTTAACTAATATTTGGTCAATACAATATCGAGGTTACCAGTAACTTGTATACTGAAAATAAAAAAAAAATTGAGTAAAAACTAAAACACATGAAATATTGACCTTATTTTTAACCTTGACCTTTGACCCTAACCTTTTATTAAAAATTAAAATTTATTTTTGACTGACCATTGCATTGACCAAATGTATATACCTATGAAATTTGGTGAAAATCCATCGAAAGGTCGGTCTAGGAGGAGTTACCGGACGGACGACGACGGCCGACGACGACGGACGACGACAGACAAGCTGAATGGTGGTGCACAGTATACGGGCGGAATCTGTGTGTGCGATACCACTCTGCTTCACAGAGTTGATAATAATAATAGTAATAGAACTGCCTGTTATCCATCTGGTTAGAGCACAAGATATAGTTAGATTGGCTTCTCGGCTTAGCCCTTTAAAGATAGGTAGATGAGAATTAGGTAGAGTGGGGGAGAGATAGATAATGAGGTAGATGGATGGAGGGAGAGAGGTATAGTAGATTGAGAATGAGGTAGATGGAAAGAAGGAGAGAGGTAGATTGAGCATAAGATGGATGGATAGAGGAAGAGTGATAGATAGAGAGTGATGTAGATAGATAGAAGAGAGGAAGATTGATAATGAGGTAGATGCAAGGAGGGGGAGAAGTAGAGAGAGAACGAGGTATATGGAAGGAGGGAGAGAAGGAGATTGAGAATGAAGTGGATGGAAGGAAGGAAGTGAGGTCGATAGAGCATGAGGTGGAAGTAGGAAGAGAGGTAGATTGATAATAAGGTAAATGGAAGGAAGGAGAGACGTAGACCGAGAGTGAGATGGATGGAAAGAGGAAGAGTGGTAGATAGAGAATGAAGTAGATGGATAGAGAGATAGATGCAAGGAGGGAGAGAGGTAGATCAATAATGAGGTAGATGGATAGAGAAGGAGAGGTGGACCAAAAATGAGGTAGATGGACGGAGGGAGAGAGGTAGATAGAAAATTAGGTGGATGGAGAAAGAGAGGTAGATGGAAGGAGGGAGGGAGGTAAATTGATAGTAAGGTAGATGGAAGGAGGGAAAAACGTAGATAGAAGGATGGAGAAAGGTAGATTGATAATAAGGTAGATGGAAGGAGGGAGAGAGGTACATAATGAGGTAGATGGAAGGAGGGAGAGAGGTAGATAATGAGGTAGATGGAAGGAAGGAGGTAGAGAGAGAATGAGGTAGATGGAAAGGGGGGGATAGATAGATTGATAATAAGGTAGATGCAGGAGGGAGAGAGGTACATTGATAACGAGGTAGATGGATAGAGGAGAGGTAGACGGAAAATTAGGTGGAGGGAAGGAGTGAGAAAGGTAGATAGAGACTGAGGTGGAAGGAGGAAGAGAGGTAGATCGATAATGAGATGCATAGAAAAAGTGAGAGAGGTAAACCAAGAGTGAGGTGGAATATAGGAGAGGTAGACCAAGAATTTATAACTTGCACACTGGTACCTTCGCCAAAGATATTTAGTAGAGCACATACCTCTAACATGCAACACCTGAACGCTTAGGTTGATGCTGTAATATATGTGTGACTGAACTTGTGTAAGGTTGTAACATAACAAATAATGAAAGTGGATACAATTTAATTTGAACTAAAAGTTGTTGTTGCTGTTCCCCAGGATGTCTGACTGAACAGCCACAAGTTCCCAAGCAAGGCCAAGGCCATAACTGAGCGCCCCTACAGAACCCTGCTTACCTGTCGGGAATAGGGTAATGATCCCGACAGGTTTTGGTCCAATAGGACATTTGAATTTGGTGGTATCGTATTGCTTGTACGATTTCGGCTGGTTCTTTGTGTATTGTAGTTTATTCTTAGGTTAGGTTAAATATTAACTGTAATGTATAAATATCTACATCAGCTCTAGATGTATTATGAAACCAAGTTATGGGTTATAATTATTATGAGCCGGCAGCCATATGTAATTTCGCGAAAGCGATCAAACAAATTCACATCTACAATCTGACTCAACCCACAGTTCACCATGTGCTACAAATACTAATCTATAACAACAGTCCTACATCACCAGTCCTCTAAGCTAAGTTCATTGTATCGATATTGTATTTTGTGAACATTCCTACATGTTATGCAATTGAATTAGCCGTGTGTGGGGGACTGGATTACACCCATCGACTACGTCGTTGGTAATTATATTATAACTATTTGTTGGGATATTTCATGTACCAGTGATATGTAATTTAACCTCTTTATCTAAATTCCCAACAAATAATGGTCCTTCGAACCCTAAGGCTTCCTTTACCGTAGTACCGTTTTGTTTGCTTCCTTGACGCTTGTGGGCTTACAAATGGCCGCCGCCTCGCGCGTTGTTGGCTGACTGCCATTTCCCTAGTTTCGACCCAGCTTCTTTCCCTCGTGTTTTTTACCATTTAGGCGCCGTCCCTATCTTTTTTGGGGCTAGTTTCCAGGATTTTTTTGGGCGTGTGATCCTTGGCGTTTTTTTGGTGGGTTAGCTGGGCTGGTGATTGGGGTAGGGGTAATTTCGTCGGGCGCCATTTCGCGCTCGTAGGCTAAGCTAGGCCTGCAGGTGTCTGTGGTGGCTGTTCATTTCGCTTTGGTGGTGTGCCTGTGGTGTTCATTGTGTTTTGTCATTGTGGGACTCATTTTTTATTTTGCTGGTGGGGAGGGTTCTCATGTGACCTTTTATATTTCAATTTCATAATAGCCTAGGCCTAGTTGCTTAAAGTGGCGGTCATGAGTGTCGGTGTTTGTTAATTCCTAAGCGATTGACAGTTAATAGTCAGACCTCATGATTGTAGCTTAACCAACAAGGCTTACCTATAAAGGGCTTACAATAATTAGTGCTTCACCATACCCTTTCTTTTAATGGATTTAGTATTTAATTCTTTTGTCTAGTTAGATAATTTCCTTTCGATAGTTTATGTTAAGGGGGATGTAAGTACTATGTAATTCTTTTTTAGTAAAATTCTTAAGTAATGGGGGTTTGCCGCTGTTGATTCCTAAGCGATTAACGGTTTGTAGTCTGACCTCATTGTAGTATAAGTTGCTTAAAATTAGACCTTAACGATGACAGATTTAAAGAAACTTAAGATTCTTAAGGGAGGGATGAAGGGAAGTTTAAATAGATGTTTAAGAGATCTTGATGAATTTTTATTAAGTGGCACGGCTGATCAAATAAAGGGTAAATTCGCTACTGTTACTAAATCGCTAGCTACTTATGATAGTTATGCTCAGCAGGTATATGGTTTATTGACAGTTACTGACGATGTGGAAGAAGAAATGTCGGCAGATCTTGAGTACTTTGAGGATGTTAATACAGCCTTAGCCAGACTATCTTCCACCCAAGAATCAACCTCTGTTAAGGATACCGGTACACCAAAGGCGACTGGTTTTAACCTGCCGAAGCTTACTTTGCCTACCTTTTCCGGGGATTCGGCCACCTGGACTGGATTTAGGGATATTTTTGAGTGTTCCGTCCATCATAATAAAACACTCACATCCATCCAAAGGTTCACATATCTCCGTGGTCAATTGAAAGGGGAGGCATTGAAGTTAGTCGATGGGTACAAGCTAGAAGCTACCAGCTACGAGTCTGCAGTGGAGTTGCTGAAGAGAACTTACGGGAGAGTGGAAGTCATCAAGACCGCGTTAACTACTAAGTTCTTCACGCTAGATCCTCCATCCTATGATGTGACGGCCCTAAAGGAGTACTATGCCTCCTTTGAGAGCCTCCTCCGCTCTATGGAGACAATGGCCGTCAACAAGGAGGAGATATTTAGTGTGAATATCTTGAATAAGATACCCTCTCCCCTAAGGGAAATCTTAAGACGACAACTAAGCGACTCTCCACTAAACTCGGAAGCGTTGGTGCAGGTGTACCAGACTGAAGTCTTCAATATGGAGAGTACCGGACACTACCGACAAGTGGAGATGTCGCCATCTACTGCAGCTTTCCCGGTACAGACTTCTCCTAAACAGAAAAGGCCAATATCATTAGGTTGTAAGTTGTGCAGTGTCCACGGTCATCTGTGGTATCACTGTCCTAAGTATCCTAAGGCTACACAGAAGATTGGCAAGGCTAAATCGCTTAAGTTATGTACCAGCTGTCTGGCAAGAGACCACTTCAACAGTACTTGCACCAATTCCTACATCAAACCTTGTAAGTATTGCAAGGGGAAACATTGGTTTTCCCTTTGCACCCAGTCTGATCGGCACGATGGCAAAGAAAAGGGGAGAACCCCCAAAGAGTCACATGAGAAAGGTAAGAGCGAGGGTGATAAAGTATCTGCCATGTCCATTGCTTCTCGAGAATGTCAATTGCTTCCTACTATGATGCTGCCAATAGTGGGGAGTAATAATAATACTATAATGACGCGCACCTTACTTGACCAGTGCTCACAGAGGTCATTCGTTCTGCGGTCATCATTACCCCAGCTCAAGTGTACCAGCAAGGGTCAAGAGAATTTGCGTCTCCATGGTTTCACTGGTGAAATAGATTCCAGTGACTATGATATAGTGGAGATTTCCTCTGTTTATAGAAAAAAGGTATGTCCTATCAAGGCTGTTGTGGTCGACACACTACCCAGTTTCTATATAGCATCAGAGATTCAACCACATTTGAAATATCTCAGAAGCAAGGGTTATAAACTGGCTGATGATCAACTCTCTGCTAACAATGGTATTATGCTACTGGTCGGAGCTGATTATTACTATGACCTGGTTCACCCTGGATATCGGCGGGTAGATAAGCTAATAATGCTCCCCATGATCCAAGGGTATGCCATTTCTGGATCCTATGCCACTTCCTCTCAAGACACACAGGTGGAGGTGGTTACGGTCCTCAAGGTAGCAGTAAGCCCCATAGATAAATATATTAGGCCAAATGTGCCTGATAATACATGTACTGATATAGATAAGCTATGGGACTTGGACAATATTGGAATTGACCCACATGAACTTGATCGTGAGTCCAAGCTAGCGTTAAGCTCGTATGAAGAGACTGTAACGTATGACTCTGGCAGAGGTCAGTATGTGGTAAGGCTCCCTTGGAATGATTACAAGAGTAAATTACCTACTAATTTCCATCTAGCACTTGGTAGGTTACGTGGCCTTCAGAAGCAGTTTGTCAAGGATCCAAATTATTGCGAGACTTAAGCGGCAGTACTAAACGAGCAGGTACAACGTGGATTTGTGGAAAGAGTAGATCTCAGTGAGTATGGGGATAACATCCATTACCTTGCTCACCATGGGATAAAAAAGGACAGTTCCACCACTCCTGTTCGTATTGTGTATGATTGCTCTGCTAAATCCAGTGATCGCTCCTATAGCCTGAATGATTGTCTGTACACGGGTCCGTCCCTGGTCTCTGATCTCGCGCAAATTATGTTGCGCTTCAGATGTCATAAGTTTGCATGGGTCGCCGATATTGAGAAGGCCTTCCTGATGCTTCAACTCCATCGTGAAGACAGGGACTCGACAAGATTTTTATGGCCACGGGACCCAATGGATCTAGATTCAGAGTATCTGGTCTACAGGTTCAGAGTCGTCTTATTCGGGGCGACCTGTTCCCAGTTCCTTCTCAACGCTACTATCTTGCGTCATCTTGAGGAGGCTGGACTAGATCCTGACTTCAAGAATGAGATCAAGCAGGGGATCTATGTGGACAATCTTCAGGGCACTGGAGACAATGAAGATTTATTGCTCGAAAGATGCTGGGAGATCCGCGATATATTTGCCAAGGCTCATTTATACTTAAGAGAATGGGCCACTAATAGTGATCTTTTGAAAGGTCAATTTGCTTCTGACGGTGTAGCTACTGAGAATAGTGAGGTGAAGTTTTTAGGCCACAAATGGGACACTACCACAGATTGTATATCCTTCTGTCACACCCCATGCGGCAGTGAGCTTATGACCAAGCGAAACTGCTTAAGCTTGTCAGCGAGGTTGTTTGATCCCCTAGGTTTTTTGCTGCCTGTCACTATCCGTGCTCGTATGTTTTTACAGCAACTATGGCGGCTAAAACTAGATTGGGACACGCCCCTCCCGACTGAGTTACAAGATACTTGGCGGTTGATTCGGTCGGACCTTTCCACATGTTGCAAGGTCCAACTTAATCGTCAGGTTATTAGTGGTCAACAGGTGGATCTACATGCCTTTTCTGATGCTAGTAATAGTGCGTACGGTACTGCCATATACATATGCAATGGTAGTGAAGCGACACTGGCTATAGCGAAGGCCAAAGTAGACCCTATAAAGAAGATTACAGTTCCTAAATTAGAACTTACTGCATTGCTTCTGTCTGCTCATCTAATAAAGTTTACACTGGATGCTTATGCAGACATACTACAGATTAATAACGTCTATGTCTGGAGCGACAGTCAAATAGCGCTTTCATGGGTACACAGCCAGAAAGTGTTACCTGTTTATGTTTCTAATCGCGCTGATGAGATACATAACTTAGTTCCTACAGCTAAATTTCGCTATGTGAGCACCAGGGATAACCCCAGTGACATAAATTCTCGGGGGATCTCGGCGCAACAGTTTATCACGTCCTCTATTTGGTGGCATGGACCTCCATGGCTTATATCTCCAACTGAATGGCCTCAGGATTTCAGGGAATGCATGTCTGATCCTTCAAGTCGGCCCCAAGATGATGTGTTAAGTAGTTCGAATGTGAGTACTACACATCAGGATAACAAGTTGGTAGAGTGGGAACGTTACGGCAGCTATGATCAAGTAATACGGGTATTTGCATGGATATACCGTTTCATTAACAACATGAGAAGTCGGGCTCACGGGTCTTTCCTTAGTGAAGATTCGAAGCATATCAAACTCCATGAATTGAGATCAGCAGAAGCAAAACTAATATGTTTAGTACAAAGGGAATCTTATCCTTATCTTATCAAACGGAATTTGAAGGTAAATACGGGGAAGAGCAAGGTTATGGTCTTCGAAAGGGGTGAAGTCACAGAGTGTGAGGTGAAGCTGAACGGTCAGGCTATGGAGATCGTCAACTCTTTTAAGTATCTGGGCAGTGTGTTGAGTAAAGATGGGACTATGGATGAAGAGGTGCGGGAGAGGGTACAACAGGGGAAGAGGGTTGTAGGAACGCTAAAAGCAGTAACAAGAAATAGGGTGGTCAGTATGGAAGTGAAGAAGTCCTTGCATGACAGTGTGGTAATCCCGACACTGACTTACGGAAGCGAAGCATGGACGTTGGTTGGGACTCAGACCAAGAGTGAGAGCAGTGGAAATGAATTACTTAAGGAGTGCGTGCGGAGTTACATGGAGGGATAGACAGACTAATGAGGAAGTAAGAAGGAGGTGTGGTGTGGAGGTAGATGTGCTGGAAAGTGTGAAAAGGAACAACTTGAGATGGTTCGGCCATATGGAACGTATGGAAAGCGAGAGAATGACTAAGAGGGTGTATGAGAGCGAGGTGGAGGGACAGAGGGGGAGAGGTAGACCGAATATGAGGTGGAAGGATGGAGTGAGGAAGTACATGAACGAAGGTGGTGCTGGTTGGGGGGAGGGGCGTCGACTGACTGGGGACAGAGGTGCATGGGGGCGGTTCGTTCGTGGCCACCCCTTCGGGGATCACGGCGTCAGGCAATAGATAGATAGATAGAATTAAGTGTAGAGGCAGGATACAAAAGGCAGACATTATTGATTCTGTGAAATATCCTGTCCTCCTTAGCTCCTCTCATTTGATTACCAAACTGTTGATTCGCCAATGCCATAGGACCTGCCTACATTTTGGCGTAAATTATGTTCTGGTGTATATGCGACAACGTTGGTGGATCCCTAAGATGCGACAAGAAATTAAAGGGATCCACAATAGCTGTACTATCTGTAAAAGATTACAGGGTAAGCCTTACTCCCCAGTTGATCTACCTCCCTTGCCTGAGTTCAGGGTACAACGGACTGAACCATTTCAGGTAACCGGGGTAGACTACACCGGAGCGATTCATGTTAGAGAATCGCCCGGTAATATCATAAAGGTATATGCCGTTCTATTCACATGTGCGGTAACCAGAGCGATTCATATTGAATTGATTGACGACCTATCCAGTGAGGGTTTTTTGCATACTCAAAGACGCTTTGCAGGCCGCAATGGTTTCCCTCAAATTATTATGAGCGATAATGCGACTTGTTTTGTCGGGGCCTCTAAATATCTCCAGAGTTTAGTGGATGACCCGCAAATTGTGGCTACCCTCACTGGAAAGGGTTGTCAGTGGAGATTTATACCAGCACGTGCACCATGGTTCGGGGCGATTTGGGACAGAACTATCGGTATCGTCAAATCTGCCATGAAGAAGGTATTAGGAAGGGCACCAGACGGTGACCAGACGGGAGTTGCAAACCATCTTAATAGAAATTGAGATGTCAGTCAACGACAGGCCCTTGACCTATACCTCGGCAGATGTTGATGACCTCTTACCCATTTCGCCTTCTATGCTAACACGTGGACGAACCCTTAATACCTTTCCTAGATCGTACGTAAATGACGAAGATCTGCATGACCCTACGTTCGGCAATGCTGACGCCACACGTCGTCGCTTCCAGTATGTAAACAAGATGTCTGACGATCTATGGAAACGGTGGACCCAAGAATATTTGCTGTCTCTTCGCGAGCGTCACTCTCATAAGATCAAAGGGACGAATCAACGATGGCCTCGTATCGGGGATATTGTCCTGATTCATGATGAGCGTCCTAGGTTATTTTGGAAGCTTGGGAGGATTATCGATTTGTTCCAGGGCAAAGCCCAGGTGATCGAAGCCACTCCCAGGCGAGGGGCTGAGGAGGGTGTGGAAACGCCAGGGACACCGAAGCCCTCCCCCAAGGCCCTGTGCCCCTTAACAATTATGAAGCGAAAGTTGAGGGGCAAAGGGAAAATGTGACGCTTTGGCTCCTAGTTTGCCAACCTCTCGGTTGGTAGTAGGGAGGTCAATCCATGGAAGAGACGCCGCCGCTTGAGATCTAGAAAATATATAAGTAAAAGGAACAGTCAGAGTAAGCTATGGGTATGGCAGAGAATGCTCAACTCTCACTCTGATAGACCAGCCCATCACCACATGACTAGAACCAAATTATCTCAGGATCAGCTAGGAAGGGCCCTAGAAAGCCGCCTTTGGTGGGGGATACCAACTCTATTTCAACCCCTTTCAGGGTTGGGCACCCGTCCTTTACTAAATGTAAAGGAGATATGCTCAAGAAGAAAGTGAATATACTAATCAAGATAGGAGAAGGTGGAGGTGGCATCATGTAAAACAAAATGTTAAAGGTCTACACGTGGAAAAAATGTAAGTACTAGCCAAGTTTCAATAAATTAATTCCTTAGTTTTCCAGAAGATTTGAAAACAGTCACATACATATATCCATACAAACCGATCATGACATAGGCATCAATTATGCCACAGTCCAGACAACCAATCATCACACAAAGTAATTATTTCACAATTTACCCAACCAAATATTGCACAGACAACAATGCAAGCCGTCATAGTCAAGCCAACCAATTACCACCACACAACAACAATGACGTCACAGTCCAGCCAACCAATCACCATACAGACAAAAATGACGTCACACTCAAGCCAACCAATCACCACATAGACAAAAATTACATCACAGCCCAGCCAACCAATCATCGGCTCCAACCCTTCCTTCTCCACCAATCAGCAGTGTGGGATTGTCTGCACCGGACCTGAACTTCACGGGGGTCGGTCGGACGGGAGGTTTTATAAAAGAGGAAATATGTGCAGACCAAATGGAGAAGGAAGTTTGAGACTGTAGGCCAGGAAGGATAGAAGAAGAAGAAAAAGAAAAAGAAGAACTAAGGAATTGAGGAGAAGAAACAGGAAGGAGGAGAAGGAGGAGGGAAAGAAGGAATGAAAGGGAAGATTATGGTTTATTGAGACAGTATGTAAGCCTTTGAGTCCTAGAGGTAGAATTTAAGGGGAGATTTCCACTTAGGGATTTGCTTGTGGACTCCTTTCTCCCTCATGATTAGCCCCATTGTTTTTGAGATTTTATGACATTAACCCCATTAGTTTAGCGATTTCAAGAACTTTCGTTCCATTTCTGTCAATGTTATGAACTTTCGTGCCATTTAGGTGTCAATTTCTTTCCAGGCGAGCGATAGCGAGCATGTAATTTAAGAGGAACCGGCATTCGGCCGGAACATTTTTCTATCGAAAAATTTACAAATTTACCTTAAAAGAGGGTCTAAAGGGTGTAATTTTAAATTTGATGGAGGTCTAGGGAACAAACTAAAACTTACCCTAAATCTAAAGAAAATCGTCTAATGCCAACCAGACTAAGACGACAATTACGTCATCGTGCTGAAGGGGTAAAAACACACATGTGAGTGAATATATGAGAACAGTAATATTAGAACCAATAAATAATATTTTGAAGTAAAATGGACACCGTAAAAAAGGACAGGTACTTTAACATCTTAAGAGCGGGTGGTGGAGTATATTTCACTGTGCCGCTTAGCGTTTTTTTTTGTACATAAATGGGGTTGTTTCCGTGCTCTTTTTCATGCATAAACAAGACCCAGAGCGTAATACAAGTATGTATCACTGAAAGGGCGTAAATTGAGCTTTCCAATGACACCCGAACCATCCTTCTACGATTACTGGTTGTCTTGCAACGATCGTGCAACCGAAGGGCAAAATCGGTAAAATACGGTAATTTCTTTATATAATTACGTATGTAGCGAGGGAGAGAGGGTGGATGTAAGTGGAGTACATCTCAGTTGGTCCACGGCGGCCGTGGAGAGCGGTCATGAGCTAACCCATGCTCCTCCCATCACTCGTCTCTCTCTCAGAGCCAATATTGCGCCAAAATTGCACTCGGACTTAAGTCGGGCCCCGATAGACAAGGGTTAAGAAGCAAAATAAAGATATAACTTAAATGATACCAAAAGCCACCGATTAAACAGAGGGAAAATACAAAATAAATAAACAAATTAAGAACAAAAGCTAAATAAAAAAGGAAATGGAGCAGGAAAGGGAGTGAAGAGGAGTACAAAGGAAGGAGTACAAAGGAAATCAAGCAACAACAGATCTAGTGACCCTTCTAGGGTGCTTGTCCTCCAAAACACTGAGGATCAAGTGTCCAAACAGTGGTTTAGAGTGGGTAAGGGAACATTGGAAAGGGAATTACTGCCCTGGAACTAATGTCCGTGGCATGATTAGGAAGTTAGTAGGGGACAGATGGGTTAGTAACTGAGGGGGGGATAAAATAAAGTTATTCATTTACAAACGCAGTCAGTCGCGGGTTTGATGCGAGATATTTGTCTATGCGGAGTTTAAATGAATCAACGGTGATGCAGTCTATAACGTTTCGGGGAAGCCCATTCCACAAGTTGACAACTCGATTGAAGAAGAAATTCTTAGATTCGTGTGAGTTAAAAGATTTACCAATAATTTTGCAACCGTTTCCCCGCGTGTAATTAGATTGGTCGATAGTGAAGTACTTACTACAGTTCATATTGTCGATGCCTTTGATGATTTTGAACACTTGAATTAAGTCACCTCTTAATCTGCGCTGGATTAAAGGAAATAGATTTAATTCTCTAAGACGCTCTTCGTATGGTTTGTTCTTTAGGCTAGGTATAATTTTGGTAACTCTACGTTGAACTCATTCTAGCTTGTTTATATCTTTTTGGTAATAAGGGCATCAGGATTGAACGCAGTATTCCAGAAGAGGGCGGACTAAGGAATTGTAAAGGGCTAGGATAACTTCTTTGGATTTATGCTCAAATGACCTGCCTATAAAGCCAATTATTTTGTTTGCCTTCTTAACAACTTCTGAACATTGTTGACACGGTTTTATGTTACTCGATATTGTTACTCCTAGATCGGTTTCTCTGTTTACATTCTTAAGCTGAGTGCCATTCATCGAATAGTTTGCTTTCTCATTTAGGTATCCGATATGTAGTACTTTACATTTATCTGCATTGAAACTCATTTGCCAAATTTGGGCCCAACATGACAATTTATCTAGATTGTGTTGCATATCGTCAACTTGTTCTTTTGAGAGTACGCTATTTGCAAGTTTTGTATCATCAGCAAATTTTGAGATTGTACAGGTGAGACCCTCATCTATGTCGTTGATGTAAATTAGAAAGATAATTGGTCCTAGTACCGATCCCTGGGGTACCCCGCTACTTACATTGGTCCATTTAGATGCCTTTCCGTTTATGACTACTCTTACTTTCTGTCGCTGAGCCAATTTTCTATCCATTTCAACACACCGTCTTGTATTCCATGCGCTTTTAGTTTTAGCAGTAAAAGTTTGTGGGGAACTTTGTCAAAGGCCTTTTGAAAATCAAGGTATATAATATCTACAGCTTTACTCTCATCGTAGAGGTTGAGGATATCGTGGAAGAAGTCTAAGAGGTTTGTTAAACAGGAACGTTTTTTACGAAAGCCGTGTTGAGTATCTTTAAGTATGTTATTTTCCTCTAAGTGATTTACGAGTCTGTCTCGTATGACCGTTTCTAGCATTTTACATACAACTGAGGTTAAGCTAATTGGACGATAGTTACTGGGTAGGGATTTGCTGCCTTTTTTGAATATCGGTGTTACGTTGGCTAGCTTCCACTGATCGGACATAGTTCCAGACTGCAAGGATTTATTGAATAGTAATATCAGTGGTTTGGAGAGCTCATCCTTAGCTTCCTTTAGAACTCTAGGCGAGATTGTATCAGGTCCAGGCGTTTTATTTACCTTGAGTTTATCTAAACAATTCAATACTTCTCTCTCTGTAACGGTGATATTGCTTAGAACATCTGAATTATCAATCTGAATCGGCGATGGTGTAGGGATATCACTGAGGTCTTCTGTTGTAAAAACTGATGCAAAGAAGGTATTGAGGGCATTACTCATTTGTACTTCGTCTTTGGTGTATTCTCCATTTTCATCGACTAACGGTCCAACAGTTGAAGTAACTACCCTTTTCTTTCTGATATAACTATAGAATTCTTTCGGGTTTGTTTTACTTTGATTCGCAATATGTAACTCTAAGGTCTTTTTACTTTGCTTAACTCCTTCAGACATATTATGTTCCAGTAAGTCCAAGGACCACGCAACCCCCTCAGTACCTCAGCACCACCAGCGACATAGGAAACAACCAACTAGATTCCCAAACAAGAAATAATGATATAGTTTCACACATAGTTAACCTTTCAAGATGGACGACATCTTACCTTTTTCACATCTAAATGATGAAGATTTGTTATTACACATCAACCAAAATTTGTATAATCCCAACAGTGAAAATATCCCTTTAAACACACTAGATAAATTAATTTTTAACCCTTTTAGCTTCAATGATGACGCTTACAATGCCGATGTAGACCCCGACAACTATTTATTAAGTTCTCTAAATTATAAAAACCCATTATGTAATTATGTTTTCCCTCATAGCCTTGAAGAACAGTATCATAAAATTCCCAGATCTAACTTTTCTCTCCTAAGCTATAACATAAATAGTATACCACTGCATTTTGATGATTTCATTGAGCAATGTCAGAACCCAATTTCGATTAAGTTTGATGTGATAGGCTTATGTGAAACGAAACTAACATCTGATATACAGCACTTATATGATATTCCTAATTACACAAGATTCAATAACAATTTCACACGAACCAGTGGGGGAGTGTCCTTGTACCTTAAAACAGGCTACAAATACATAGTAAAAGACGACTTAACAATTCAACATAATAGCATAGAGACATTATTTATTGAAATATGTAACACCAACTCGGACAACATAATAGTAGGCATAATATATAGAAGGCCACACACTGATTTCAGATATTTTCATGACAAATTTAATGACATAATCTCAGTAATAAGTGATGAGAGGAAAAAATGTTACCTTACCGGGGACTTTAATCTTAACTTATTAAAATATAAAGATGACAACAAAGTAGCTGAATTTATCTCCACATGCTATTCTAAACTTTTTTTCAATACTATAAATAAGCCAACACGTGTAACTTCTACAACAGCAACAATAATAGATCACATTTGGTCAAACAATTTCACGCAAAATGTGTTCAGTGGAATTATATACAATAAATTAACTGATCATTTTCCAATCTTTACCATTTATGAATCTGAGATATGCGCATCTAATAATAGGGAAGAAGACCATACTTTTATAAGATATAGAAATTATAGTGAAAATAATCTAAATGAATTTAAGAAAGTCATAGAAGATGCGTCCTGGGAACTAGTTTATTTTTCCAATGACCCTAATGTTGTATATAATAATTTTATGACAATATTTAATGCTTGTTTTAACAGATATTTTCCAATAATTACAAAACGAATAAATAACGTATACCTAGATAAGCAGTATATAACCCCAGAATTAAAAATCATGATTAAACAGAAGAATAAACTAGCTAGGAAATATGCTATGAGGCCCATCACATTTGGAGAGGAGTTCCGTAGACTACGTAACCAGGTAACAGAAACTTTAAGATCAGCTAAATGAAACTATTATACATCTAAACTCCAAGAATCTGCTGGTAATGCTAAAAAGGTTTGGAACATAATTAATTCTGTTCTTGCAAGGAAAACTTAACACAAAATAAACAACACTTTCATTAATAATAATACCGAGTTGACTAAACCTAGTGATATTGTGGAACACTTTAACTCATATTTTATTGATGTCGGTAAATAATTAGCAGAAAATATAGATACTTCAAATGTAGACTTTACATCCTACCTACAAAATAGACAAGTAACGCCTTTTTCCATGTCTCCCGTCACAAGCGATGAAATAATCAATACAGTAAAACAACTACGGGACTCCTCTCCTGGTTATGATGAAATACCAATGAAAGTTTTAAGGTTTATTATTACAGCTTTGTCTCCAGTTATAGGATATCTTTGTAACATGTCATTTTCCAGTGGTGTTTTTCCCGATTGCTTTAAAATTCCAAAAGTTACTCCTATATATAAATCCGGAGATAGTTCAATCTTTAATAACTACCGTCCTGTGCCTGTACTCCCAGCTATGAGTAAAATCCTAGAAAAAATTATGCATACAAGGATTACAGAGTTTTGTTCAACTAACAATATTATTAATGAGGCTCAGCATGGGTTTAGAAAAGGATGTTCAACAGAGTCAGCTTTATCATTATTTACTAACGATATCCTCAAATCTGTTGATGACAAGCATTTTACAGTTGGTATATTTTTAGATCTATCCAAAGCATTCGATACTGTTGACCATCAAATCCTCCTAAAGAAACTCGAACATTATGGCATTAGAGGTACCATTAACAAATGGTTTCACTCTTATCTAACTAGTCGAAAACAGTATGTACAATATAAGGACAATTCATCTAATATGCAAATAATATCCTACGGAGTACCACAAGGTTCTATACTGGGTCCATTGTTGTTCATTTTATTTATTAATGATATTGTAAACTCAAGTATGATATTTTAATATATATTATTTGCTGATGACAGTACTCTGTACGCCAGTCACCGGGACTTGCGCTCTCTTATTGTTTCTATAAACAATGAACTTAAGAATGTACATAATTGGATAACTACCAATAAACTTACACTAAATATTAATAAAACTAACTTTGTAGTCTTTCACAGAAAGAAAAACATTCCAAATTATATGCAACCAATTAAATTTGGTAATCAATCAGTGAGAGAAGTGGAGAGCGTTAAGTTTCTGGGGATAACGGTGGACAGAGAACTGTCTTGGAACTTACACATAAAGGACGTAACAAATAAACTAAATAAACAATGTGGTATACTGTACTTAACACGCCAATGTCTTGACTTAAATGCCCTAAAGCTTTTATATTATTCAGTAATTTATCCATTTCTCTTATACTGTCATACAGTATGGGGAGCGACGGGTAAAAGTAAATTACAACCTGTTGAAGTTGCACAAAGAAAAGTTATACGAACAATTACATTTAGATCCAAATATGCTCACACCAATGAATTATTTCGACAAATTAATCTCTTAAAGTTTGAAGATATTAACATATTTTGCAGTGCTATCTTTGTATACAAAGCATTAAATGGCTATAACAATGTGGAATTATTTAGACATCGTGAAAATGAAAGGTATGCATTAAGAAATATAAATTCTTTAAATATTCCCCTAATGACCTCTAGACAATCCCAGACATCAATAAAATACCATGGTGCGAAAGTTTGGAATCAGTTGTCACCTGACTTACAAAATAAACCCACTCTGCCTAGTTTCAAAATATCACTCAAATCTTCACTAATGTCTAAATATTAATCTTACTTAACATTTGACAATAAAACTGCCACAACCCTAAATTACAATCACCTTTATATCGGAAACAAATTAAGATACTGTTCTGGTGTTGATCAATATGTAGGTACCGTACTGTATAATAAGGCTGGGGTTTGCTCTACCCACAGCGGTCTGGGTGGGGGGGTGGTTCGGGGTGGTGGCTAGGTAATTATACCTGGCCACTGTTCCGAATCCCTTCTTGCTGTGGCTGCGGGGCTGGGGCTGTGCCTCATTAGCTATAATTATATAATATGATATGTTTTAATAATCTTACTGTATGTAAAATAACCATCGAGTTGTATTCAAGGTGCCTTTAAGAGAGATTGTTCTCAAAAGGCGCAGCCATGATATTATTTTATTGTAAAATAAACATATATTGTATGTTTGATTGGCAAAATAAAAATAAATAAATAAAAATAAAATAAGGAGACGGGATCCCCGGTATCATTGCCACTGCCTCGCACTACACTCACAACAACACTGCGGCCGTTAGAATTATCGGAGGTGGCTGAGATTGCCACCAACGGTTTTATCGTAAGCTAACTTATCGGACTTACTGAGCTCATATGACGCAAAATCGCGTCATAAACTTATTGGAGAGCCATGGAGATAAGTACATATGATGCGATCGCGTCATATGAGTTTTTGGTTATAAGTTCCATATGACGCGATCGCGTCATATATGTCTGAAGGAGTTAATTAACTTTTTGGCTTTGCGTCGTACCTCTACAAATTTCACCCGTTCTTCGTCATTTTGTGAGGATTTTAATCTATCATTAGCAAATTTTTTAGCAAGCAGGCAGTTTGAAATATCTTTATTCCACCATTTGGGCTTATTATTATGGCCTGGACGCCGTATTTTCGATGGTATGCAGTCTTGAACTGCTTTTAGGTAAGTGGCTTCGAATAACTTCCAAGATGTATTTATATCGTTATTGTGAATTAAAAAGCTCCAGTCAGTTTCTTTAAACATAGCTCTAAGTTTATGGAAGTTTGCTTTCTTGAAATTAGGGACTTTTTCGATGCTACTATTTGGTTCGTTACTAGTAAACTTTAAAGTGAAAGTTATCGTACGATGGTCGCTGTTACTGAATTCATCACCAACATTCAAATTCTCTATTAATTCTTCTTTTGTTGCAAGTACAATGTCAAGAACGTTATTACCACGGGTCGGCGTTCGAACAAATTGATAAAGCGAACTCTCTTGCAAGTTCGTATACAAGTCATGTCCGGAATGTGAAGTAAGAGTATCGCCCCACTTGGTCACAGGTAAGTTAAAGTCGCCAAAAATTACGGTATCTTGTGAGTTGCTTACATCTGCAATTTGTTCGTAAATTTCTCGGTCAGTTTGCACTGATTGAGCTGGAGGTCTGTATATTAATGCAAGTATTATTTTTGTACCTTTATTATTCTTTATTAGCACAAAAGATGCATCGACGTTCACAATTTGAGGTTTTGACAAGAGGGTAGGGTTAAGACTTTCTTTGATATAAAGTAAAACGCCACCTCCATTTCGATTTATTCGGCTTTTCTCAAACATTACATAACCGGGAAGTGAATACTCTGCTAAAAAGTCTCTATCTTCTGTATTGAGCCAAGATTCTGTTATGCCAATCACATCATAATTTTCTGTAAACACTAGCTCCTCTAAATCTGAAAATTTATTGCGTATGCTACGAGCGTTTGCATAGAAAACCTTTAAATTTGTTATTTTAGAACTCACGGAACGCTCTTTAACACCTTATGAGCGGCCTAGGCGGTATATAATATGTAGCCACCAGCGGGGTGTTTTTACCCAAAATAGGGCTGTATACGTGATCATTTTCATGCCTAAATAAGACCCAGAGCGTAAAACAAGTATCTATCCCTGAAAGGGCATAAACAGAGCTTTCCAATGACACCATAACGATCCTTTTATGATGGCTAGTTTTCTTGCAACAACCGTGCAACGCGAGTGCAAAAAGCATGTAATTCGGCACTTTCCCCATACATTTCCATATATAGCGAGTGAGAGAGGGAAGGAGAAGGTGGGATTCGTGTCAGTAGGTTCGCCGCGGTGGTCTGGAGCAGTCATACGCTCGCTACTCTCCTGCCACCACTTGTCTCTCTCTCTCAGCAACATTACGTGCTGAAATTGCCACACGACCTATGTCGAGCGCCGCCAGATAGTCCAGATTTATTATACTCGACTTATGTTGCGCCCCGACAGTTATGGGTTAATAATATTTTTGGTTCTTGTCGGATCTACATTTATGTTCATGGCTGTCCTCGGTCCTCGCTGTCTTCGGTCCTTATCGCTGAACAGGAGGAAGAGGAAGGAGGAGAATAGTGTGAGGAGGGAGAAAGAGGAGAGGAGGAGGAAGAGGAAATGGAACGATGAAAATATAGGGAGAGGAAGGAGAAAGTGTAGAGAAGAACAAGGAGAGAAGGTGGTAAAGGAGAGAAGGAGGAGGAGGAAGAAGTAAGAGGAAGGAGATAGGGGAGAGAAGGAGAGAGGGAATCAAATTTAATCTTGAAAGAGACTGGATGAAATAATGTTGTTGGTCTGACGGTCACGCTTCTATCTCTCTCTTTTACAAACACGCACGCTAACACACACAAAACACGCACTCTCTCTCCCTCTCTCTTTTCATCTTGTTTTGCTTCTATTGTTAACAGATTATTATTTTATTTTTTATTTTATTGTTTTTCCTAATCCTTCTTCTTTAATGTTCTGTCCGCTCTTCTTACACTCTCTTTTGTTCTCTCTCTCTCTCTCTCTCTCTCTCTCTCTCTCTCTCTCTCTCTCTCTCATGTTCCAAGTTCCTGTCCACCCCATCTTGTATTTGCTATGGCCATCAAATATTTCTTATAGCAGCTTTTACGATCAGTCTCCACCCCTTTCTCCCCTCACACACACACTGTGCTGTGCTTCGTGCTGACCACAAGGGGCCGGGGCGAGGGTTCGTATCCACCAGAATCCTAAAGGTTGTTTCGGCCATAGCGACGGAGATAATTGTATCGTAGTTCCTCCCTAACCAAGCTGCTATCAGCCTGTGTTAGCCTACACATCTTCTCACCAATACAAAGTGCATCTGCTTATGTACAGTACTTGGTGGGAAGCCAGGCACCTCCCGGTTGCCAAAGGTCGCATGAGACCTCGTAGTAAAGGTAGAATAAGTATTGTACTGTACCTAGGTTTAAGAAAAACTCTGTAGATTTTCAGCCTCAGGGCTGCAATGAACAATAAACTGACAAATATTATTAGTATATATACACACACACACACACACACAAACTCCCTCTGTCTGGGTATTTTTGAATAATACATTTCTCCGTCACTTTCTCTCACCTCTTAATTCCCTCAATCCCTCTCTTTCATATTTTTATTCTCTCACCCTTCCTGTCATTTAGTACTCTCTCTCTCTCTCTCATTTATCTACTTCCTTTCTCTCACTAATTTCCCTTCTCCTCCCACTTAGTTTGACATTCCCAATATCTCTCACATCCTCATCTCTCTCTCTCTCTCTCTCTCTCTTTTCTCTCTCTCTCTCTCTCTCTCTCTCTCTCTGATAATGATATTATAATTTCAAGCATTAAAATAAAATGTCTACTTTAGGCCGATGATACCAATATTTAGCTACAGGGTAGTAATATTCTTGAATTATCAAACCAAATGAATGAAGATATTAGCAAAGTTTCTAATTTGATTAAATCAAACAGTTTAACGCTCAATCTTAGTAAAACTCATTATTTAGTGACTCATTTTAGCTATAATCAAATTCCCAATATTGTCATTGTGACGTCTACCAGCGTTGGCAGAATCGCCTCTCGTTGGCCACTAGCGCTCGCCAGGGACATCGAAATGGGCTACAGTTATCAGAGAATGTTGTTCTTTCTTTCCTAGTAATCGCATTGTCACAGACAGTCCAGTGGTGGTCTTTGTTTTCGTCTGTGACAACGGGTTATATTTTATATCAACAGTAGTGATAATAGTACCAGTGTGTGAATGAGAAAGACTTTCAGAGCGAGGAGGTAGTACGTGTCTGTATGTACGGGTGCATTCCTGCCTCTTGCTCGCCATTGGACGGCGTGTCTGGCTGTGTCCTATGACGCCTGCTGTCTTGTGACGTCTCGGCCCATGATTGGCCAGCCATCGCGCCTTTGCGGTCTCCTGTGTAACTTACCTCCTCCATGAGGGTCCCCAGGAGCTGTTCTCATCAGGACAGGCTTGGCGCGCGTGCTTCTAACATCCCTTTGCATACTCTCTCCCGATCACCACCTTTATCACTGTTTCTCTCACTCGATTCTCTTTTTCCATACTCTAACCTTTATTAACTGCACAACACTCCCCTTGGGTTCTGCATACGGTTTTCATAGCCGGCCCATTGTATTGCATGCGCCGTCCTCAGAGATATTTACATGTACTTAGAATAGGTTTGAGGGTTCTTAGTTAGTATAGGTTAAGAACTTTGTGTGTCTCCATTTGATTTAGTGTTTAACCCTTATTTAGCGTTATTTAGTAATTAGTGTTTTACTCTTTTATTTAATGCTAGACTGGGATAAGGTAACTGTAGTCATTGTCTCCGATGTGTGTACGGTTTGCTTATACCTACACGACTTCGACCGGTCCTGTGGTAGCCTGGGTTGTCTTTTCGCTTGCATCCTTTGCGAGTGCAGCATTGTGTTGACTGAGGGTTTTGGCCTGTACCAGTTCCACACTTTGCTGCCTCTTTGCTTGTCTTTAGAGGGTCGCCAGGATAGAACCAGATACTTGTGATCTGGATCTATCGAGAGAGCCCCCTAGTCAATTAACGTAACTTAAAGGATGCAGTCTTAAAGACATCGCTAGGCTACGAGCCTGTCTTGCTCAACCCCAGTTCCTTACCTAGAGTATCCCAGCTAGACATTATTAATCGAGTAGACACTTGTTAGTATTTAATATAAGCTCTTTGATATGTGCGCATTATTATTCACAGCATTTATAAGTCGAGGTTGTTGCTGAGCCGCACAACCATAGCAGCCTGTTTCGTTGATGAGGATGTACTTCTTTTAGTGTCGAGCATTGCTACCGTTGCGCATTTATAGTATTCTCGTGTCAGTTAACATTATATGTCCTATCTTTTAGTGTAATCGATTTACACGTGTGGTGTCCTGCCTCCTGCCTTTATATAGTTCTAAATCAGTACGAGCATCTTATGAGCATCAGACTTTCTTCAGAATTTCCAGGTCTATGCTGTAGGACTATACTTCACTTTCTTTCAGATAGGAGTGAAGAGTTTATTGTTGTTTAGAGTAACTGTATTGAAGCATCTTTTTATTGTATTAAATCTTGCAGTGATTTAATTGATCTTTCCATAGATTCCTTTTTATGCATTTTAACATAACTTGCATCTTGTTTGTTATCAGGCTATACCAGTGCAGGTTAGCCTGAAGTAGAGTACATTTATGCCCAGTTAAGGATACCCCGCTACCGCAGATTAACCCTGGAGGGTATAGGTGTTTTGTTTGCTGGCATATAAGTTCGAGGGTTTGGATCTAGCGTACCGTTGTTGCATAGTGCCCTATTACTAGTCCAATCATTGAGTGCCCCTGTTTTATTCGTAGTCCCGGTCGTAACAAATGGCGACCTTGCCTAGTATCGTATCTTAGTCGTCATAACAAATGGCGACCTTGCCTAGTATCTTATCTTAGTCGTCATAACAAATGGCGACCTTAGTCTAGGATTTAGTGAACTAAGAAATAATTGCAGGATTTATTTTTTGGAGAATTTATTTTTTGTAATCACCGTTTGGGGGTCGATTGTTATTTCTCACAGTTTGGCAGTGGACATTTGATTTTGAGGAATATTTTGGACACGTTGGATTTTTTTTTGGCAACGTAATATAGCACTTGAGTTGTCTTCAAGCATTTTTTGAGTGAATAGTGCTACATGAGAGTTTAGGATTTTTTTTTTTTTTATAAACGTTGAGGATTTCCGGTGGACACTATGTCGAACGACGGATCAGTGCACAGTGAGGACACTGTACGGGAAGCAGGCGAGGAGGTGGAGAAGGTGGAGTTGTCTAACGGCGTTCGGGTGGTGAACAATGAGGAGGATGCTCGGATTTTTTTGGAGGAGCCTGTGCCGGCGGATCGGGTGTCGGGGCTAGACCGGTACGGACTGCAGTGTGTAGCCACGGTCTTAGGGTTGTCCGGTACTAGTGGTTTGTCGAGAGCTGAGCTGGTTGCCTGGGTGCTCGGTGGGGTGCGTGGGGCTTCGGGTGGAGCGGGAGCTGGGGCACCTTCTGCCCAGCCCCCATTCCACTCGACTCCTATCATGGCGCCCCCTCGGGCTCCGGAACCGGGTACGTTCCCGCAGGCCGATGCCCGCTGGCGGTTGGGTATGCCTCTAGGTGATTCATGGGGTGGGTCCCCAATAGTAGCACCCCCTCCTTAGGGTTTGTCTTCCGAGATGTTGTTTCAGCTCGAACTCGCCAAACTCGAGCAGTAAAAGCATGAGGGTGAGCTCGAGCAACGAAAGTATGAGGCTGACCTCAGGCAGCAGCAGCAGCAGCGGGAATCTGAGCTTAGGATTCAGGCTGAGGAGAGAAAGGCCATACGTAAGGCTGAGCTTCAGGTTGAGGCTACGAAGTACTGTGCAGACATAGAGCTTGAGAAGTCTCGGGTGGAGTCGACAGGGCAGCGTCTCGGTTCTGGGAATCGAGGTCTTGATCAGCCTTTATCGCACCTTCTTAAGTTAGTCCCTGCATTTGACGAGTCGGGTGTCACCGAGTTTTTCCTGCGTTTAGAGAAGAAGTGCCGGGAGCACCAATGGCCAGAGGTTAAGAGGGCAGCCCTTGTTTTATCTAGGTTGGTTGGCAAAGGACTCAAGGCATATGATGCGTTGCCCTTGGAGTCTTGCATCGATTATGAGGTATTGAAGGAAGCTGTTCTGCGGGCGTACGAGTTACAACCAGAGACATATAGGTTGAAGTTTCGGGGTGTTACGAAGGGTCGTGAGTGCACTTTTCTAGTACATGCCCGGAAACTGTCTGATGCTTTGAGAAATAGGCTGAGGTCAGAGAAGGTGACGACGTTCGAAGAGCTTGAGCAGTTATTCCTTCTACAGCAATTTTTTAAATGCACAGGCGGCAACCTGACTTTGAACCTCAAAGAGAAACATCCAAAAACTCTACAAGAGGCAGCTGAGTTGGCTGACCTGAGATTATCGCTGATTCGTGGGTGCGGGTCTGCACAACGGACCGATGCAGTTAACAAGGGGCGCAACACTCCACCCCCCCGAGTCAGTGATGCAACATTTAATAACAAAAGTAAGAGCAATGATACTAATTTTGATCACAAACCAAAAACCGTCCCGTTTAAGAAAGGTCAGGGCCCTTCCCCACCTCAGGGGAAGTCCAAGGGTGAAGTAGAGTGTTTTAAGTGTCATAAAAAGGGGCATTTTGCACGTTCCTGCCCTAGTAACCAACCTGCAGTAGTCGTGTCTTTGGCTAGCAACATTGGGGTGTCTCTGAGGTCTTCTGCATTTACCCGGGATGATATGTCAGATGCGGGGGCACAGCCAGTGAAGGAGTGTCCGGAAGGCTCGAAACATGTCCGCGATGCTTTTTGCGACCATAGAGGGCGTGGCTGCGTGAGTTGAGCTGGTTGCAAGCATGGGTTGGAGTTGTTGCGTGATACAGGTGCATCCCAGACTCTGATGAAAAACTTTACAGGCCAACCTATAAACGCGGCACGGGTAGTTGTGGTGCAGGGTATTAATGCTACACGGTCATACCCGTTGGTTCGAGTGGAGCTGGAGGTTGATGGTGTGACACGAGAGATAGATGTTGGAATCGTAGAGAAACTGCCAGTAGAGGGCGTCGACCTTCTTCTCGGCAACGACTTTGCGGTGCCTGCTTCTGAGGTTCCACCCTTAGTCGTTGCCGAGAGGGTGGCCGACGTGAGTAGGGAGGGGCAGGAGTTGGTCGAGAGGTGTCAATTACAGCAGATGGCGTGTGTTGTCACCCGATCTCGTGCATCTAAGGTGTCACAGCCTATTCCTCAGTCTCTAGACCAGCGGAGGAACGGTCGGAAGGAGAAAGCTAAAGTTGGGAGAAGTTTTGTTAGTTTTGATCCAGCGGCTGTTCTTGGCAACTCAATATTAGCACCAATGTTTAGGTCCGGAGTGGCCCCAGAACCTGTCACACTTGGTGAGGAGGTAGGGCGTGAGAAAACTCCGAGACAGCAACGTTACACACTTAAGCAAGATAGGATCGAACAGTCCAGTATCGGGGGAGGCCATAAGTTGCTCCGGGAGCACTTAGATAGATTGGCTCCTTCGGATATCTGCCAGCTGCAGATAGATGATCCTGAGCTTCAGAAGTGTAGTAACGGTGCGATTGAACTTGATGAGGATGGGGATGCAAAGCCGGGGGACTTCTTTCGTGTGGAGGGCATATTGTACAGGCGTTTTCTAGATACCAGACGGAGTTGGGAGGGTGGGTCGAGAGTGGTTGACCAGTTGGTAGTGCCTAGTGTGTGCCGTGATAGCCTACTGAGGTTGGCGCATGATGTACGGTTGGCAGGGCATTTGGGTGTACGTAAGATGGTAGCAGCATTGGCGAAATTGTTTTTGTAGCCAGGTATGAAGGCACATGTGGCGTCATGGTGGCAATGTGCAGTACCTGCCAGACAGTAGATAAACCAAACCAGTGTATTCCCAAGGCTCCGTTACACCCTATTCCTGTAATCGGGCCACCATTCAGAAAGGTTATAATCGACATGGTTGGCCCTCTACCCCCTACTAGTGCAGGCAACAAGTTCCTCCTCACAATCATGGATGTTGCCACTCGTTATCCGGATGCATACCCCATGCAAAATGGTACTGCTAAGACTGTTGTTCGTAACTTGCTATTGTACTGTTCTAGGTACGGGTACCCGCAGGAATTGCAGTCAGACCAAGGGTCCAACTTTACTTCTAACCTTTTCAAACAGACCATGCAGCAGCACGGTATCAGTACAGTTGTCTCTTCAGCCTATCACCCAGAGAGTCAAGGGGTGTTGGAGAGGTGGCACTCGACTCTGAAAAGCATGCTGTGTTGTTACTGTGTTGAGAATGGCAAGGATTGGGATCTTGGGTTGCCCTATGTATTATTCGCTGCTCGGGAGGTACCTGGTGAAAGCCTAGGGTTCAGTCCCAATGAGTTAGTTTTCGGACATCAGGTCACATGGTTAGAGAAATCTGGGAGGGCACAGCAAAACCATGTTCCATGTTAAAGTATGTCCTCGAGAGTAGAGAGAGAATGCTGAGAAGCCTAGAGTTGGCAGGTAGGAATTTGGTAGGGTCGCAAGCACTTATGAAGGACAGGTACGATGAGAACACAAAACTCCGGGAGTTTAAGGTGGGGCAGGAGGTGTTGATTCTGTTACCTCTGCCAGGTCATTCGTTGTCTGCCAAGTACGCTGGTCCTTATAAGGTGGTAAAAAAATATCTCTGACCTAGACTATCTTGTGGCTACTCCAGATAGGCGTAAAAAGAATCAGCTGTGCCATGTGAATCTGGTGAAAGAGTTTGTGAGGCGCCCCCCTGAACCTCTCGCTGTCCCTGTGTTGACCTGCAGTGGTCATGGAGAAGGAGTGAGGGACAGTGAAGCCCAGGTGGAGGATAACTGGGAGTGTCATGTCTCTGCTGACCAGTGGGCGGGGAACTCCAGACAGGTGGCTGACGATGCTCTAGTGCACCTGCCTGAGCAACAGCGTGCAGCCGTGCAGCGCCTGTTTGCTTCATACCCCACTATGTTTGCAGAGCATCCAGGCCTCACAACTCGAGTGGTGCATGACGTGGATGTGGGAGATCACCCCCCCTTTAAATCAGTACCCTACAGAATTCCACCCATTAAACTCCCAGCCCTCAGAGCGGAGTTAGAGTATATGATGGAACGGGGGCTGATTGAGAAGGGGGCAGTTACGTGGACATCTCCTGTCACTCTGCAGCCCAAGCCTGACGGGAAGGTTCGCTTCTGCATTGACTTTCGGAGATTGAACGGGTTGACTCCCACCAATGCTTATCCCCTTCCCCGTGTTGACGATAGTGTAGACAAGATTGGTAAGGCACAGTTTCTAACTAAGGTAGACCTAGAGAAAGGCTACTGGCAGGTGCCCTTGTCTGAGCGGGCGAAGGGGGTATGCGGGTTTGTGGTTGATGGGAACACCTACCGTTGCAATGTGATGCCGTATCGCCTTAAAAATGCCCCATCAACCTTCCAGAGTCTTATGAATGAGTTAGTAGCTGACATCCCTAACAGCACTGCCTACCTAGATGACGTTATAATCTACGATGACAACTTTGTCAGGCAATTTGTCAGGCTATTAACCAGTTCCCCAGGCCGTCCACCAAGCGGCAGATCATGAGATTTTTGGGCATGATCGGTTACTATCGCCACTTCATTCGGGGTTATTCTACTGTGTTAGCTCCCCTGACAGATTTGCTAGCAAAAGAGAAAAAGTTCAAGTGGGCACCTGAGTGTTAAAGGGCTTTTTCGCTGGTCAAGCACATACTATGCACTCACCCAATCCTCAGGGCCCCTGACTTTGAAAGACCGTTCCAACTGGCAACAGATGCCAGCGGTGTAGGGGTTGGTGCCGTCTTAATGCAAACAGACGAGGAAGGTTTGGAGCATCCAGTCAGTTTCTTTTCCAAGAAGTTTAATTCCGCTCAGAAAACCTACTCTGTGGTGGAGAAAGAACTGCTGGCAATAGTGATGGCGCTCAGGCACTTTGAAGTATATGTTCCTGCCTACGGGCCAGTCATGGTGATTTACACCGACCACCACCCTCTTAAATTTCTGAACCAATTCCACAACCGGAATATGAGGCTGACACGTTGGTCACTCATGTTGCAAGAATACAATCTAGACATTCGCCATATTGCCGGTTGTGAGAATGTGATTGCAGACTGTTTCTCGAGGGTGGAGGATCCGGCGTAGATCACCACAGGTGTGTGGGTTTGAGTGGAGAAAAACCAAGCTTGCCCCTGTAGAGCAGCCGTCAAAAACAACATTAAAATTAAATAAAAAATCACATAAAAACTCTTTCTTTTTGATAGTTAATTGTAAGTTGCCAATGTTATAGCTAAAGTCCTAAGTTGAACCTGTCTTTCACTTAGTAGGCTGGGCTCTGTGAAGCTCGCTCAGGGAGCATAGCAGGCTAAATTATAATATTGTGTTTGGGAGGGGTTGTAAGATTTTCTTTATGCTAATATGTTGTTTTATTTAAGATTGAGCTTTGCATTTCATTTCTGGTGGAGTGGCTAGGTGTGGCGGGTCTTGTCGGCATTCTGCCTTGTCAGATATGGTGCTCGCCTAATGTTGAGAGTCCCATATCTTGGGCGGGGTGTGACGTCTTCCAGCGTTGGCAGAATCGCCTCTCGTTGGCCACTAGCGCTCGCCAGGGACATCGAAATGGGCTACAGTTATCAGAGAATGTTGTTCTTTCTTTCCTAGTAATCGCATTGTCACAGACAGTCCAGTGGTGGTCTTTGTTTTCGTCTGTGACAACGGGTTATATTTTATATCAACAGTAGTGATAATAGTACCAGCGTGTGAATGAGAAAGACTTTCAGAGCGAGGAGGTAGTAAGTGTCTGTATGTACGGGTGCATTCCTGCCTCTCGCTCGCCATTGGACGGCGTGTCTGGCTGTGTCCTATGACGCCTGCTGTCTTGTGACGTCTCGGCCCGTGATTGGCCGACCATCGCACCTTTGCGGTCTCCTGTGTAACTTACCTCCTCCATGAGGGTCCCCAGGAGCTGTCCTCGTCAGGACAGGCTTGGCGCGCATGCTTCTAACATCCCTTTGCATACTCTCTCCCGATCACCACCTTTATCACTGTTTCTCTCACTCGATTCTCTCTTTCCATACTCTAACCTTTATTAACTGCACAACACTCCCCTTGGGTTCTGCATACGGTTTTCATAGCCGGCCCATTGTATTGCATGCGCCGTCCTCAGAGATATTTAAATGTACTTAGAATAGGTTTGAGGGTTCTTAGTTAGTATAGGTTAAGAACTTTGTGTGTCTCCATTATTGATTTAGTGTTTCTGGTCTTTTATTTAATGCTAGACTGGGATAAGGTAACTGTAGTCGTTGTCTCCAATATGTGTACGGTTTGCTTATACCTACACGACTTCGACCGGTCCTGTGGTAACCTGGGTTGTCTTTTCGGTTGCGTCCTTTGCGAGTGCAGCATTATGTTGACTGAGGGTTTTGGCCTGTACCAGTTCCACACTTTGCTGCCTCTTTGCTTGTCTTTAGAGGGTCGCCATGATAGAACCAGATACTTGTGATCTGGATCTATCGAGAGAGCCCCCTAGTCAATTAACGTAACTTAAAGGATGCAGTCTTAAGGACATCGCTAGGCTACGAGCCTGTCTTGCTCAACCCCAGTTCCTTACCTAGAGTATCCCAGCTAGACATTATTAATCGAGTAGACACTTGTTAGTATTTAATATAAGCTCTTTGATATGTGCGCATTATTATTCACAGCAATTATTAGTCTAGGTTGTTGCTGAGCCGCACAACCATAGCAGACTGTTTCGTTGATGAGGAAGTACTTCTTTTAGTGTCGAGCATTGCTACCGTTGCGCATTTATAGTATTCTCGTGTCAGTTAACATTATATGTGCTATCTTTTAGTGTATTCGATTTACACGTGTGGTGTCCTGCCTCCTGCCTTTATATAGTTCTAAATCAGTACGAGCATCTTATGAGCATCAGACTTTCTTCAGAAGTTTCCAGGTCTATGCTGTAGGACTATACTTAACTTTCTTTCAGATAGGAGTGAAGAGTTTATTGTTGTTTAGAGTAACTGTATTGAAGCATCTTTTTATTGTATTAAATCTTGCAGTGATTTAATTGATCATTCCATAGATTCCTTTTTATGCATTTTAACGTAACTTGCATCGTGTTTGTTACCAGGCTATACCAGTGCAGGTTAGCCTGAAGTAGAGTACATTTATGCCCAGTTAAGGATACCCCGCTATCGCAGATTAACCCTGGAGGGTATAGGTGTTTTGTTCGCCGGCATATAAGTTCGAGGGTTTGGATCTAGCGTACTGTTGTTGCATAGTGCCCTATTACTAGTCCAATCATTGAGTGCCCTTGTTTTATTCGTAGTCCCGGTCGTAACATTATTAAAATCGATGAACACATTATTGAGCAGGTTAAGGAAGCTAGATTTCTTGATGTTACCATCGACAGCGCAATGACCTGGAAAACACACATATATGATATATAATTGAAAATATCTAAAATTACTGGAATAGTTTATAAAACAAGAGATTCGTTCAACATCAACTCAGTAAAACAAATGTATTTTGCTTTAATTTATCCTCATATTATTTATTGTGCTACTATCTGGGGAGGAGCCAATAAAACTTATTTAGACGCCATATTTCTAGCTCAGAACAAAATATTACGAATTATTACCTATCAATCATATAATGCCCACACTGGAGGACCTATATATAAAGATCTTGGTTTATTGAAATTAAATTATATTATTTTTTCACAAGCAGTCCGTTTTGTATATAAAGATCTAAATCAACAATTACTCATGGATGGCAATTTTGACTTATTGACACAATTTTAACACACGAGGAGTCGAGGAGTCATTACGACTACCTTACTATAGAACAACACATGGACAACGTAGCCTACATTACAGGGGCCCTAAATTGTGGAACACATTGAACGAATCAGTTAGACATTCCAAATCTTTATTTGCATTTAAAACTAAAATCAAACATAGCTTCCTTAATCAATACTAGTACTTAATTGCAGTCTATGAAAGCAAAAGTTTTGTTTAT
Organism: Paralithodes platypus; assembly: GCA_032716605.1. Classification (NCBI taxonomy): domain Eukaryota; kingdom Metazoa; phylum Arthropoda; class Malacostraca; order Decapoda; family Lithodidae; genus Paralithodes; species Paralithodes platypus. The sequence continues at coordinate 62,098,357 of CM064487.1, read as the reverse complement.
ATGTATACTTACCTTATCTTTAATATAATTTAGCATACTGAGTAGGTCACATATCTATTGTATAATTTAGTAAGAACCACTACAAATTATTATAGCTTGAATATTGTTTATTACATCTAATAATTGTTAAGCAACTATGTGCTGTTTAGCTTCATATATTTTGTTATGCCTATATAGCTAGCTAACATGAACTACTTCTTAGCTAGCTGCACTTGCCACATTAATTATTATGTGTACCATCATTCTTATTGTATATGTACCCTTTGGCAATACAAATATCAATCAATCAATCAATCTCTCTCTCTCTCTCTCATTCTTCATTCTGCCACAACTCTGCCGTTTCCAGTGTAACGAAGCAGAATTTTCCCCTCTCGTACCAATAGTGTATGTCTGCCACATTTTGTCAAGGATGTACAAAGGAGTACAAAGGAAATCAAGCAACAACAGATATAGTGACCCTTCTAGGCTGCTTGTCCTCCAAAACACTGAGGATCAAGTGTCCAAACAGTGGTTTAGAGTGGGTAAGGGAACATTGGAAAGGGAACTACTGCCCTGCCACTAACGTGGCAGGACTAGGAAGTTAGTAGGGGACATATGGGTTAGTAACTGAGGGGAGGATAAAGTTATTCATTTACAAACGCAGTCAGTCGTGGGTTTGATGAGAGATATTTGTCTAGGCGGAATTTAAATGAATCAACGGTGCTGCAGTCTATAACGTCTCGGGGAAGCCCATTCCACAAGTTGACAACTCGATTGCAGAAGAAATTCTTAGATTCGTGTGAGTTAAAAGATTTACCAATAATTTTGCAACCGTTTCCCCGCGTGTAATTAGATTGGTCGATAGTGAAGTACTTACTACAGTTCATATTGTCGATGCCTTTGATGATTTTGAACACTTGAATTAAGTCACCTCTTAATCTGCGCTGGGTTAATGGAAATAGATTTAATTCTCTAAGACGCTCTTCGTATGGTTTGTTCTTTAGGCTAGGTATCATTTTGGTAACTCTACGTTGAACTCGTTCTAGCTTGTTTATGTCTTTTTGGTAATAAGGGCACCAGCATTGAACGCAGTATTCCAGAAGAGGGCGGACTAAGGAATTGTAAAGGGATAGGATTACGTCTTTGGATTTATGCTCAAATGATCTGCCTATAAAGCCAATTATTTTGTTTGCCTTCTTAACAACTTCTGAACATTGTTGACTCGGTTTTAGGTTACTCGATATTGTTACTCCCAGATCGGTTTCTCTGTTTACATTCTTAAGCTGAGTGCCATTCATCGAATAGTTTGCTTTCTCATTTAGGTATCCGATATGTAGTACTTTACATTTATCCGCATTGAAACTCATTTGCCAAATTTGGGCCCAATGTGACAATTTATCTAGATTGTGTTGCATATCGTCAACTTGATCTTTTGAGAGTACGCAATTTGCAATTTTTGTATCGTCAGCGAATTTTGAGATTGTACAGGTGAGACCCTCATCTATGTCGTTGATGTAAATTAGAAAGAGAATTGGTCCTAGTACCGATCCCTGGGGTACCCCGCTACTTACATTGGTCCATTTAGATGCCTTACCGTTTATGACTACTCTTTGCTTTCTGTCGCTGATCCAATTTTCTATCCATATCAACACACCGTCTTGTATTCCATGCGCTTTTAGTTTTAGCAGTAAACGTTTGTGGGGAACTTTGTCAAAGGCCTTTTGAAAATCAAGGTATATATTATCTACAGCTTTACTCTCATCGTAGAGGTTGAGGATATTGTGGAAGAAGTCTAAGAGGTTTGTTAAACAGGAACGTTTTTTACGAAAGCCGTGTTGAGTATCTTTAAGTATGTTATTTTCCTCTAAGTGATTTACGAGTCTGTCTCTTATGACCGTTTCTAGCATTTTACATACAACTGAGGTTAAGCTAATTGGACGATAGTTACTGGGTAGGGATTTGCTGCCTTTTTTTAATATCGGTGTTACGTTGGCTATCTTCCACTGATCAGGCATAGTTCCAGACTGCAAGGATTTATTGAATAGTAATGTCAGTGGTTTTGAGAGCTCATCCTTAGCTTCCTTTAGAACTCTAGGCGAGATTGTATCAGGTCCAGGCGTTTTATTTACCTTGAGTTTATCTAAACAATTCAATACTTCTCTCTCTGTAACGGTGATATTGCTCAGAACATCTGAATTATCAATCTGAATCGGCGATGGTGTAGGGATATCACTGAGGTCTTCTGTTGTAAAAACTGATGCAAAGAAGGTATTGAGGGCATTACTCATTTGTACTTCGTCTTTGGTGTATTCTCCATTTTCATCGACTAACGGTCCAACAGTTGAAGTAACTACTTTTTTCTTTCTGATATAACTATAGAATTCTTTCGGGTTTGTTTTACTTTGATTCGCAATATGTAACTCTAGGGTCTTTTTACTTTGCTTAATTAACTTTTTGGCTTTGCGTCGTAGCTCTACAAATTTCACCCGTTCTTCGTCATTTTGTGAGGATTTTAATCTATCATTAGCAACTTTTTTAGCAAGCAGGCAGTTTGAAATATCTTTATTCCACCATTTGGGCTTGTTATTATGGCCTGGACGCCGTATTTTCGATGGTATGCAGTCTTGCACTGCTTTTAGGTAAGTGGTTTCGAATAACTTCCAAGATGTATTTATGTCGTTATTGTTAATTAAAAAGCCCCAGTCAGTTTCTTTAAACATAGCTCTAAGTTTATGAAAGTTTGCTTTCTTGAAATTAGGGACTTTTTCGATGCTACTATTTGGTTCGTTACTAGTAAACTTTAAAGTGAAAGTTATCGTACGATGGTCGCTGTTACTGAATTCATCACCAACATTCAAATTCTCTATTAATTCTTCTTTTGTTGCAAGTACAATGTCAAGAACGTTATTACCACGGGTCGGTGTTCGAACAAATTGATAAAGCGAACTCTCTTGCAAGTTCGTATACAAGTCATGTCCGGAGTGTGAAGTAAGAGTATCGCCCCCCTTGGTCACAGGTAAATTAAAGTCGCCAAAAAATACGGTATCTTGTGAGTTACTTACATCTGCAATTTGTTCATAAATTTCTCGGTCAGTTTGCACTGATTGAGCTGGAGGTCTGTATATTAATGCAAGTATTAGTTTTGTACCTTTATTATTCTTTATTAGCACAAAAGATGTGTTGACGTTCACAATTTGAGGTTTTGACAAGAGCGTCGGGTTAAGACTTTCTTTGATATAAAATAAAACGCCACCTCCAATTTGATTTATTCGGCTTTTCTCAAACATTACATAACCGGGAAGTGAATACTCTGCTAAACAGTCTCTATCTACTGTATTGAGCCAAGATTCTGTTATACCAATCACATCATAATTTTCAGTAAACACTAGTTCCTCTAAATCTGAAAATTTATTGCGTATGCTACGAGCGTTTGCATAGAAAACCTTTAAAGTTGCGGTTTTAGAACTCACAGAACGTTCTTTAATCAAATTTTTGGTTCTGATCGGATCTACATTTACAGTCATGGCTGACATCGGTCCTCGGTCGTTATCCCTGGCGGTTTTTAATTTGGGTCGTGTTGGTGGAGCTTTATCCAAATTCGCGGTTCTTGACAGATTAGCATTTAATTCCTTCTCAGGTTGCCGCCCTCGCTGTCTTCGGTCCTCCTTCCTGGTTGTTCTGTGCTGAGTCGATTTCTTCTCCGAAAATCCTTCACCGCATCGTTGAGAAGACACCCAAAACGTGCTGCTCCCACCTGGTTCAGATGAACTCCATCGTCCGAAAACAAATAGTCATCGTAGTAGAAATTGTCCCAGATGTCGACGAATCCCACATTTTCCTTCCTGCAGAGGTTTGCTAGACAACGATTTGTGCTGGTGGCTATATTGTAAAATCGGCTCTCTACACCAAGCCGGGGGACGATTCCTGAGACGATGATCCTTGATGTGGAGGAGGAGGAGGAGCAGGAGGAGAAGAGGAAGTAGAAGAGGAGGAGGAAAGGGTACAGGAAAGTAATACTAGGGGGATGAGGCAGTGGTATAAAGTCCATTCACTATAGATAAGCCAAAACTCGTGACTCCTAACCTCTGTAACAAATCAAATAGATACACATGATAGAAGTGTACTGCCCGAAGACTAAAGTCAGGGTTGACTTTACTATACCTCAACTGTGTATAGTGCTGTGGTCCGCTTAGGATGGTGAGGGATCTGACAGCTGAGGGACACTGTTATGATATACAGTATAATATACCTCAGCTGTGTATAGTGCTGTGGACCGATAGGATGGTGAGGGGTCTGACAGCTGAGGGACACTGTTATGATATACAGTATAATATACCTCAGCTGTGTATAGTGCTGTGGTCCGTTTAGGATGGTGAGGGGTCTGACAGCTGAGGGACACTGTTATGATATACAGTATAATATACCTCAACTGTGTATAGTGCTGTGGACCGTTTAGGATGGTGAGGGGTCTGACAGCTGAGGGACACTGTTATGATATACAGTATAATATACCTCAACTGTGTATAGTGCTGTGGACCGTTTAGGATGGTGAGGGGTCTGACAGCTGAGGGACACTGTTATGATATACAGTATAATATACCTCAGCTGTGTATAGTGCTGTGGACCGTTTAGGATGGTGAGGGGTCTTGACAGCTGAGGGACACTCTTATGATATACAGTATAATATACCTCAACTGTGTATAGTGCTGTGGACCGTTTAGGATGGTGAGGGGTCTGACAGCTGAGGGACACTGTTATGATATACAGTATAATATACCTCAGCTGTGTATAGTGCTGTGGTCCGTTTAGGATGGTGAGGGGTCTGACAGCTGAGGATCAGGGCCGTGGCAGTTATGGTAACCAACCCGTATGATGACACAGTTAACGGTACCTCTGGGGGGAGAGAGGGGACATATTATACATTATAGCATATATAAATGTACAACATAATTAATAGATATACTGTAAGTGCAATCGAATATACATAGAAACAAAAATACGGATTCAAGTAATGTAAATATGAAGGATGTTATAAGATGTGCAAGTTTGTAGATCAATATATACAACTGACAGATTGTGGGAGAGGTGCACGGGTGTGTGTGAGAGAGAGATAGTGGGAATATTAAGGTGAGAGAAAGAGAGAGAGAGAGAGAGAGAGATAAGAAGGGGATTATGGAAGGAGAGGGAGACTTGAACAACGGTAGGAGAGAAGATAACATTAAATGTCTATCTATCTACAGTTTATCTATATATTGTCTATCCATCTATGTCATATTCTATCTACTATCTCATAATTATGCTTATGTATTGCCAGACGTTATATCTTAGCAATTCTGGATGGCTACTGCAAAAAGACTTCTAAATCATCCTGTACAATGGTCGATTACGATGTTATCACTTTCAATTAGAACTTTTGATACGGAGGTTGTATGGACTATTATTAAATTATTCCATACTCCCTCTCCCGAGTCAACATCTATCTCTTACTTTTGGTGTCACTGGTTCTTGATAATAAGTTAGTCCCCCTTCCCATTTGTTGAATTACAAACGATACCATTTTGTAACTTTTAGGTATCTTGAACTATTGAGTGAGAGAATGTAGAGAGTTTGGAAGGAAGGCTCTGTACTCAGCTGTATAAAATACTATGTATATTCTGGGAAGATGCTTTTATAACTAATATATGTTGCATTCAAAACGATGCCACTTTGTAACTTTTGGGTATCTTGGAATATTGAGTGAGAATGTGTAGGTAGTCTGTATGGAGCCTGTGTACTGTTTTATGTAGGGGGCTATATTATAACTGGAAAGGTGGTTGTTTATTATTTAGGATTAACTGGATATTTCTGTATTTTATAATTATACAATATTTAGCTTCGATTTTACACCACGTCGTTTATATTTCAACCTCCCTCCCCCCCCCATATCTCTCTCTCTCTCTCTCTCTCTCTCTCTCTCTCTCTCTCTCTCTCTCTCTCTCTCTCTCTCTGTGCTATCATATTCTTTTACCTCTTTCCCTTCCCTTAGCCAACACTATTTTTGTTCTATCTATCTCTCTCTCTCTCTCTCTATTCTGTTTACTAAATTTCTCAGTTTCTCTTCTCTGCTCGTCCTGTCATGTGTGTCTCTTTCCAACTTTACAAAATATAATTCTCTATTTTCCTTACCCATTTTCTGCTCACCCACTTTGGTAATTTCTTCTACAGTCAGAAATATATATATTTTGGTGAGTTGCTTTCAAGCTTCTCTGTCTCTCTTTCTCTCTCTCTTTAGGATTAAATCCGGACTACCTAGTAGGGACTGCAAGGTCTGTGTAGTCTGTGTATCTATGTAACTATATGTAACTCTCTCTCTCTCTCTCTTTACTATCACACCATTTACACCCATATGCTTAGATTTCCAAAGTTCAAAGATCCATATGCAAAATTCACAATCCCCAGAGCCACCCAGCAGAACAACTAGGTACCTTCCATTTCAACCAGTACATCTCTAGCCTTGTTAACTAAAGCAGTGCATACTTAACTCTTTGTGTGTGTGTGTGTGTGTGTGTTTTCATTAGTACTATACTACTTTTTCTTTTAGGGCAAACACTCTACACCAGGTATTATAGAGATAGCCGGTTTGCCACAGTTATAACAGAAAACCGATTATGGCGGATGGCTGTGGCCTGATGAAGTCCATCCGCCTCTCTATTTTGCCTTGGGGTGAGTGTTTGACTGTCTCTCTATATTTGTCATATATCTTTATTAATTTAAACTCTTTTCACATGTGTGTGTTTTTGTGTGTGACAATAAGATATTTATGATTGTCACATAGGGATCGAATACTATAGCCCATTCATTATAGGTAGGCCAAAAAGCTTGACCACTAACCTCTATAACATACAAATGACTAGTGTAATAGAATTAATATTTCTACAATTTAGGAAGGGCCAGCCAGGGAATAGATGTGGACATTTACAGGCCATTTGTTCTAGCCCATTTCAAGTTACTAAGGTTAAGGGTGGCGATTTCTGGCCTGCTTATAATGAATGGACTATAGAAGTGGTGAGGTGTACACTTACATAATCATAGTTGGATACAGCAGGTGAATACAAACAAATTCATATATTTCGGACTTAAACAGGAGAGGAAAACATATACAAATATATACTGTATATATATACTGTATATATACCCGGTATATATACAGTATATATATATATATATATATATATATATATATATATATATATATATATATAAAATATATATATATATGCTTACGGTACAGTCAAAAACCACAAACCTGAAAACCCCCTCCGCCCCATCATCTCTCAGATCCCCACCGCCACCTACCAGATCGCCAAGGCCCTGAACAACCTCCTCACCCCTTACGTGCCCTGCCAATTCAACCTCAACTCCGCCCACGACTTCCTGGAAATTCTACGAGACGCCCCCCGGAATAACGACCACACCATCGCCTCCCTCGACGTAGAAAGCCTGTTTACCAACGTGCCCGTGGAGAGGACCATCGACATGATACTATGTCGAGTATACCGGTGGCCGGTCAACTCAACCAGTATACCATTTCAACCAGTAGCTCTCAACCAGTACCAAATCAACCAATACAGTTAGGTTAGGTTAGGTTAGGTTAGGTTAGTACAGTACTATATTTTGGCACTGGTTTGGTTGGTCTTGGTTGATTTGACACTGATTGAGAGCTACTGGTTTAAATGGTCTACTGGTTGAAATGACATGGAACCGAGTATACCATTGTCCTGACACACCCACCCTAGACATCCGGGAAAAGGCCCTGAAGATGCTGCTGGAGCTTTGCACTAAGGAAGCCCCCTTTCTTTGCCCCCGAGGCAACATGTATCAACAGATAGAAGGTGTAGCGATGGGCAGCCCCCTGGGAGTTCTTTTCGCGAACTTATTCATGGGTACCATCGAGGAAGAGCTCCTAGCCGCCCAGCGACCGGCCATCTACTGTAGATACGTGGATGACATCTTCGTGCAAATTAAGGACTTCCACGAACTCCAGCATCGCTTCATGACCTCCTCCGGACTCAACTTCACCTTTGAAAAATCCAATAATGGACAACTCCCCTTCCTCGACATCCTCGTCACCCTGAATACACTTGGATTCAAAACCACAGTTTACACTAAACCTACCAACACAGGACAATGCCTCAATGGTGACAGCGAATGCCCCCGTTGTTATCTCCTATCCTCCATCTCCGCCTACGTCAGGAGAGCCCTCACACACTGCTCTACTTGGGCCGACACCCACCAGGAACTGGAAAGATTATCACAAGTCCTAGTAAATAATAGATATTCCTACTCTGACGTCTCCAGCACCATCAACCACCACCTGGAAAAGTGGTACACCCAAAAGCCCCCCAACATTGACCCCCCTAATGAAATCAAATTATTCTACCGTAATTTCATGTCCTCCGACCACAAAACTGACGAGGCAGTCATAAAAGAAATAGTAGCTAAACATGTCCTCCCCACCAACCCGGAAAACAAAATCAAATTAATCATATATTACAAAACCCCTAAGACCTCCAACTTTGCTCTCCGTAACAGACCTGTTCCCACCCAAACAAAAAGCCCGATGACTGACGATCACGTAATATACCAATTTACTTGTAATTTTGAGGACTTTGGACCTCAATCATACATTGGTATGACGCGGACTCGTCTATCCCGACGGCTAACCCTTCACCTTCAGGCAGGAGCCATAAACGATCACTACCTGACCCCCCCCCCCCCCCTCACACATAACGATTTAAATAAACTAATCACCATAGTTGATAAAGAAAGTAACCCCAGACGACTCCCAATACTAGAAGCCCTATACATACAAGGCCTGAATCCCAGTATTAATAATCAAACTCTAGACCTACAGATACACCCTTCTGAGAAAAGACACTACCCAGCCGCGGTGCGCCTGGAGAGACGCCCCTCAGCTCCGCCCCTCGAATCCGCGCATCTCACGTCGTGCCACCCAGCTCCCAGCCAATCAGCGATGACTTCGGCCCCTCTTCTCTCCACCCACCTACACCACCAGCCACAATTGATAGATGCTGTCCTGGAAGTGAGTGGGGAGGACCCCATCATCTTCCTCAATGCAGGGAGCAACGACATATGGAGATGCAGGACTGAGCAGTTGAGGAGTATCAGGAGTTGTTGGAGAGGATCAAGGAAAAAGGTGGAGTTCCTGTGGTAAACAGTATCCTGCCTAGAAGAGGGGTAAGGCAGGAATGGTCCTCCAGGGCTATTGGTGTAAATAGCCGGCTGGAGAAGTATTGCAAGGCAAATACTATTCCATTCCTGGATAACTGGTCCCTCTTTTATGGTAAGGATGAACTGTATGCCCAGGATGGAGTACATCTCTCTCGACTAGGAGTTTCGACCTTGGCCAGCTCACTCGACAAGATTGTTGCAGGGTTTCGTTAAAAAAACCTGGGTGTGTAAGTAAAATACTGTCTCCATATGGAGCAGGTACTTCATGTGACAAACCCATAGTAAAATAGAAATAATCAGTCAAGATAGTGCGGATATAGTGATGTGTAATAGTAGTATCGATAACACTACACATGTAACTGATAGTAAATATGAGAATACTGATAGAGTAGAATTTCCGTCTAGAGCTAGTAGTTCAACAGGAAATAATAAGTTAGCTAAACACAATAGAAAATTAGTTGCAAATAAAAGTAATAGGTTGAGGGTATATAACACAAATTGTAGGAGTTTATGTAACAAAATTAACGAACTTAGAGCACTCGTTAGCACAGAAAATATTGACATAATAGCGCTAACTGAAACGTGGATTAATACAGAATCTAGGCATTTTTTAGCAGAATTTGATATTCCAGGATATAGTTTGTTTAAATATGACCGAACAAGTAGGAGGGGCGGGGGTATAGCAGTGTTTGTCAGGAGTATATTAAAAAGCTGTATTAAATCAGGTATTAGACTAAATAATGATAATGAAAGTGTTTGGGTAGAGGTTAACGAAGGTAGTGAGACCATAGTTATTGGAGTTATATATAGACCGCCTAATATGAGTAGAAATGGCGGAACATCGTTATGGGAGGAAATTAAAATAGCATCAAGGTTTAGCAATGTGTGCATTATGGGGGATTTTAATTTTCCGAACATTGATTGGCAGCACCAAATAGGCGACTCCGATTCAGTAGAGTTTATTGAGGTAGTACAAGATAGTTTTTTATTTCAATTCATAGATACGCCGACTAGAGGTATTAATATTCTTGATTTAGTTTTCAGTAACAATGAACATATGATAAATAATGTAGAGATTGGTGACCACCTAGGAAATCTATCTATCTATCTATCTATATGCTCAGGCCCTATCCCCATTTTGGGGGTAGCCGACTCAAGACAGAGCAAGAACAGGGAAAACACAAAAACAACATAAAACAAAAAATAAACACAGATAAAAAACACAAACTCACACACATCCAGGTCACCCAGGAGAAGACCCAGAGACCAGGGTTACCAAGGTCGCTCCAGCACTCCCCCAGCCCCTGACCACCCGGAGAGGTTCCGATCTCGGCAGGCAGACATGCAGCGGAGCCAAAGCCACAAGCCCTCCCACCACACTTCCAGGCACACCCTTCATATTAATCGTCCCCCCGGGCCAGGCGCCAGATGGACTATTATCTGGTCGAACTTGCGCCCGACCCCTTACTCCAAATGACCACGTGTTCACTCAACTATTCACAAGCATTCTCCATTCACTCCTGTCCACCACCACTTCCCCTGCCTGATCTATAGTCATTCCTCTATCATCCAAAGCCTTTCTTACACAGTCTCTCCATCTCAATGGGGGTCTTCCTGCCCTTCTATCTCCCCTTGTACCTGACTCACATATTCTCTTTGTAAGCCTTTCATCTCCCATTCGTTCAGCATGACCATACCAGCTCAGCACCCTTCTGTCCACTCTGGCTGACAAATGTTCCTGCTGCCCCACTCTCCTACGTATCTCTTCATTCCTCAATCTGTCTCTACGAGTAACTCCACACATACTCCTCAAGCAGCTCATCTCCATCACATCCAGCCCTCTTTTCTCCTTTTTCTTCAGAGCCCATGTCTCAGCCCCATACATCACTGTTGGCACAACAATTCCTTGATACAGTGCACTTTTTACTTTCACTCCGAGATTTCTCGTCTTCCACATACTTCCCATTGCTCCGAAAACCTTCCTTCCTTCACACACTCTCTGTTTTACCTCCACTTCCATACCTCCACTCCTGCTTATCGTTCCTCCTAGATATTTAAAACACTCTACTTGTTCCAATATTTCCCCACCCAGCCTCACATCTAGATTCACCCTTTGCTCTCCCCTATTACACACCATTACTTTACTTTTATTGACGTTCACCTTCAGTTTCCTCCTTCCACAAACCACACCAAACTCTTTGACTACCCGCTGCAGTTTCTCATCAGAATCCGCCACCAATGCTGTGTCATCAGCGAACAGCAACTGATTCAACTCCCAATCTCTACCATTCTTTCCTACTAAACCCAATCCTCTTCCCATAGTTCTCCTTTTCACCTCCCTCACCACACCATCCATAAACATATTAAACAGCCATGGTGACATTACACAACCCTGTCGCAAACCTACCTTTACCTCAAACCATTCACTCAACTCACCATTTCCTACTCTCACACATGCTCTGCTCCCTTCATAAAAACTCTTAACTGCTTCTAACAAATTTCCTCCTATTTCATAAATCCTTAACACCTTCCACATTGCTTCACGGTCCACACGATCATACGCTTTTTCCAAGTCCATAAAAGCCCAAAATATCTCCTTATGCTTCTCTAAATACTTCTCGCATAACTGTCTTACTGCAAACATCTGATCCACGCACCCTCTTCCCCTCCTAAAACCGCACTGTTCTTCTCCTATTGCAACTTCCGTACACTTTATTATCCTCTCTATCAACACCCTGCCATACAGCTTTCCAACCACTGACAATAAACTAATACCTCTATAACTTGAACACTCCTGCCGATCTCCCTTCCCCTTGTACAACGGCACAATACATGCACTTTTCCAGTCTATTGGTACCATTGACACAACAAAGCACACATTGAAAAGTCTCACCAACCAATCTATTATCACATCTCCACCCTTCTTTATACACTCCACAGCAATACCATCCAAACCTTCTGCTTTTCCCGCTCTCATTTGTTTCACTGCTTCTTTCACCTCATTTTCCTCAATCCTTTCATTCATTCCCTGCCACCTGGGTGGCCTGGGTAACCTATCTCCATCCACCTCTGCTTCAATCACTGCTTCTCTTCCATCTCTTGTATTTAACAAAGATTCAAAATACTCGGCATATCTTTTCCTCACTTCAACTGGTTCCACTAGTAATTCTCCATTTTCATCTTTCACTGACTCTTCCCTCTTTTGTCCTCCTTTCCTTACTTTATTTACCTCCTTCCAGAACATCTTCTTTCGTTCTTCAAAATTCTCACTCAGCCTTTGGCCCCACCTTTCGTTTGCATCTTTTTTCGCTTCTCTAATTTTCCGTTTTGCCTCTCTCCTTTTCTCCTTGTACCTCTCCCATACCTCAACACTACCATCCTGTAAAACCCTCTCAAAACACTGTCTCTTCTCCTCAACTGCCTTTCTCACCGTATCATTCCACCACTCGCTTCCCTTCCTGATACCTCTGCCTCCTACTTTCCTTTTGCCGCATACTACCTCTGCACTTGCTTTCACTCCTTCCTTAAACTGTTGCCATTCAACCTCTACTTCTCTCTCTTCCATCTCTCTCACTTCCATCCACTTTTCATTTAGTCTTTCCTTGTACTCCCTCTCTTTTTCACTCTTCTCTAACTCACTAACTTTTATTACCTCTCTTACTTCACGCTTGTCTCTTATTCTCCTGTAACTCTTAACTCTTAGCTTTCCCTCCACCAGGTAATGATCTGACATACCCTCCGCCTCACCTCTCATCACATTCACATCCAGCAGTCTACACAATCTTTCCCTTGTCACCAGCACATAATCCATCAATGCCCTCTCTACAATCTCTCCCCTCACAAGTCTATGCCAGGTGTACTTGTGTATACGCCTTTTTTTGAAGAACGTATTACCTACACTCAATCTACACTCTTCACATACATTTTTCAGTCTTTCTCCACTCTCGTTTACACCATCCACACCAAAACTACCGATGACTCCCTCAACAGGCTCATTTCCTACCCTAGCATTTAGGTCCCCTAAAACTATAACATTTTCATTTTCATCAAACCCTTGTAGACAATCTCTCAAATCCTCCCAGAAACCCTCTACCTCGTCTAACTCTCTTTCACTTCCTGGTCCATACGCACTTACAAAAACCCACCTTTCACCCTTAAACCGCATTCTCACCCACATTAGCCTTGATGACACCTCTTTCCACTCTTTTATAAACTCTCTCAACTCCTCCTTCACAATAATAGCCACTCCTTCTTTCCCCCTGACTCCCTCGTCTACTCCAGACTTTCTACCTATCACGTTTCCAAAATCCACTTCTCCCTCTCCTTTCATCTTTGTTTCATTCAGTGCAAGGACATCATACATCCTTCTTTCAAATAACCTTCCAATATCCTCTCGCTTCTCATTCGTACTACATCCACGCACATTGAAAGCTCCTATTCTTAGGGTCCGGGACCACGAACGCGTTCCCTCGCCCCTATCTCTGTCTCTGTCTAGGAAATAGCGATCATGAATCTATTTATTTTAATATACAATGGACAGGGAATGCTAAAGAGAATACGACACTTATCCCAGATTTCAGAAAAGCCGATTATGGTGGGCTAAGAAGAGACTTAAGGGTGGACCCTATTGTTAAGCAATTAAGTCAGGATATGCCAGAGTTAAACTTGCCACCTACATATAACCAGTTTATTGATTCACTCCACAATGCTCAAAATAAATATATCCCTAAAAGCAGATTTAGATCGACGCAGAACCAACCAAAATGGATGACTAATAAGCTAATAGATCTTATAGGAAAAAAAAAAGGAATATATCGAAAAATAAAGAAAGGTGAAAATAATTTACATATATACTATCAGACTCTATCAAGACAGGTCAAAAAGGAAATCAGGAAAGCAAAAAGAAATTATGAAATAAGGATAGCCAGTGACTCAAAAAATAACCCTAAAGCTTTTTACCAACTATATAAATCTAAAGTTAGAGATGTAATAGGCCCCCTAAAAACTTCAATAGGAGAAATAACAGAAAATGATTTAGAAATGTGCAGTACATTAAATAGTCAGTTTCTTTCCGTTTCCACAAATGAAAATTTGGCACAGATTCCAGAAGTCAATATGGTATATAGTGATAGTATAGAAAATATGTTAAGTACAGTTAGTATAAGTAAAAATTATGTGCTTAAAGAAATTGACAGACTGAAACCTCAAAAATCGCCTGGTCCTGACGAGGTATATGCTAGAGTATTAAAAAAATGCAGAGACGAGTTAAATAGCCCATTAGCATTTGTATTTAACAAGTCATTAGAAACAGGTTTAGTTCCAGAAGCTTGGAAGCTTGCACATTTTTACTTCCGATCTTCAAAAAAGGTGATAAATCGATAGCATCAGATTACCGTCACATTAGTCTCACATCAATCATAGGAAAGTTGCTAGAGTCCATTATTGCTAGGAAAATTAGAAGCCACTTAGTAAAATTTAACTTAATACATTCTTCTCAGCATGGATTCACTCAGGGACGTTCTTGCCTTACTAATTTGCTTAGCTTTTTCTCAGAGGTATATGAAGCAGTAGATAGTGACAAGTCATATGATATTATATATCTAGATTTCAGTAAAGCTTTCGACAGAGTCCCTCATGAGAGATTGATGAGAAATTTTGAGGCACATGGAATAGGAGGGTCGTTGTTGGGATGGATTAGGTCATGGCTAATTGGTAGGAAACAGAGAGTCAGCATAAATGGTACCAAGTCAGAGTGGGGAGCAGTCAAAAGTGGTGTCCCCCAGGGATCAGTATTAGGTCCCCTGTTGTTTCTTATATACATAAATGACCTAGATTTAGGTATAACTAGTATGATAAGTAAATTCGCAGACGATACTAAAGTGGGGAGATCAATTGATTCAGATAGCGATATAGAGTGCCTCCAAAGCGATCTAGATACATTACATGAATGGTCAGTAAATTGGCAGATGAAATTTAACATTGACAAATGCAAGGTATTAAAGATAGGGAAGATGCAAACAAATGTTAAATATAAACTAGCTAATTTAGAATTAGAAAATTCAGACTGCGAGAAAGATCTAGGTGTGTTTGTTAGCAATGATTTGAAGCCTAGAAAACAGTGTATAAGCGTTCGTAATAAGGCAAACAGGATTCTCGGGTTCATCTCTAGGAGTGTGAGTAACAGAACTGCTGATGTTATCTTAAAACTTTACTTGTCATTAGTGAGACCCCATATGGATTATGCTGTCCAATTTTGGTGTCCTTATTACAGAATGGACATAGATTCATTGGAGAGAGTTCAGCGTAGAATGACAAAAATGATCCATAATATTAGAAATTTTCCGTATGAAGAAAGGTTGAAGAAATTAGGTTTACATTCGTTAGAGAGACGCAGAGTTAGAGGGGATATGATAGAGGTGTTCAAGTGGGTTAGTGGGATTAACAAAGGGGGGACATGCCAAATGTACTAAAGCTCAGTGATAGCGAAAGAACTTGTACCAATGGTTTCAAATTAGATAAATTTCGTTTCAGAAAAGATATAGTCAAATATTGGTTTGGTAACAGAGTTGTAGATGGATGGAATAGGCTACCAAGTGATATAGTGGGATCAAGAACGATAGGGAGCTTTAAGATAAAATTGGATAAGCATATGGACGAGAAGGGTTGGGTGTGAAGGGGGATCAGCCGGGTTGGGCCAATCAGCGCTCTGCAGACCCCCGTAATCCTGTGTTAATCTCTAACCGTTTGGTAAGATGATCCTCAGGGTATTAGAGTATTGAGCCTATAATTGGGCTTTGTAATTGGGGTTGTGTGGGACAGGGATCTGCATTGCTTGGGCCAATCGGCTTTCTGCAGACTCCCATTTTCTTATGTTCTTATGTAATTGACTCCATTGCGCAACTCCTGATGTCATCACCTACTGGCCAATCACAGACCAGGAGAAGTGCCCGCATAGCAAAAATACCTTCCACCAATGACAGACGTTAGCCTGCCTTTACTTCGCCACCTTTGCCTACCCAGCCCTATATAAGCTCATATTATTCACTATACCATTCATTACTTGAAAATGCTAATTGTTTAGCGAAACGTCGTATCCACTGTTCACCATTTACCTCTATCCTGTATCCATTTCATCATGAACTTTGCCAATCTACTATACCTCCTTACTGCCCATCAACGCAAAATTGTCAGAGCCCTAGAAAACTTGAACAATAAAATCTCTAATGCTGAAATTGCTGTTTCTTTTAACCTCGTATGCATCAAAGAAAATGTATTACCTGGCTTTACTAACATATATATATATATGTATATGATTTAGTGCCACTATAACTGAGTTAGTGGATTTTTCATGACATGAGCATAATGGAAAACGTAAAACATTTTGACAATTCATTAACTCGCTTGTCGTAATTTCAGCTAAATAAAAACTATTATTAGTGTTTTAGGAAAGAGTGAATATTTATTTGTATTTACCCTTTGAAGAGTGTGGCGCATTGTGAGGTTAGACAGTTTACGAAGGATCTGTGGTAATTATATGGGTAAAGACTATCTCATAGAGCCCTCTGACTTTCATATACCCTTCCTAATCTGAATAAAATAGTCTAATAGTATCAAGAACACAGACACGAAATGCGTATTGGATCTTGAAAGGGATAAGGACAATACTCATATATGTTTATGTTAAACCACGTGACCATAAAATAATGACCTAACCAATATTTATCTTTAAAATGACTGTATAATCCTGTCGAAGTTTGGTTTTATCTGACCAACACACACACACACACACATACACACTACACTTGAAATAAACCAATTATTATTATTATCATAGCACACACACATTATTGGTTTAATATAGAGAGACTATCGAGGACAAATATTGATACAAGCCAAGTATACAGCCAAATACAAGTATGTACACATACCTAACCAACCATAGACACATACACACACACACTCACCTTCTCACTACTTACCTACACGTACACGCTCACTCAGTTACACTCACATACACATAATTTAATTTTTGAGATATTACTGATAGTTAATATTGATAGAACTCAAATATAGGGTCATATACATGTATCTACATATACCGAACCCCCCCCCCCTACACACTGACACACTCACCCACACCCATGACCCCCCCCCCCCCCTCCCCCCACACACACACCTCCACCACACATACACACACACCCACCCACACACACATAACAAGATAAACATTGATATACTACCTAGGGCCAATATTGACATGAGCTATCTACAGTGACGTCACCAGTAACACCTCCCTATTTACTGTCGGGGCTATGTTCGGCCAGGCAGCTTAGGGATCTACTACTACTACTACTACTACTACTACTACTACTAGTACTACTACTACTAACACTACTACTACTATTACTACTTTTTTTTCTTTTCTACTACATTGATTTTTATTTAATATTGTTCATACATTTTATTTTACAAGCATCAGATATTACTATTCTACACCATGCAACTTCAATCCAGTCTCCTTCCTATGCGACCCTCTGCCACTGCTGACTCGTAGTCCACTTCTGCCACCGTCACTGGTTGTGGTGCAGACCGTCTTGTTCCCCGCAGGCATAGTAGTGTTGATCTGAGCAATGAGAAAGATAGACTCATCCAGGCTTCGACGTGGCTCCTAGGCTGTTGCTTCTTCTCTGCGATGATCTCTGCAAGCCTTGAATAGAAGCACTGGGCCCTGGGTCCCATCCCTCCAGATGTGGTGAAGACTAGTGGGGTAAAGCTGCCATTTTCGACATTTAAGATCCTTTCCCCATATGCCCTGATGCTGTGTGCAGCATCCAGAGACAGCTCGCTGTAGCTATGGGCCATTGGGTCAAATACTCTTATATCAAAGAACGCTCACTGTGCATTTGTCCAAAAGCCTCTTGCACTAACGTCCAATCTTGCTTCATTGGATGTGTTGGCCGTCCTGTGCTGTGCATGATCTCTCCACCCAAGGGAATGAGTGATGGTTCGTGCACCACATCTCTACACACCTCCCTGAGCATGTTCGCCGTTACATCTCTTACTTCATCGTGCCTGATGCTGATGAATCCTCCTTTCTTACATATACTACTATTACTATTACTACTACGTGCCTGATGCTGATGAATCCTCCTTTCTTACATAATACTATTATTACTATTACTACTACTATTACGTGAGGATCGGCGGGGGTCTTGTATTTTTTATGGTGTATATAGCCCCTAATTAAGTATGGTATTATATATTTTAATCTAGATCCATTATATATTACTATGTTACATTTAGCGAAGTGGTTATTCACATTCATTACTGCATATAAGGCCTAACCATTGGTTGTTGTAGCCCCAGGAAAGCTTGATGCTGCTGGATAAACACAGCCAGGGTGAGTTTGTGGGAGAGTTATGCAGCCAGTACGCAGCGTCCCCACCGAGTTGTGAGGCCTCCCCCATGCAACTTTGGGTGTCAACGCGTTACCTTGGATAACCCTCACATATGTGGTACCCTGGGAAACCGTAGGCATCCTGGGTTAGGCTGAGCTTCACGTAGGAAAGTGCCAGAGCTGCTGTGGTTGGCTGTGAGCTGAGGTTACAGGTGGCCACTCCACCTGCTGGCGGCTCATACCACCACCTCTCCAGTACAAATACCACCACCATTGGAACCTGGGACTGTGGCCGCACTCTAGTGTGGAGCGTTGGTCTATGAAGTATATGTATAGTATTAAGATTAATTAAATAATGAATGTCTGCAATGTATCCACACCATATTTTATACATTTAACTGTTAACACTAAATTGTATTGCAAGAATTTGTTTTTATATTTCTATAATGCATTCATTTTTAAGATATGTAATGTATATATATGTATTGTATGTATGTTATGAAATAAAGACATTGAACTTGAACTTGAACTACTACTACTACAACCACTACTCCTACTACCTCCTTACTGCACAGAAGCGTCATTATTATTATCCTCTGGTTAACAGTACTAGATGATTTTTATAAAGCTTAGGAAGGGCAGCTTTGACTTTTTGTCTACTTCATGCAAATCGAAAACAATCTCTCTCTCTCTCACACACACACACATCATATATGTCTTTCTTTCTTTCACCTCTCTCTCTCTCTCTCTCTCTTTCTCTCTCTCTCTCTATCTTTCTCAGCTTTTCTAGAAGACCCCACACACCTGTGAAATACCTCCTTTAATATCAACACATTCAATAAGACTAAAGGAAGGGGTCCTCTTTATCTAAAGCCAGTTATTTCTATATCAACCCCTTGAGGATTACGACGCGTTTTGGCAGCTTAATCTGGCTATCATTAGACGATTTTATTTAGATTAGGAATGGTATATGCAAGTCAGAGGGTTAATTCCCACAGATCCTTCCGAAGCTAGTGTGAAACATCAACACAATTATAACTAAATTTGTGTTAATATTACTTGATTGTTTTCAAGTCATTACGATATTTTCCTGGTGAACGATAGTGAGCCTGTAATTATGGACTTTGGCCGGGACATTTTTCTACCAAAAAATGTACAAAATAATCTACAAGGGGGATCTAATGGATGTTTTTTTAAGTTTGATGGAGGTCTAGGGAGGAAACTATAACTATAATTAATACATGAACAAATCGACCAAAAAATGAACCATCCCCCCTTAATTGGTTTCAAGTCAAAACGAATGGAAAACATAAAGTATATTTGTGATAATTGCTGGACTAAAACAGGCTTGATCACATCGGGGTTAGCGCCATAGTGAACCTTACACATTATTGACATGAACTTGCCACCACACCGACAGTCGATATTTATAAGGGTTCCAACTCTCTGTACTGACTGATTTTCACTTCTCAGCTTGCTCTTCCTCTGTCCAATTACTCTTCTTTCCTATTTTACTCCAGCCATCTGGTCTGGTGACTGAATAATGTTGTTCTGTCTCCCTGTCAGACTATCAATGTACCCAAACACTAACTTGTTTTGATAATTTTCAAACATATATAATTGGGTTGGCTCAAATAATACAAATTCTGGTGTCATATATGAAACTATTTTAGTATCTAATTCAGTGTACACATTTGCGAGTACATTACCTGTACGAATGTATATTTGTGTGTATGTTTAGCTTGACATGTGTGTATATTCCAGTATGTATGTGCATGTGAGTGTGTACGTGTTTGTGTGTATGCGAGTCCTTACAAACGTGTGTATATCCCTGTATGTGTAACCGTGCGTCTGTTTATGTGTATGCGAGTGGCAGTGAGCGTGTTTGTGAGTGGTAGTGAGTGTGTGTGTGAGTGGTGGTGAGCCTGTGTGTGAGTGGTAATGAGCATCTGTGTGAGTGGTAGTGAGCGTGTGTGAGTGGTGGTGAGCGTGTATGTGAGTGACTAATGAGCATGTGTGTGAGTGGTAGTGAGTGTGTGTGAGTGGTGGTGAGCTTGTGTGTGAGTGGTAGTGAGCATCTGTGTGAGTGGCAGTGAGCGTGTATATGAGTGACTAATGAGCATGTGTGTGAGTGGTGGTGAGCCTGTGTGTGAGTGGTAGTGCGCATCTGTGTGAGTGGTAGTGAGCGTGTGTGAGTGGTGGTGAGTATGTATATGAGTGGTAGTGAGCGTGTGTGTGAGGGGTAGTGAGCGTCTGTATGAGTGGTGGTGAGCGTGTATATGAGTGGTAGTGAGCGTGTGTGTGAGGGGTAGTGAGCGTCTGTGTGAGGGGTAGAGAATGTGTATATGAGTGGTAGGTAGCGTGTATGTGAGACCATCTATTTGTGGGATAACACCAACTAACCTATACCGTGGTTGTAGGTTTCAAACTTTTCCTCCACAGACCAAAACAAAAGTCTCTCTTCATCGACTCCCGTTAATGTGAGTGGTAGTAAGCGTCTCTCTCTCTCTCTCTCTCTCTCTCTCTCTCTCACCTGCCACTTTAATAGAGAAGCCACAGGCGACCCTTTGCTTGCCCATGGAGTTAACAGCCCAACAATATAACAGTCGGTGGTCCTCGTAAGTCTCTATTGTCTCTCACTCTTTATCACACACTATATCTCTCTCTCTCTCTCTCACCTGCCACTTTAATAGAGAAGCCACAAGCGACCCTCTGCTTGCCCATGGAGTTAACAGCCCAACAATATAACAGTCGGTCCTCGTAAGTCTCTATTGGATGAACTGTCAGGTTTGATGACACTCGTTCCTCCTGGGTCGTGATTGGTTAGGTCTTGATGACGTCACCACTGTTGCCCCACTGCCATTGGATAGCCTGGGCAGGCAGATGTGACGTCATGGTGCACGTCACGTTGATTGGCTGGTTGTAGATGAAGTAGGTGGTGGGGGAAGTTAAGCACTGAGGACGATCTGAAACAATAACACAGATTGGATTACATCACTGTGGTCTATTGGTAATGAAAGAAGAGATTGGGATTTATATACTTCACCTGCACATAAATGAGAAATAATATCGATATACATATCAATTTTATTTCTCATTAAAGTGGATAATTTTGAGATTAAGAAGCCTTATCAAGCTCAGCAATTACCCATTTGTCAGTTTGTGGGACATTTAATCTTGCCCAATGTTCGTCAAATGAGTATATTGACATAAGTTACACATTAACAGACGTACAATATATCAAATTTATAATAATTAATACTTAGTTATAATACAAATATTTTTGATAATTGTATGTTCAATTTGAAATATTTACCAAGTAATGATGATTCAGAACAAATATTTAATATTTGGGAAATTATGTACAATACCTTTGACAAATAGGATACCTAAGTTAATATTATAGTAAGATTAATAGTGTAAAATTGTGTTGGTAAAATTAATTATTGGTACATAATATAATGTTGGTGGCAGTGTAAGGCCGCGTACACACGAGCCTGAAACATGTCAAGAGGCATGGTCGAAACACTGCTTTTGACATGTTTGCATACATGTTCTAAGTATCTCGTTTGGACGTTCAAACTAGTAAACTTGTTTCGAGACCTGCTGTCATCACTGGTATGGACTATTTCTGCTGGGAACATGCTTAAAGCATTGTGAAGCTATCTAGCCCTGTAAGTTTACGAACATGTTTGTGGCACGTTAAGATGCATGAATCTAGCATGTTGCTGACATGATTCTAGCAATGACTCGGGCAATGTTTTCGGCACCGTGTGGATGCGGTCTAATGTGTACTATAATATCCATACATGTACTAACACCCGATGTATAGTGTGACGGGTTGACTGCTGACCCTAGCTACAGTGTTGGTGGCAGCACAGCGGTAAGGTCCTACTTGTTGCCGACCCACAGCCTGAAGCGCCAAGGACTTCCCTGACAGTATCACTCCCCCGCTGGTGTTCTGAGTCACCACAATATCCTGTAGGAAGAGGTTATCATTATTAGTCCATGAACCTGAAGCACCAAGGACTTTCCCGATAGTATCACTCCCCCGCTGGTGTTTTGAGTCACCACAATATCCTGAAGGAGGAGGTTACCATTAATAGTCCATGAACCTGAAGCACCAAGGACTTTCCCGACAGTATCCCTCCCCCGCTGGTGTTCTGAGTTACCACAATATCTCGAAGGAGGAGGTTACCATTATTAGTCCATGAACCTGTACCACCCAGACAGTATCACTATAGTATGTTTCTATCCAGCTGTTTTGAGTCGCCACAATATCCTGAAGGAAGAGGTTACCATTATTAGTACTAAGACCTCGTCAAGCTTGGTGAATAAACTTGTATCACTCGACTAAAGGGTATAAAAGACTTTGGGTGGAGGGAAAGTTGGAACATTAGAAAATAGTAATGTTTTCACACTATGATCATATGAAACTCGCAAGTGGCCAATTCTCCTCTTAAACTCACATTTAGACTACTACTACTAACACTACTAATACTAATAGGTGGATTACTAACCTGATGGTACCAGGTGAGGTCGGTGGCCGGTGGTGAGGCGTGGACGTTACAGGTGAAGTACACGTCATCCCCTTCCTTCAGTAGTGCCGTGGACAGTGACGGGCCCAGGGACGCCACCATGGAGGGGGGGTGTGGTAAGGGAAAAGAGACAGTGACAGTGACAGTGATTGGCCCAGGGATGCCACCATGCCACCATCTGGTGGGGGAAGAGAGACAGTGACAGTGACGGACTCAGGGACGCCACTATGGAAGCGGGGCATCTGGTGGGGGGAGAGAGACAGTGACAATGACGGGCCCTGGCATGTGCAATATTTGATTGAATTAGAACCAACCCCGCTTTATCAGACATAATTAGGGAAACTGCCGCTCTGTACAGCAGTTCCATGTTCGTTTACCCTGATCGTAACCTTTATCTTGTCTACATTCACTCTTGATACTTTATCTGCCATTCCCTCCTGCCACCTTAACCCTTATTTAGCGGGTGGTAAGGTATTTTACACTGTACTGCTCAGCGGGCATAATCCCGAAATATTCGCTCAATTTCACTCGCCCTAGCGCCGTTACTATGGCTCCAATGCGAACGAAACTATCATTTTTGGAAAGAGCAACTCTTCGTCTCCCCATATAAGTCTATGAATGGATGTTATGAATGAGTGTGGAGGGTGGAAAGAGGTGAGGAAGAGGAGGTACTTTTTGGTCTATTTCCCGGGCGCGTTCGGTTGCGTTCGCTTTGGCCTGACTTCGGCCTCTCGCGCGTCTACTATTCCTTTGGTAATCGGTCTTATTTTTATCTTATTTCTCCTTATTTCTGTATTCTCTCTCTCTCTCTCTCTCTTTCTTTCTCTCTCTCTCTCACTCCTGTCTGTCTGTCTGTCTGTCTGTCTCTCTCTCTCTCTGGCTCGCTCGCTTTCCCTCTCTCGCGCGCTCTGTCTCTCTCTCTCTTCCTCATCCGTATATGTAATTCTCATTATTATTTTCTCTAATCTCTCTCACTCCTCCTGTCTGTCTGTCTGTCTCTCTGGCTCGCTCGCTTTCCCTCTCTTGTGATCCCTTTCTCTCTTCCTCATCCGTATAATTATGTATTTCTCATTATTATTTTCTCTAACTAATCCCTCTATTTCATTTATTTGCATGTAATATTTCTGTATTATTATATCTTTTTCACTCTTTCTTCAGTTCAGTTTCTGTATTCTCTCTATACGGTGGGAATGGTATTTCGTATGAGGGATGTGCAGCACAAATATTCAATCTTTCGTTGTTTGGTTGTTTGTATTACCGTAAGAAATTTACTGAACGCCTGCAAATAATACGCTATAAAATGCTTGCAATCAAACTCTCAAGCAATTTCAAGGTCACATGCAATTATTAATGTAGGCTATAGGTAGACCCAGAGAGGAAGAGACAAGAGAGAGAGAGAGTGTCGTGATAATATAACAATGTTACATATGTATCATATATATGAAAAAATAATATATACGGTAGGCCTACATCTGTTCCCCACAATCATATAATGCCAAGCACAAATATTCAATCTTTCATTGTTTGTATTACCGTAAGAAATGTACTGAACGCCTGCAAATAATACGCTATAAAATGCTTGCAATCTCTCTATTTTCTCTAATCTCTCTCACTCCTGTCTCTCTCTCTCTCTCTCTCTCTCTGGCTCGCTCGCTTTCCCTCTTCCTCATCCGTATTATGTATTTCTCATTATTATTTTCTCTAACTAATCCCTCTATTTCATTTATTTGCTTGTAATATTTCTGTATTATTATATCTTGTTCACTCTTTCTTCAGTTAAATTTCTGCATTCTCTCTCTCTCTCTCTCTCTGTTTCGCTTGCTTTGCAGGAATTTTGTTTTTGTTTATATATAATATATACTAATTTACTTATCATTACTTACTATATCGTATAAACAATAGTAGGTAGCCAACTTACCATAATACCGATACACCAAACCGATCCGCATGCGTTTTTGTTTATCACCTGTTTACTAAAGTGCCACCATTATCGATTTTCTTGGAGCCGACTCGAGCGGGAGGGTTACCAATTGAAGTTAAATCCGCTAGCATATATTGTTAGATGTAAGACATGATAAATACCACTAGAAATATGAATTGGCAAAATCCATATAATATCACTTCGAAATTGTTCTGAAATTTCAAAACAAAACCGCTAGTGTAAGTCATTGCTGCTAGATCGAAGTAAAGGTCTCTAGATCTAGCGGAAGTCGCTATACGTATTGGCAGTACTGCACACTCATTCATTTCATTCATTCATTTTCTATTGAGCTCGTCCTGGAATCTTTACGACTCTGAATCTTACGATTGCCGACGGTGATACGTTGTTGACATTGTTGTTGATGTTCCAGTGGAGGGATGAACAAAATATTGTCCTTGTCCAATAATAGCTATTTCATAGTCCCACAGGACTTATTTTGATATATTTATCAAATTTATTGAACGCCTGAAAATAATACGCTATAAAATGCTTGCAATCAAACTTTCAAGCAATTACAAGGTCACATGCAATTATAAAAAGGTATATTGTAGACCACAATCTTCGCCAAGCTTCGTTGTTGCTTGTATTATCGTGAGAAATGTACCATACACCCTGGTTATCGTGAGAAATTAACCGAACGCCTGCAAATAATACGCTATAAAATGCTTGCAATCAAACTCTCAAGCAATTTCAATGTCAAATGCAGTATATGTAGACCCAGAGAGGAAGAGAATGACAGAGAGAGAGGGGAAGTCAAAAACATCTGCTAGGTGTGATTTCCCCTGAGAGGGAAGAGATTAGTTAGGGGCGTGCCCTGGCCTACATCAGACAAAGAGAGTACAAAGGAGTACAAACAAAGAGAGTGAGACAGAGAGAGAGAGAGAGAGAGTCGTGATAATATAAAAATGTTACACATGTATCATATATATGAAAACATAATATATACGGTAGGCCTACATCTGTTCCCCACAATCATATAATGCCAAGCACAAATATTCAATCTTTCGTTGTTTACCGAAATTTACCGAAATTTACCGAACGGCCTACAAATAATACGCTATAAAATGCAAAGGAAATTTCATGTAGAGTGCAATTTTGAGGACGTAATGTGCTCTGAGAGAGAGCGGAGCGGTGATTAGGAGCATAAATTACCTCAAGACCGCTCGCCACACAGGGAATTATATAAGGAAATTACCGTATTTTAGGGTTTTTTCACTCGTGTTTTACGATCGTTGAAAGACAACCAGTGATCGTAAAAGGATGGTTCGGGTGTCATTGGAAAGCTCAATTTACGCACTTTCAGGATACATACTTGTATTACGCTCTGGGTCTTGTTTATGCATGAAAAAGAGCACGGAACAACCCCATTTAGGGTTAAAACAAAAACCCGCTGGGCGGCACAGTGAAATATACTCCACCAGCCGCTCGTAAGGTGATAAAATGCTTGCAATCACATTTTCAAGCAATTATAAAATATAAATTGTACTTACCAACACCCACACCAGTATGTTCTTCGTCAGGAACGTCTCCAATTTGCTCAAGGGTCTGTCCAATATCAACCACAACATCCACCCCACGCAAATTATGCTTTGGGTGAAAGCCTATGATCGAGTTATTTTCGTCTTCCGAGTCATCCACACTACCAAAACTCTCACCCAGACCTTCGACGGTTTCATCCAACAGCTTATTAGAAAGTTCTGAAGAGTTCAGCATGATATCTAGTTCCTGGGTGGTAAGCCGGGCGTGGTTAGTAGGGTGGCGCGACGCACTAGGGATGGCGGCCACCGAATCGAACACGGGCAAATCTTGACCTTCCATTATGGCTGCTTGAGGGTCACTTAGTCACGGTCACGCAGTGGGGATGTGTGGGTGGGCCCTTGTAGTACACCGCCTGACCACCAAGTTTCGCTTTCCACCTAAATTAGGGCGGGAATACGCCCACGGACTTAAGTCCGACCCCGCCATTTAGTCCAATTTTTTCGTATCGGACTTAAGTCCGACCCCGCTAAATAAGGGTTAAGATCATTGTCTCAGCTTCAGCTACCCTGTCAGCAATCAGCAATAGGTCATCTGTGTAGAGCAGCTCCCTAGGCAGACCTAATCTGAACTCTCTTGACAGCGCCTCCATGACCATGACAAACAAGAGCGGGATCAGGGCTGTACCCTGGTGCACTCCAATAGTCTCCGAAAACTCTTCACTTGGATCCCCTTTCATATGGGCCTATCTTGTATAGGTATAAATAATTCTATTCTCTCACTCTCATTCTCTTTCTCTGTTATACTTACATGTAACAGACATTGTAGCTGATCGGCCAGGCAGCCTGGGGAACAGAAACAGATATTGTAGTAGTATTGGACAGTGTAGAGTCCCGGACAGCAGGGTTGGTGGCCGTACAAGAGATCTTGGCACCAACGTCACCTCGGCCAACATCCACCTCGGTCATTGAAATGGTTATTAGTCCGTCACTTTCGGTCTATGGAGGGAAGACATTGGCATATTGTTATATATCTAGCCTCGATATATAAGGAAGTGTTAGTTTGTTACAACATAATTATTCTGTCTTACCCTCTGCCACATGAGGGAGTGCTAGTTGAGGGTCAAAAAAGTTATAATTTATGACTATAAAAATCTACATTAGTTAACCATCAAATTTAGTTTTCTTAGTAGGACAGCTCAAAGAAAAATATATACATTTGAGTAACTGAACTAAAAGGTTCTTAACACCATTGATAGTCATAAAAGGTTATAAATATGCTAGAAAAGTCGCTATAAAGCATCATCTTGCACCAGAGGGTTAATGTGGAGGAGGAACTGCCACAAATGTTATCGCCTGTTTCAACGTGTAACAACTTTATAAATATTATGGGATTCAAGGGTGTCCCAGAAAATGTTCCTTTTATATTATTACTCTTTATTATACAATACACACTTTTTCATTTCCACATTCATTAAATCCAGTACCTGTATATTTATATAATGTCACACCATAGCACCCTCTTCTGCCTTTCACTGCTTATACTGTACTCAACCGATCTATTCCTTCTACAGCCCCGCTTGGGTCCCTGACATTTGAGCCTCTTTCCCGAGAGGTCGCTGAGGCTGACCTACACCATGACAGGGTTAATTGGGCCTGCCACATAGCCCTTAAAGGTGGGTGTGCATGCTATTATTTTCCTCCACAATCATTACCGGCAGTGTGCACTATAGCTTTTGGTGCAATATTTTCTGCTGCAATGGCTAAATTATTTATATAATGGCCAAAATAGGATATGGGTGACACTTTTCTGGATTCGGAGTTTAAGCACTCTGATGACGTATGCCCAGCAACACAACAAGCTCTTCCAACAGGAGGAAATGGAGGATAGTGACAGTAGTTCCGATTCGTTTGCCAATACTGAGGGTGATAATTAACCGTGATTATGGCGAAGAACCTCAAGTGATGAATATTGGTGGTGTCCAGGCTTATATGTATGAACCTGTAGGACGAGATCCAGCAGCAGGAGAGGAGGGAGAAGCAGCTGTGATTACCGCCCGCCTTGTTTACACTACTCGGAGCCGCGGCGGACGCTAGCGATCATGTCCCCATCTATTTTGACTGCATTTGGATACAATAATGAAAGCCCGCCCCTCACGCCTCCATGACTTATTGTCATCATCATATACATTGCCAACAGGGTGCAAATAACAGAAAAAATCGCCGTAAAAATAGACGGGAACTTAACCGCGGCGATCGACTTATTATTATTATTTTTTTTTTAGCCTAGTTGCTAGTAGTTGAATTTCAGCCAATAAATGTCTTTAGCCTAGATTAGGCCTATATCCATCGACGCTGACTGTATAATTTGGGCTAGGCTTAAGTTAGCCCATATTATCTACTCTCCTGACTCCTGAAATTGGCAAGCACGTATGGGTGGGACGGTGGTTTGGGGGATGGTGGGGGGAAGGTAGAAGGGTAATTGACTCGTGTTACAAATATGGAGTCGATTGGTGAGGTAGTTTCGCCACCACGGATTTTCATTTTTTTATGTGATGATCTACGGATAGGCTGGAAGTGGGTGGTGGGAGGAAGTTGGGGTTGTGGTGGGGGGAAGACAGAAGGGTAGGGGACTTGTCACACAAATATGGAACCAATTGGTGCAGTCGTTTCGCCGCCACATATTTTCCTTTTTTTCCTTTGTGATGGCCTGATGTGGCGACCCATGGTCGGCGAGTGGATTGGGGAGGGGGTTGGGATCGTGGTAGCAAGAAGCCAGAAGGGTAAGGTATATGTGGTAGAAATATGAAACTATAGGTGCAGTCGTTTCGCTGCTACAATTTTTTTCCCGCGAGTCCGTATATATACGGACCTGGCACTGGGCGTGACAAGACCCCAGTCCGTATAGGCAATCAGCGGGTGCATCTAGCCATACCCATACTCCACCACACTTTATTGTCAAAGCATTCATCACGAAAATGTCCATTGCATATGAAGCTTGTTTTGGGCTTTGCCTCCCACACTCTGGTTCTTTGTGTAAACTTCACCCATTTGTTACAATGGTATGGATCACTTGGAAACTTGTGTAGTGCTATGTTTGGTCCAGGGATGTTGCTACACCCGAAAACAGCACACCTATTCACCATTTTTGATATACTTGCTGATGTTTACTTCCCAAATGTTTGCCTGCGCCTACGTCACATCCTCACATAAGTACTAGTTGCAAGGGGTCGCAATTCAATATCTATTTTTGATTTGTTCTCTAATATTGAAGATTAGTTTTGACAAAGGAGTAGTCAAGTTGATTACTGGAGAGCTAAACATCTCTTTAAATACATTATAAATTAATTTTAATTTCGCATGCCCCACCACCTTTAAAGAATTAAGATAAAAAATCAATGATGAAAGATATGCATCGTCTCTTTCAGAGAAATATTATAATTTTGGCAAACTGTATATATATTGTATATCCCTATGCAAGTAAGGTTGTGCCATCATTCTGTTACGTTTCCGACAAAATCAATATTCTATTTCCATGTTCCTACAACTCACCTTCCACCATAGCACAAAAACGTCCCCCAAAAAGACCCATATTTCCTACCGCGGTAAACAAACCAGGACAAACTTAAGGGGAAAACTAAACACAATTTCCCTCCACCCACAATGCCATCTATTATCGTGTGGAAGAACTGTGGCCAACCCGTACAGTCAACAACAACAGTCATGGTTATTATATTTAACACCTAACCGACGGTGCCTGTCATATGACGGGCGAGAGAATATTGGCCACCCCTGCAGTGCCCATCATATGACTGGTTCCATTTTGAGCACCCTATGAGCTCTAAGAGAGAGTCTGCACTTTGGGTGGACGATAGGCGGCCTTCAACCGCTCGGCACCACCGCGGGGCCGTCTCTGGCACGAATTGTGTCTCGTCCCCACCTCCATATCTCGCGAGACTAGGAAAAAATGCGGAAATTACCTTATTTTAGGGTATTTTCACCTCCGGTTACGCGATCGCTACAAGATAACCCGTGGTTGTACAAGGATGATTCAGCTGTCATTTGAAAGCTCTATTATCGCCCTTTCACGGATATAAATTTGTATTATGCTCTGGCTCATGTTTATGCATGAAAAAGAGCATGGAATGAAGCTCGTTTTCGGTAAATATACCCGCCCAGCAGCTAGGTCATGTCAACAAACATGCCCGCTTTTAAAGAGTTAGATATCTATATAATAATAATAATAATAATAATAATAATAATAATAATAATAATAATAATAATAATAATAATTTATAATACTAATAATAATAAATTATCATAATAAATATTCTTAATACAATTCAACATTTACTGTATATCCAAGCTTCGTTCAGGATTTCAAGGGGTATTTCTTTCTTACACCGAGAGAGGGAGAATAATGTTTGAAGTATTAACCCCTGTACCAGCGACGGCGATTCAACATCAGTAATAAAGTCTCTCATCAGTACCAGCGATGGAAGATCACCGTCAGTACTATGCGGTAGTTGTAACTGCCCGTTTCTAGCAGTGCCAGGTACCGTAAGTTGTACGCACTGTTTTGAGACCTTGGCAATACTTTTCAGCTTTAATTTAAGGTCTCACAGACTAGCTTGCTCAGTGTTCCTCCAACTTTTGAGGTGAAAGGGTATTCTCTCTTGACTCTAAAGCCATTTTGGCCTCATTGCCTGGTACTGGAGGGTACGATTATGGTAGTAACCTTTGGTACAGTAGGGGTTAACACATTAACTGCGGGAGACGTTCCGGAACCCCATGAAAATTTATAGCAATTTACAGGCTTTTAAAGCCTCTTAAAGCCTTTAGAATCAAGTGCGAGGGAGCAGGAGCACGACAGGCCACCCGTCCTTCCCCCAGCCAGCCGGCCGGTACACTGAGGAGTATGAGCCATACTCTCGCGAGATATACAGCGCTGCTAAAGGCAAATGTAGTGTGACATTAACGATAATTGCTCATTTTAGCGAATGTCTATGGTAGCGCTGCGGATGAAACCTGAGAGCTACGAAGCTCGTTTTGGTGTCAGTTTGAAGCTATTTTCTTCTAGTTTCATTTCATTCAGACAATCAGGAGTGCCTAAATGAACCCTAAAATGGCGGTAATATGCCCGCACCGTAAGTGTTAAAGGTGTTCCATAACTGTATACCGTTACTGTACATTGGTCCAACTCCTTAGTGGAGACAACTGTACACACATTTACCATCTACAGGGTCTACTTTTTTTTCTGTCTGGTTTGGGGGGTTTAACACGACTTTGGCTCCTCTTTTTGACACTTTTTTTTCTACTCTCTCTCTCTCTCTCTGTATGTGTGCCGATCTTGTTATAATATCTTCTCCTTTCCATAATCCCCCCCCCCCTCCTTCTTCTTTTTCTCCTACTTCATTTTCCTTCTATCTGTATTTCTCCAACTCCATCTCTCTCTCTCTCTCTCTCTCTCTCTCTCTCTCTCTCTCTCTCTCTCTCTCTCTCTCTCTCTCTCTCTCTCTCTCTCTCTCTCTCACACGCTTTAATTTCACGCAGCGAGATTCAAATGTTTTGCATGCAATGTAAAAAAGTAAATTTATCTTTTGTCTCCCTCTCCCACTCCATACCCCTCCCTCTCTGACCTCTTTCCTTCTTCTTCGCTTGTTACAGATTCCTATTATTTTCATAAACACACAAATACACCAACACATACATTCATACATTTATAAATACTTGCACGTACCTATATACACTATGTCTACTTGCACGTACCTATATACACTATGTCTACTAATTCACTCACTCTGTGCACTTCTCCAACCCATGAATGAAACTTTATTTACAGTCTTTCTTCTATTCAACTGCTGAGCTCTGGAACTCTCCCCCAGAATCAGTCTTTCCCTCCTCCTATGATTTAAATTGCTTCAAACGCCGTGTGTCCAGGCATTTTGGCTCGAATATCCCTTGATTTTGGCCCTGTCACTCTTTCAACTCTGGGGAGGCACTCGATACAGGCAATTCTGCCTTTTGTCTCCCTAATTCACATAGAACCCCCCCTCCCTTTGTAACGCCTGTAAACTTGTGGCAAAATATTAAAAAATAAATAAGATGCGGCAAATCCTAATTTTGATTAAGGGAAGATGGGTCGTTTTTCTGGTCCCCTTTCTTTCTCATTCTTATCCCCATTAGTTTTGAGATATTAAGACGTTTACCCCATTAGTTTGTCGATATTAAGACCTTTCATGGTGCTTAAAGGTAAGAATTATCTTGATTAAGTAACTCTCGGAATACTGCCACCAGCCCACTCATACGGACAATAATAATTAAGTAAGTGTACATATAATAGTATCAGGCCTTACAGATATAATATAAGGAAACTGAAACTTGAGTATAATTCACATTTGCTCTACTGAATAATACCTTAAGACTTATTCAGAAGTACTATAAATAATTCAATGTTCAAGTAGCAAGTTATAACACAAGTATAAAAGTCTGGCTTTCACAATCACGACTGGCCGATGACCCCTTAATGTCAACAAGTGATGGGCGTCTTCTCTCTCCTCTCTCGTCCCTATTCTCACCTTATATCACCTAGGGTTACGCCCTCATAATGACGTCACCCATACATTAGGACTTTTACATAACTCTCAACCAATACCTGTCAAGATTACATAACAGAAAGTTAGGGAAGGTAGCAAGGGAAACAGTAAGGGTGTGAAAGATAAGAATGGGAGAATGCTAGCCGAGAAGCAAGAGAGAGTCGAAAGATGGAGGGAGTACTTCAGTGAGTTGCTAAATGAAAGGAATGAAGAGCCAGCAAACATAGCTGGATATGGTATGGGAGGGAGAAGAAGAGAAGTAGTGGAGGAGGAGGTGGGGATCAGGAGGTCAGAAGTGTGGGAAGCCATGAAAAGAGTGAAGTTGGGGAAAGCACCAGGAACAGATGGAGTGTGTGGGGAAATGTTGAGGTATGGTGGTGAGATAGTGATAGAATGGGTATGGAAAATGTGCAAACTACCATGGGAGAAGGGGAGTGCACCCGATGACTGGAAGACTGGCATAATAGTCCCCCTATATAAGGGCAAAGGGGAAAGAGGAGTGTGTGGTAACCACCGAGGAATATGTCTTCTAAGCGTAGTAGGGAAGGTATACAGTAGGGTAGTGATTGAGAGAGTGAGAGTGAGAACGGAGAAATGGATAGGCGACGAGCAGGGAGGTTTTAGGAAGGGAAGAGGATGTGTAGATCAGATTTTTACCCTGAATTGTGTTGTGGAGAAGTATCTGGAGAAGAAACAAAAGGTGTATGTTGCCTTTATGGACTTGGAGAAGGCCTATGACAGAGTGGATAGAGAAGGTTTGTGGAAAGTACTTAGAATATACGGAGTAGAGGGCAAGTTGCTGAAAGCAGTGAAGAGCATGTATGAGGGTGCAAAGGCGGCAGTACGTGTGGAGAGTGAGCAGAGCGAGTTCTTTGACCTGAATGTTGGTTTGAAACAGGGGTGTGTGATGTCCCCGTGGTTGTTTACTGTATATATGGATGGAGTCATGAAAGAAATACTATCAAGAGCAGTGAATGTTGGTGTATCGCTGAAAAGGGAGGGAATTGAGTGGAAGCTACCTATACTGCTGTTTGCGGATGATACAGTTCTGATGAGTGATAATGAATGGGAGTTGCAGGGTCTGGTAAATGAGTTTGGAACAGTGTGCGAAAAACGGAATTTGAAGGTAAATACGGGGAAGAGCAAGGTTATGGTCTTCGAAAGGGGTGAAGTCACAGAGTGTGAGGTGAAGCTGAACGGTCAGGCTATGGAGATCGTCAACTCTTTTAAGTATCTGGGCAGTGTGTTGAGTAAAGATGGGACTATGGATGAAGAGGTGCGGGAGAGGGTACAACAGGGGAAGAGGGTTGTAGGAACGCTAAAAGCAGTAACAAGAAATAGGGTGGTCAGTATGGAAGTGAAGAAGTCCTTGCATGACAGTGTGGTAATCCCGACACTGACTTACGGAAGCGAAGCATGGACGTTGGTTGAGAGACTCAGACCAAGAGTGAGAGCAGTGGAAATGAATTACTTAAGGAGTGCGTGCGGAGTTACATGGAGGGATAGACAGACTAATGAGGAAGTAAGAAGGAGGTGTGGTGTGGAGGTAGATGTGCTGGAAAGTGTGAAAAGGAACAACTTGAGATGGGTCGGCCATATGGAACGTATGGAAAGCGAGAGAATGACTAAGAGGGTGTACGAGAGCGAGGTGGAGGGACAGAGGGGGAGAGGTAGACCGAATATGAGGTGGAAGGATGGAGTGAGGAACTACATGAACGAAGGCGGTGCTGGTTGGGGGGAGGGGCGTCGACTGACTGGGGACAGAGGTGCATGGTGGCGGTTCGTTCGTGGCCACCCCTTCGGGGATCACGGCGTCAGGCAATAGATAGATAGATAGATTACATAACAGGGGTGTGGTTTAGACTCTCTGACACACCTTAGACACATGTTAAACACACCTCCATCACACCCTATACATGTTTCTCTCACGTGATAGAGGGTGGACGTGATTTGATGACACCAGTCATGACACAAGTGATTCCCATGACCTCTTCTTCTGAAAGGTCAAATGAATACAGTCTGGCTCCCGTTAGGCTACACCAGATGTATGTAATACAAGAAATAAAATGGTAATAATATAATTATAAGCGGTTATAATAGGAATATAAGTATGACAGGTTATAATACAAGTACTCCCTGTAAATAAGTAATGAATAAAGTTGTTTAAGTAAGATAAGTGGGAGTATATAACACGCCCCCCTTTAAAAATAGAGACATAAGTTCCACCACTGAAATTACTTAAAAACAAAATATATATAGAAAGCATTAACAAGTATTAAGAATAATGTTTAGATTTTGTAATTTTGTATGACCTTTTTAAAGGTTGTTTTGTAAAATTATTTAATTGAAAAGAAAAGTTTAAGAAAAACCTGGAAAAAGAGAAGAACAAAATATTATATAGAGATTATATATATAGAACGAAAGAAGATGTTCTGGTTGGAGGTAAATAGAGTAAGGAAAGGAGGACAAAAGAGGGAAGAATCAGTGAAAGATGCAAATGGAGAATTACTAGTGGAACCAGTTGAAGTGAGGAAAAGATATGACAAGTATTTTGAATCTTTGCTAAATGCAAGAGATGGAAGAGAAGCAGTGATTGAAGCAGTGGTTGATGGAGATAGGTTACCCAGGCCACCCAGGTGGCAGGCAATGAATGCAATCATTGAGGAAAATGAGGTGAAAGAAGCAGTGAAACAATTAAAAGCGGGAAAAGCAGAAAGTTTGGATGGCATTGCTGTGGATTGTATAAAGAAGGGTGGAGATGTGATAATAGATTGGTTGGTGAGACTTTCCAATGTGTGCTTTGTGATGTCAAGGGTACCAATAGACTGGAAGAGTGCATGTATTGTGCAGTTGTACAAGGGGAAGGGAGATCGGCAGGAGTGTTCAAGTTATAGAGGTATTAGTTTATTATCAGTGGTTGGAAAGCTGTATGGCAGAGTGTTGATAGAGAGGATAATAAAATGTACGGAAGTTGCAATAGGAGAAGAACAGTGCGGTTTTAGGAGGGGAAAAGGGTGCGTGGATCAGATGTTTGCAGTAAGGTGGATCAGATGTTTGCAGTAAGACAGTTATGCGAGAAGTATTTAGAGAAGCATAAGGAGATATTTTGGGCTTTTATAGATTTGGAAAAAGTGTATGATCGTGTGGATCGTGAAGCAATGTGGAAGGTGTTAAGGATTTTTGAAATTGGAGGAAATTTGTTGGAAGCAGTTAAGAGTTTTTATGAAGGGAGCAGAGCATGTGTTAGAATAGGAAATGGCAAGTTGAGTGAATGGTTTGAGGTAAAGGTAGGTTTGCGACAGGGTTGTGTATTGTCACCATGGCTGTTTAATATGTTTATGGATGGTGTGGTGAGGGAGGTGAAAATGAGAACTATGGGAAGAGGATTGGGTTTAGTAGGAAAGAATGGTAGAGATTGGGAGTTGAATCAGTTGCTGTTCGCTGATGACACAGCGTTGATGGCGGATTCTGAGGAGAAATTGGAGCGGGTAGTCAAAGAGTTTGGAGTGGTTTGTAGGAGTAGGAAACAGAAGGTGAACGTCAATAAAAGTAAAGTAATGGTGTGTAATAGGGGTGATCGTAGGGTGAATCTAGATGTGAGGCTGGATGGCGAAATATTGGAACAAGTAGAGTGTCTTAAATATCTAGGAGGATCGATAAGCAGGAGTGGAGGTATGGAAATGGAGGTAAAACAGAGAGTGTGTGAAGGAAGGAAGGTTTTCGGAGCAATGGGAAGTATGTGGAAGACGAGAAATCTTGGAATGAAAGTAAACAGTGCACTGTATCAAGGAATTGTTGTGCCAACAGTGATGTATGGGGCTGAGACATGGGCTCCAAAGAAAAAGGAGAGAAGAAAGCTGGATGTGATGGAGATGAGCTGCTTGAGAAGTATGTGTGGAGTTACCCGTAGAGACGGATTGAAGAATGAAGAGATATGTAGGAGAGTGGGGCAGCAGGAACATTTGTCAGCCAGAGTGGACAGAAGGGTGTTGAGCTGGTATGGTCATGTTGAACGAATGGGAGATGAAAGGCTTACAAAGAGAATATATGAGTCAGATACAAGGGGAGATAGAAGGGCAGGAGATGCAGAGACTGTGTAAAACAAGTTTTGGATGATCGAGGAATGACTATAGATCAGGCAAAGGAAGTGGTAATAAACAGGAATGAATGGAGAATGCTTGTGAATAGTTGAGTGAAAACGTGGTCATGTGGGGGAAGGGGTCGGGGCGCAAGTTGGACTAGATAATAGTCCATCAGGCACCTGGCCCGGGGAGACGATTAATATGAAGGGTGCACCTGGAAGTTAGGCGGGCGGGCTTGTGGCTTTGGCTCCGCTGCATGTTTGCCTGCCGAGATCGGAGCCTCTCCGGGTGGTCGGGGGCCGGGGAAGTGCTGGAGCGACCTTGGTGACCCTGGCCTCTGGGTGACCTAAATGTGTGTGTATTTTGTGTTTTGTCTGTGTTTGTTCGCTGGTTTGTCTTGTGTTTTGTGTTTTCTTGTTCTTGCTCTGTCTTGAGTCGGCCACCCCCAAGAAAATACATAAAACAAAAAAATAATAATAATAATATAATAGAGGAAAATACAAATAAAAAATCGGAAAAATGGGGATTGGGCCTGAGCATATAGATAGATAGCTAGATATATATAGACTTGTTTATATACAATATAAACAATCAAGTACATAATAGCAAAATCGAACGTAATTGAGCATCGCAGAAAAATTTCATAGCGTCCTCCAATAGGACCCATCAAATACCACAATACCCAACCAATGTTTTCGTTCAAAATCACACCTAGACATTAATTGCTCATTAAAATTTTAAAATATAAAACTATTGTAGGTTATAGACTAAGCTAACACCTACACAAATTATGACTCTTATTCCATGAGTTGAAGAACTAATTTTCAATATTTATAAATACCGTGACGAAGCTGTAGAAATAGCATACAACTATTTTGCAATATTTATTATCACTACGGCGAAGATTATAATTAAGAAAAGAAAAAAAAAATGAAATCTGGTTATCAACATGTAATATCAAGGAAAGATAAATTAAACCAATCAGTAAATATGCAATATGCAAAATTAAATTACTTGTGCAAAATAGTTTTAAAACAAATACAAAGAGTTAAAGCTAAAGTATTAAACAAAAAAAATCTGAAAATAAAAATCTGAAATAAAACCCCGAGAAACTAAAATAACTACGCAAAAGTGAATTGAACACGGTAATTGGACCAACCAAAATGCCACAGGTCTGTTTACAATTCCCTACTGCCTTCAACAAATAATGAAAACAATTATTTTCCAACAGTTTGAATAATCTCAATCCTTGTCAACCTACCCTCAATGTTCTTAGCAATTATAAGGAAAATTACAATGAAAATAAATAAAACAAGAATAATGAACATTGGAAGAGGGTAGATGAACTCAAGGCAAACGTAATGCATAAACAAAAACGAGTCCATGGATGAATTTATCAGCTCCAAAGTTTCAATCTCACGTGAAATTATCTTAGGAAATGAAAAGTTACTCGAAATATTTACGTCAGACGGAATGCTTGCAAAAAGAATATCCTGCTCCGTGAATGAAAGCATGTGAGTGAAAGAAGGGTAAATAGTAAGATGAGAAGAAACCAACAAACAAAAGTCCCTTACATAAACTTGGCCAATATATACATGATTTATGAAAGGGTGCTCTGTCCGGGCAAGTAACAAGTAGATCAGAAGTATTGACAAAATAAATAAAGTGAGTATTAAATACATGAACGTGGAAAAATGGGTGAAATTGAACCGGAGTGAAATTACAAAAATCCAGGACTTTGGAATTACCAGCAATGGCTGGAACGCATTTGTTAGAATTCATCGGTAGCAGAGGGACGGCAGACGCTGGGCAAATGGTGAACATTCCAAAAACCGTGTGACAAAGCGCATTAACAGTGGAGGAACTCAGTAGAGAGTGATATTTATCTGTATACTTCCCTTTCGAAACCAACAAATTCTCGGAAGGAAAATTAATAGTGAGCAAGGAATTATGAAATTTAACCGGAAATGGTATACCTTCAGACCAAGACAAAATCATGTCAGATGCAAACGGGATTACAATAAGAAATTTACCTTGACACACATATACTTCGGGAAAGCGGTAATAATACTCTAATTCTGAATGACTCACAAGAGGGACCAAATCTAGTTCCCTTTGTGCCAACCTCAGCAAATTGAATAAGTCAGCTATGGAAAGTAAGTCAGATGTCATCAGTCCATTCTCCGCGTGAACTAAAGCATGCATATAACGTTCAAAATTCTTCCCCAAAATCGTAGACATAATATGGAAAGCATCAATACGAGTGGATATCACAAACAAGTTCTTCAAAGAACGTTACGTTATTGTTTAATTCATTTAGGGTATTCTGTACCTCATTAATAACTGAATTAATTTCATTAACAGTATTGACGATCCTTTGTAGATTCATGTTATTCGTAGACATCATCCTCTCCTGTTTCTCTAAATAGAGAGAAAGATCCTCAATTTTACTCTCCACCGACTGAAGGTCATCCTCAGTGGCAAGACCAAACAAGCCCCCAAGAAGTTTACCACCAATATTTATCAACCCCCTCTTTCGGCGAGAGAGTGAGTCAGGTTCTGCATTACGAAAAACATGATCCACCTCAGACTGCACAACTGACAATTTCCAGCGCATTAAATGAAATAAGTCCACAGCCTGAGTATTTGAGTGCTTAGTCAATTCCTGCAGATAATCCAATATATCCCTCGTAAATATGACATTCTCCGAAACACTACCACAACAACGTTTATTCTTAGATAAGAGTAAACAAGATCACCTACATCGATATTAACATCCCTCTTACGTTTATTCACTACATTATTCATGTCTTCCTTTGATTTCAACAGAACTGCGTAAGGTCATATAAATAGACCAAAAATTATTCAAGTGATACAAAACGTAATCATCGCAGTTGTAAACAGGAGAATTTGACTGAACCGACGAATTGTGAGGAAGTCTGATATCTCTTCCAAAAACAATAAAGTACAGCGAATCCGCAATCGAGGAATTTATCGAACAATTTAGTGTAGATTCTGCAAAATGAAGAACGGAATCCCAAGTACTCGTATCACAATCTAGTAATAAGCCGCAAAGTGCACGGATAAGGGACTGATTAGCGCGTTGAGCTAAGCCATTAGACTGGGGTGAATGAGGGCAAACAGTGACATGATTATAGTATATCCATTGCATAGGTTCGTCATACTAGAATTACAAAACTCAGTACCATTATCAGTTATAATTGTATCAGGACAACCAAATTACACACGACGTCCGCTAAAAATGTATTAGTAACCGATTTCGCCTCTTTATCCTGCAACACTGATAACACGACATAGCATGAAAAGTGACAAATAATAAGCATTACATATTGATCACCGGCATAAGTCAACGGAAGTTTCAATAAATCTATAGCAACTACATCGAAAGGATACGCAGGAATCGGATATTCCCCGATTTTCGCTTCCAAGCTCAGTTTAGGTTTAATAGTGGCGCATGTTGAACAACAGTCAATATACCTACCTACTGTATATCCTTTTTCATTGTTCGCCAATAATAATTTCTCTGTGCTTGTTTCAACGAACGAAGCTTTCCAGGATGCCCAATTGTATCATGTAGTATACGTATTAATGTACTAATTTGTGAATCCGGTATGACGAGTTGTAAAATGACTCTGTCATTTATATCACATTTCTTGTACAAACAACCTTCATGCATTTCAAAATT
Organism: Paralithodes platypus; assembly: GCA_032716605.1. Taxonomy (NCBI): domain Eukaryota; kingdom Metazoa; phylum Arthropoda; class Malacostraca; order Decapoda; family Lithodidae; genus Paralithodes; species Paralithodes platypus. The sequence continues at coordinate 62,057,372 of CM064487.1, read as the reverse complement.
AAAATAAGCAAAACCTGCTAAGTTGGGATGACCCGGAACAGTATTGCTAAAATCACCCGATTCTAAAGAAAGAATAACTTTACCCCAAAAAATATCTTTATGTTGGTTTAACGCAATACTCTTACAGCACAACAGTGCGTTAACAGAAATTAAACAAACAGGATTCCTTGACAACACATCGGCAACTGTGTTGAGCTTGCCTTCAACGTATAATAATGTAGGATTGTACGATGCTAAAGTCAACTTCCACCTGGCACGTCTACCCGTGAGAGGTTTATCATTGAACAATTTAATTAGAGGCTTATGGTCTGTCCAAACAGTTACCTCATACCCATATATCACCTCACGAAAGGTATTCAACGCCCAAATTAGCGCTGCACCTTCTACGTCGGTAACACAATAATTATGTTCTGCTGGTTTTAAAGAATGACTATCGAATCCTAACGGCCGTAAGAGATCCCTATCGTCATACTGCATAAGAACAGCCCCAAACCCAGTGTATGACGCATCAGAATTAATAAAGAAAGGTTTCTTAAAATCAGGGAAGGCAAGGGATGGTCGTGATGTTAAGCTGGCTTTTAACTCAGAAAAAGCTCCCTCATGTTCAACTACCCACAAAAATTTAGCGTCTTTTTTAACCCTTACAGTCCCAGGCCCGAGTATATTCGTCAGTAGATAAGTAACTCCCCAGTCCCAGGCCCGAGTATATTCGTCAGTAATGTACTTTCCTTGTAACTGCCTGTACAACCCTGTAATTGATAACACAACTGTTTAAGCACTGCTACCGGTCTGGCAACACTTCTCAGCTTATATAAGACCCACTGAAGCGTGACTGGGACAGTCTTGCTCCATCTCTTAAGGTGAAAAGGTGGTCTCTCCTGCCATTTTTGCCACAATGCTTGGGACTGCAGGGGCTTTTATTACTGTATCCTATGGTATGGTATGGGTTAAGTAAAATATATAGAGGCTTTGCAATGCCTGCATAATTCATTATAAAGGCACGGTAGTATCCTAATAGACCCAAGAATTTCCATAACTGTTTAACATTAGTGGGTGTTGGAAATTTAGTGATAGAAGTGGTTAATTGAGCAGTGGTATTTACTCCGTCCGGAGTTAATTCATGCCCCCAAAATTATAGTTTCTTTTTAAAGAATTCACATTTACTGATTATAATTTTAAAACCTGCCTCATTTAATTTAGAAAGTATATTTCTCAGCGCAATAAGATGTTCCTCTATTGTTCTAGAAAAAATGATAATATCGTCTATGTATACATAAACATTATGGCCGATCAAACCTGCCAAAACATTATTCATCAATCTCTGAAAAAAAACGCAGGTGAGTTTTTAAGGCTCATTGGTAGTCGCTTGTATTCGAAGGTACCGGAGGGAGAAATAAATGCTGAATATTGTCTCGATTCCGGTGATAAACCTATTTGATGAACACCACTCCAAAGACCGAGGGTAGAGAAAATACGGTTTTTAGTCCCCAACTAGCAAGAATTCCCGGTATCGCCGGCATATGAAAATGATCGATCTCTGTGAGGGTAC
>CM064487.1:61981094-62055723 GCA_032716605.1 Paralithodes platypus | reverse complement strand
TGATGGTCAGATCAAATCAGCTGTATGTTAACAAATACATAATACATATGTATTACTATATACTGTAGCATATTTGATTTGAACAACAATGTAAATGGATACATTTGCATAAAGAAAATCACTAGACTTCACGAACATTTGTCAACAGTTGTAATAGATACATAGTTCTGTTATTCATGGATCTATTTTTCCTCTATTTTTATGTCTCTTTGTCTATGCTTCCCTATTTTCATGTCTATATACTTTCATATAATCCTATTAATTAACAGTGCTATACAGTGCTCTCTCTCTCTCTCTCGCTCTCTCTCCTAGTGCTATACAGTTCAGTCTAAGTATGTGGTGTGTAAAGTATCGTCCCAGTACACCCCCCGTGATAGGACCTCCGCATCATCAACATAACTCCTAGTGCTATACAGGACAGTCTGAGTGTGTGGTGTGTGAAGTATGGTCCCAGTACACCCCCCGTGGCAGGACCTCCCCATCATCAACATACCTCCTAGTGCTATACAGAACAGTCTGATGGTCCCACTATGGCAGAATATGATGAAAAGGACGTCCCTGGTACTGAATGAGTTAACTCCTCCAATACCAGCGACAGCAAATCGCTGTTAGTAGATAAGTCACTCCCCAGTCCCAGTGACAGTGAATCGCCGTCAGTAATGTACTTTCCTTGTAACTGCCTGTACAATCCTGTACCTGGTACCACGACCGTTAGAGCACTGCTCTCGATATGGCAACACTTTTCAGCTTATATAAGACCCACTGAAGTGTGGGAGAGCCAGTTTTGCTCCATCTCTTGAGGTGGAAAGTTGTTCTCTCTTGCCATTTTGGCCACAGTGCTTGGGACTGCAGGGGACGTTTATTACTCTATCCTATGGTAGAGTAGGTGTTAATATCAACAGGTTCCACAACTGTAATCGGCATTTGTGTCTTGTAAACTGATATGATACAGGAGAGGGCAGTGTGTGTACATCAGGTGGGTGTCGGTAAGTTATGCCTCGGCACCAAGTATATTTTGATTAATATTTGGTATCAGGTATATCTAAAGCATCTAAAACTTCTAAACATCCAACAGTCATAAATACAGGACAAAGCGCTACCGTACATCAGGAGGGTCACAGTAAGTTATGTGGACAGTTAATTGGAGACAAAGGCTAAAACATAACATTAAACTCGACAGGTTATTATAGGGGAGAACAGGACATGATAATATAGAGGAGGATATGACAATATGTGAAAGGGTATGATACAAAGTGACAGAGCAAAACAGGACTTCAAAATAATTATGGCAGTGGAGGAAGGAATATAATTTGACAGGAGAAACCTACTGAATTATTATGTTCTCTCCACTAACCAACTTTACTCCTAAACACGATTAATGAAATTAACAAACACATGTGGCAGTCCGGGGATTCGAACCCAGGACGCTCACACCGAAAATCAACACAATTATGCATTGCACCACGAAGACAGTTATTAAACAGTAGGAAAAGGCATATGTGAGAACAACGATAATAGTTAGATAAATATAGCCGAGGACAGCAAATGAAGGAAGGAAAGAAAACAAAATAACAAGGCAAGGTAAAACAAAATTATATAAAGCAATATAACTGACAATAAATAAATTGATAAAATAAATAAATACTGAATAAATAAACAGTGGAGAGATACAATATTATTAGGACAAAACACAAGGCAGAAAAAGGTGCATACATAAACCATAACAATTACTGGAGATCATCGGACATAGAGCCCCAGAATAGAGCAACAGGGGATGAAGAATGAATTATGTAAACATTAAGGTGGATCGGATGGTTTTCTGGACCCCCTTCTCCCTCCTGTTTAGCCCTATTAATTTTTAGATTATATGACGTTCGGCCCACTAATTTGGCGATTTTAATACCTTTCGCCCCATTTCGTTGTCAATTATACGACCTTACGTGCCATGTAGGTGTCGAATTGTTCCTGGCAAGCGATAGCGAGCCTGTAAACTGAAGATAAACCAGCCTTTTTTACCGAAATATATACAAATTTAGCTTGAAGGGGGGTCTAAGGGGTGATTTTTAAGCTTGATGGAGGTCTAGGAAACTAAAAATAATTAATAAACAACTAAATTAATAAGCAAATAGAGACGTCCATCCTCCATTAAGAGCAGAGAAGGGAATAAACCTGTTCTGTTGGTATAATGGTAACATAAAAAGACAGGAAGGGAAGGGGAAAGGTTGATCTATACTGCCATTAATTATAAAGGGGAAGTCTGCACCCAAAACCATCTGATTTAAATTATGAATATGCAAGGGGTTACAATGCTAAAATATTCGGCTCATTGCAAAAAATAAATCATGTATAGTTCATTGTTATGTGCAAAAATCTACACCTACACGTTCATGGGTACACAGACACTGGTGCACATACACATTTACAGTAATAATTGTAATACATATAGACATTTTAATCTGCATCGACCCCAAGTGAAATATGATAGTGCTATATATGATCTCCAACACTTCAAAGTTTGTTATCAAAGGTTCAAAGATCCACACAGGTGTACTCGCTCTCTCTCTCTCCCTATATATATATATATATATATATATATATATATATATATATATTGGAAGAATGGGTGGTATGGAAACATAGGGTAAGGGCTAGGATTTTATTTAGATAACGTTTCGGCTTCACAGAGCCATCCAACATTGTCACAATGGATAACACACACACATATATATATATATATATATATATATTATTACTATAAACATGGCTTGCAATTATTACACATACGCAAAACAACTTAAATAACTAGACACGTAATAACACACACACACACACACATCCTCTTACCCTTCTAGCTGATCTTCCTCTTGTTACAAGCTAATTATGCATTATTGTCTCTGTCAAACAGGCTTCAACTCTCTCTCTCTCTCTCTCTGCTATCCTTTCCTTCCACTTTCCCTTACTATCGGGTTTGCTGGTTACTAGAATTAGGATAAGCCCTGATCACCTTGCGGAGATCGTAAGGTCTGTGTGGCCAGTGTATCTATGTAAACCTCAGTAAAGTATCTCTATCTCTCTTAGTATATAACATTATCTCCTTCTCTTTCTTTCTACCAATCTCTTACTCACTCACTTTCTCTCTCTCTCCCTCTCTCTATCACCCATGTTTCTGTGATTACTAATATCCAAGCCAACCCGCACAGACGATTGGTTCATTTTGGCGTTTCTTGTTTCGAGGCGTCTCCCCTAGTGTTCATTTGTTGATATTAATTCTTGCACCAGGCTTGCATGTACTCTCTATCTCTTTTTCGTCGTTTCTCTTGTCTGCTTTATTAATTTTCGTAGTGTTCGGATCTCTTGTAAGTTTTGTTTTACCTTATGCTATCTCAATGTGGAGTAAAATCTATATATAGAACATATATCCAATACCAAATATAGAGGGAATTATCGGCAGCCCAATACATCGGCAGGTAATTATATATGACAAGAAGCCAATAAGAACGAAGATTGAATTATATTGAGCGTTGTGGGGTTACCTAACATAACAGAGTAACAGAGAGCATTGTGGGGTACCTAACATAACAGAGTAAAAGAGAGCATTGTGGGGTACCTAACATAACAGAGTATCAGAGAGCACTGTGGGGTACCTAACATAACAGAGTATCAGAGAACACTGTGGGGTACCTAACCTAACAGAGCATCAGAGAGCATTGAGGTGTACCTAACATAACAGAGTATAAGAGAGCATCGTGGGGTACCTAACATAACAGAGTATCAGAGTGCACTGTGGGGTACCTAACATAACAGAGTATCAGAGAGCATTGGGGGGTACCTAACATAACAGAGTATAAGAGAGCATTGTGGGGTACCTAACATAACAGAGTATATGAGAGCACTGTGGGGTACCTAACAAAATAGAATATCAGAGAGCATCGTGGGGCACCTTACATAACAGAGTATCAGAGAACATGTGGGGTACCTAACATAACAGAGTATCAGAGAGCATCGTGGGGTACCTAACATAACAGAGTATCAGAGAGCATTGTGGGGTACCTAACAAAACAGAATATCCGAGAGCATCGTGGGGCACCTAACATAACAGAGTATAAGAAAACATCGTGGGGTACCTAACATAACATGCGATTATATTATACAAACTGTAGGAGTTTATGTAACAAAATGGATGAACTTAGAGCACTTGTTAGCAACGAAAATATAGACATTATAGCACTGACTGAAACATGGATTAATACAGAATCAAGACATTTTTTAGCAGAATTCCATATACCAGGATATAGTTTGTTCAAACGCGACCGAACAAGTAGGAGGGGCGGCGGAATAGCAGTGTTTGTCAGGAGTTCTTTAAAAAGCTGTATTAAATCAGGTATTAGACTAAATACTGATAACAAAAGTGTTTGGGTTGAGGTTAGCGAAGGTAGTGAGACCATAATTATTGGAGTTATTTATAGACCACCAAATATGAGTAGCAACGAAGGTACAGCTTTATGGCAGGAAGTGAAAATAGCATCAAGGTTTAGCAATGTGTGTATTATGGGGGATTTTAATTTTCCGAATATTGATTGGCAGCATCAAATCGGCGACTCAGATTCAAAAGAGTTTATTGAGGCGGTACAGGATAGTTTTTTATTTCAATTCATAGACTCGCCTACTAGAGGTAATAATATCCTCGATTTAGTTCTCAGTAATAATGAACAAATGATAAATAATGTAGAGATAGGAGACCAACTAGGAAATAGTGATCATAAATCAATTTATTTTAACATACAATGGACGACAGGAAAGGCTAAAGAGAATACGACACTTATCCCAGATTTCAGAAAAGCCAATTATGGTGGATTAAGAAGAGCCTTAATAGTCGATCCTATAGTTAAACTATTAAGTGGACCCAGGTGCGCTAATGAACATACTCTCTCTCAGATACCTGTCTTAACTCAGGATAATTTGACAGCTACATATAATCATTTTATTTCTTCACTCCACAATGCGCAAAATAAATATATCCCCAAAAGAAAATTTAGATCAACACAGACCAACCCAAATGGATGAATAATAGACTATTAGACCTTCTAGGAAAAAAGAGAGGAATATATCGAAAAATTAAGAAAGGCAAAATTCACCTACTTGCTTACTATCAGAATTTATCAAGAGAGGTTAAAAAAGGTATAAGGACAGACAAAAGAAATTATGAAATCAGGATAGCCAATGACTCAAAAAATAACCCTAAGGCTTTTTACCAGCTATATAAATCTAAAGTTAGAGATAAAATAGGCCCCCTTAAAACTTCGATAGGAGAAATGACAGAAAATGATTTAGAAATGTGCAGTACATTAAATAGTCAGTTTCTATCCCTTTTCACTAATGAAAATTTGGCACAGATTCCAGAAGTCCGTAAGGTATATAGCGATAGTATAGAAAATAGGTTGAGTACGGTTAATATAAGTAGAAATGATGTGCTCAAGGAAATTGACAGACTGAAACCTCAGAAATCGCCTGGTCCCGATGAGGTATACGCCAGAGTATTAAAAGAATGCAGAGATGAGTTAAGTTACCCAATAACATTTATTGTTAACAATTCATTAGAAACAGGTATAGTTCCAGAAGATTGGAAGCTTGCAAATGTAGTTCCGATTTTCAAAAAAGGTGATAAATCAATAGCATCCAATTACCGTCCCATTAGTCTCACTTCAATCATAGGAAAGCTACTAGAGTCAATTATTGCTAGGAAAATGAGAAATCACTTAGAAACATTTAACTTAATCAATTCTTCTCAGCATGGATTCACTCAGGGACGTTCTTGCCTTACTAATTTGCTTAGTTTTTTCTCAGAGGTATATGAAGCAGTAGATAATGACAAGGCATACGACATTATATATTTAGATTTCAGTAAAGCTTTCGACAGAGTCCCTCATGAGAGATTGATGAGAAAGGTTGAGGCACATGGAATAGGTGGGGCGTTGTTGGGATGGATTAGGTCATGGCTAATTGGTAGGAAACAGAGAGTCAGCATAAATGGTACCAAGTCAGAGTGGGGAGCAGTCAAAAGTGGTGTCCCCCAGGGATCGGTATTAGGTCCCCTGTTGTTTCTTATATACATAAATGACCTAGATTTAGGTATAACTAGTAGGATAAGTAAATTCGCAGACGATACTAAAATGGGGAGATCAATTGATTCAGATAGCGATATAGAGTGCCTCCAAAGGGATCTAGATACCTTACACGAATGGTCAGTAAATTGGCAGATGAAGTTTAACATTGACAAATGCAAGGTATTAAAGATAGGGAAGATGCAAACAAATGTTAAATATAAACTAGCTAATTTAGAATTAGAAAATTCAGACTGCGAGAAAGATCTAGGTGTGTTTGTTAGCAATGATTTGAAGCCTAGAAAACAGTGTATAGGCGTTCGAAATAAGGCAAACAGGATTCTCGGGTTCATCTCTAGGAGTGTGAGTAACAGAACTGCTGATGTTATCTTAAAACTTTACTTGTCATTAGTGAGACCCCATATGGATTATGCTGTCCAATTTTGGTGTCCTTATTACAGAATGGACATAGATTCATTGGAGAGAGTACAGCGTAGAATGACAAAAATGATCCATAATATTAGAAATCTTCTGTATGAAGAAAGGTTGAAGAAATTAGGTTTACATTCGTTAGAGAGACGGAGAGTTAGAGGGGATATGATAGAGGTGTTCAAGTGGGTTAGTGGGATTAACAAAGGGGACATGACAAAGGTACTAAAGCTCAGTGATAGCGAAAGAACTCGTACCAATGGTTTCAAATTAGATAAATTTCGTTTCAGAAAAGATATAGGCAAATATTGGTTTGGTAACAGAGTTGTAGATGGGTGGAATGGACTACCAAGTGCTATAGTGGGATCTAAAACTGTAGGGAGCTTTAAGATAAAATTGGATAAGCATATGGACGAGAAGGGTTGGGTGTGAAGGGGGATCAGCCGGGTTGGGCCAATCAGCGCTCTGCAGACCCCCATAATCCTGCGTTAATCTCTAACCGTTTTGGTAAGATGATCCTCAGGGTATTAGAGTGTTGAGCCTATAATTGGGCTTTGTAATTGATTTGGGGTTGTGTGGGACAGGGATCTGCCTTGTTTAGGCCAATCTGCTTTCTGCATACTCCCATTTTCTTATGTTCTTATGTTCTTATAACAGAGTATAAGAGAGCATCGTGGGGTACCTAACATAGCAGAGTATCCCAATGTAGTATACTTAGGGGAGATTTTCACTTGAGTTTTATTTTTCTGGACGCCCTTCTCCCTCATGTTAAGCCTCATTTTGTTTTTTTTAAGACGTTCGCCCTAATAGTTCGCCGATTATAAAAACGTTCGTCCCATTTCTGTCAAATTTATAAATTGTTGGTGCCATTTAGGTGTCGTTTTTTATCTGGCGAGAGAAAGCGAGCCTGTAAATCAAGAGGAACTTGGCCGGGACAGTTTTCTACTGAAATGTGTACAAATTTATCTTGAAGGGGGTCTAGGGGGTGAAATGTTAAGCTTGACGGGGATTAGAGAACAAACTAATAACCTCCCCTGAATATAACTCTGTGGGGTAGCTAACATAACAGAGTAGGCTATCACAATATAACTCTGTGGGGTAGCTAACATAACAGAGTAGGCTATCACAATATAACTCTGTGGGGTAGCTAACATAACAGAGTAGGCTATCACAATATAACTCTGTGGGGTAGCTAACATAACAGAGTAGGCTATCACAATATAACTCTGTGGGGTAGCTAACATAACAGAGTAGGCTATCACAATATAACTCTGTGGGGTAGCTAACATAACAGAGTAGGCTATCACAATATAACTCTGTGGGGTAGCTAACATAACAGAGTAGGCTATCACAATATAACTCTGTGGGGTAGCTAACATAACAGAGTAGGCTATCACAATATAACTCTGTGGGGTAGCTAACATAACAGAGTAGGCTATCACAATATAACTCTGTGGGGTAGCTAACATAACAGAGTAGGCTATCACAATATAACTCTGTGGGGTAGCTAACATAACAGAGTAGGCTATCACAATATAACTCTGTGGGGTAGCTAACATAACAGAGTAGGCTATCACAATATAACTCTGTGGGGTAGCTAACATAACAGAGTAGGCTATCACAATATAACTCTGTGGGGTAGCTAACATAACAGAGTAGGCTATCACAATATAACTCTGTGGGGTAGCTAACATAACAGAGTAGGCTATCACAATATAACTCTGTGGGGTAGCTAACATAACAGAGTAGGCTATCACAATATAACTCTGTGGGGGAGCTAACATAACAGAGTAGGCTATCACAATATAACTCTGTGGGGTAGATAACATAACAGAGTAGGCTATCACAATATAACTCTGTGGGGTAGCTAACATAACAGAGTAGGCTATCACAATATAACTCTGTGGGGTAGCTAACATAACAGAGTAGGCTATCACAATATAACTCTGTGGGGTAGCTAACATAACAGAGTAGGCTATCACAATATAACTCTGTGGGGTAGCTAACATAACAGAGTAGGCTATCACAATATAACTCTGTGGGGTAGCTAACATAACAGAGTAGGCTATCACAATATAGTATACTTTAAGGGGAGGTTTATAGTTTCCTCCCGAGACCTCCATCATACTTCAGAAAATACCCCCAAGATCCCCCTTTGAAATCAATATATACATTTTTTGGTAAATCATGTCCTGGCCGAATGCCGGTCCCTGTTAAACTACATGCTCGCTATCGCTTGCCAGGACACAATCGACACCTAAATGGCACGCAAAGTCTTAACATTTACAGAAATTGGGTCAAAGGTCTTCAAATCGCCACACTAATGGGGTGAACATTTTAAAATCTCAAAAGTAATGGGGAAAAATATGTGGGAGAAGGGGGTCCAGAAAAAAACCCTCTTAAGTGAAAATCTCCACTTAGAGAGGACTGTGGGGAACCTAACATAATTAGGTGTCGATTATTTCCTGGCAAGCTATAGCGAGCCTTTAATTTGAGAAGGAATAGGCCTTCGGCTGGGAAATTTTTCTACCGAAAAATGTACAAATTTATCTGGAAATGGGGCCTAGGGGATGTGGTTTAAAGCTTGATGGAGGTATAGCGAGGAAACTCAAAACTAGATTAATGGAATATATTATACAGTATACTGTATAGGTATACAGTATACTGTACAGGTATACAGTATACTGTACAGGTATACAGTATACTGTATAGGTATACAGTATACTGTACAGGTATACAGTATACTGTACAGGTATACAGTATACTGTACAGGTATACAGTATACTGTACAGGTATACAGTATACTGTATAGGTATACAGTATACTGTACAGGTATACAGTATACTGTATAGGTATACAGTATACTGTACAGGTATACAGTATACTGTACAGGTATACAGTATACTGTACAGGTATACAGTATACTGTACAGGTATACAGTATACTGTACAGGTATACAGTATACTGTACAGGTATACAGTATACTGTACAGGTATACAGTATACTGTATAGGTATAGACCCCCCACAAAAGCATTACCCCCTTAAACTCCTCCCACCTCTTCATCCAGCCCCACCCCTCCTCTATGTTGCATAACCCTCTCCCCCCGTCTTCTCTCCACCCCCAACACCCCTCCTCCCCTCCCTTCCATCCAGCCCCACCCCTCCTCTATGTTTCATAACCCTCTCCCCCCGTCTTCTCTCCACCCCCCACACCCCTTCCCCCCTCCCATCCAGCCCCACCCCTCCTCTATGTTTCTTAACCCTCTCCCCCCGTCTTCTCTCCACCCCCTTCCATCCTCCCCCACCCCTCTATACTGTATAACCCCTTCCTCCCCCTCTCTTCCTTCTACCCCTATCTACTGTATTAAGGGGATAGTGGCTGAATGTTTGGTCTATTTATTCAGTTATTCATATAATTTTTGGTCTCAAGCTTAAGAAAACATCCCCTAGACCCCCCTTCAAGATACATGTGTACATTTTTCGGTAAAACATTTCCCGGCCGAAAACATTCCTCTTAAAATTACAGGCTCGCTTTCGCTCGCCATGAAAAAATCTACACCTAATTGGCATGAAAGGTCTTAAAATTGACAACAACATGGAGCGAAAGGTGTTAAAATCGTCAAACTAATGGGCCGAACGTCTTAAAACCTCAAAACTAATGGGCTAAACGCGAAGGAGAAAGTGGTCCAGAAAACCGGCCAATCTCCTCTGAAACTTCTCCCACCTCCTCAGTCCACCCCCACCCCCTCCACACTGTTTAACCCCATCTCCCTCTTCCGCCCCCATCCACACTGTTCATTATAACCCACTAACCCTCCCACCACCACGAATCTGCCTCCTCACATAAAAACTTACAGGCAGCACTCGCCTCGTTAACCAGCGGGAACTGAGGTAATTAGGCTAATCACCCGAGTAATGACCTCCACCCCAAACTTACTCTTATACTCCAACACACGGACATGCTCTCAGTCCTGCTCTCCCTCTTCTCTCCCTCTCTTCTTCTTGTTTTCTATCCCTTCCTTCAACTTTCCTTTTCTATCGGATATGTCACCTCTATTAGACTTAATTCCTGACCACCTCGTTTGGATCGTAAGGTCTGTGTGGCCAGTGTATCTATGTAAATCTTTCTCTCGCTCTCTCTCTCTTTGAAGAACAATGTAACTGTCTACATCTGTTAATCAGTCTTATTATCCTGACTGTTTATGTGTATCTGATGACGTAGGTATATCGACATTTACAGTATGTATATACTCTAAATATGCCAGTGTATATACATACTGTATATAGATATCGACATTTATATATACCTTTTTATCTACATCCCTCTGTTTGTCTCTCTCTCTCTCTCTCTCTCTCTCCAACACGCCTATATGGAAACAACGTAATACCAACTTCACCAAGTGTTGGCAGTGACGATGAACCATAAACAGAGACTGTTGGAATATTCGGCCAACTGCTGGAACTCTGGGTTACAGAATTACAAAATGTTCAACCAGTGAGGGAAAAAAAAAAGCAGTTTGTACTGTTTCCTCAACAGCTGGAAACAGTTTAAAATTTCGTAGTTACGGTATAATAGCCCAGACTAAAACCCAATAACAAACTTCTTTAATATGTATCTTTAACCCCTTCAGTACCGGTGACATCCTTGCCATTACATTCTGGACACTATTAGATGATTATATTCAGTTTAAAAAGCACCTCCAGCAATTAGGGGAGGTGTGGTGGAGTGGTCTTGCCACTGGACTGGTAATCCAATGGACCCGAGATCGAATCCCGATATGTAAATGGGAAGATATTATTGGGATGGAATTTGTGCTGTACCTAGTATCAGTGCATTACCACAAAGCCCACCGACACGCCAAATAAATACCCTCATTGTTCCCTGATTGAATCGCATTGTATGAATATTCCTATATTCAAAATATGTTATAGGGGGGGTAATGCCTAGTAATTTCATTGCTCAATAGGTGGCGTTCTGAGAGTTAGGGTCTGAGTCTAGTTGGTCAGACAGTGAAGTACTGGAGCGAGACAGATTCAGAGATAGGGCTGCTTCGAGCCGTGAGTGATCAACTAAGCCCCATGCATCCTGCGAAGGCAAGATGGCAGGGGCTGGTTGCAGCAAAAAGTGCTACACATGTCTCATCCCCTAGACTGGAACAAGACCTTATGGGATTCACTGTAAAACAAAACAAAAATTAACAGGCTTTGAACTATCTGACTTAACCACTTTTACTACCACAGATCCTTCTTAAGCAGCACAAAATCTTCTAAATATAGCTAGAATAAAATGAGGAACACATCGCCGGAATATAAGGCATTAACTGATCAAAATTCGCTTTAACGCTTTATATTAGATGGAATTAGATGAAAACGTGCATCACTCACCTCATTAACCAGCGGGAACTGAGGTAATTTTGCTAATAGCCCGACTGATGACCAGGCCTTCTTTACCTCCTGGCTCACCACACAGACATCCTAACTATCTCTCTTTCTCTCCCTTTCTCTCTTTCTCTTACATACCCACGCAGATAATCACACGTTCAAAAAATGTTTTTTGTTCTATCACTCTCTCTCTCTTCTTTAACCAATCAGCGTCCATTACTGCTACCTCAACAACCAATCAGCGGTCACTATATCATCAACCAATCTGCATCCATTACAGCAACTTCAACAACCAGTTAGTGGCTGCCACTACAACTACCAATCAGCGGCTGCTATTTCATCAACCAGTCAGCTTCAGTGGCTGCCACCTCTACAACCAATCAGCAGCCACTATTCATCACCAAATCAGCATCCGTTACTGGCACCTCAAAAGCCAATCACCGGGCACCACTTCATCAACCAATCAGTGGCTCCATTTCAACAACCAATCAGCGGCTGCCACCACAACAGCCAATCATCGGCCTTCACGTCATCCCACCAAAGTCACTTACCAGAAACATACAGGAACAAACTGACAACATTTCCTCGCCCTCCTCATCTCCAACACAGCCATCCGTGACAAAGCCAATCTGTTATTATATCGCTTTACTCTGTTGGCAAAAATGTGGCGTGTAGTTTAGTTTTGAGCGGCCGTCTACTGCATGTTACCACACAAAGACTGGTGGAACAGTGAGGAAGTAAATTATATACGTGGAGTAAGGGGCAGAGGTCGGTTTTATTAGTGAAAGAAAATCAACCGCCAACCACCACTACACCACCATCGGAGTGTAATGTAAACAAATTAAGTCTACTTGGATCCTATCCTCTGTAGAATCTATTCTGACCTGGGTCAATTAAATTGTCTAGTGTTACCCAGAGTAACATTAAACTGATGGAGATATTGATGAGGTCATATATATATATATATATATATATATATATATATATATATATATATATATAGGTAGTGACGTCATATATACAGGAAGATACGTCATATAAATAGGTAGTGATGTCATATATATATATATAGGTAGTAACGTTATATACATAGATAATAAAGTCATATATGTAGGTAGTAACTATATATATATATATATATATATATATATATATATATATATATATATACAGTATATATATATATATATATATATATATATATATATATATATATATATATATATATATTGTGACGTCAGAGGTCACATATAGACTTACTATTAGTCAGTGTTCGTGGGTAGCCACAAATAGAAATTTTAACAGCCTTTATTTATCAGTCAGGAATGTGGCCGTTAAACATAGTAACAGAACAAAGAACAGGAAACCGTGAGCAAATATATCAATGTTATAGGGTGTATAAATAAAACAAGCCTTAAAAGCTTTAATCCATAGTACTGGATTTTACCTTTCAACAGTACTTTTTGTTCACAAGCACACATTCACGCACACACTGTCTTTAGACCCAGCCAGGGTCGGACATAATTTTTGTTGGCGCTCCTGGGCCGCCGAGGTCACTGTAACCTAGTGTTACTTCTTTTAGATAAGCTACACCTAGTACCTAATATACAACTCAGCAAAAGACTATCATCTCGTTCTAAAGCACAACCATCACATCACTATAAACAGTTTTAACCCTCTCCGACATATGACGCGATGTTGAGCTTATTAGGGATACTTTAAAGCCCTTGTTACCATCAGGGGTATTTAGAAACCTTTAGTTTAGTTACTTCAACCTCTGCAGTTTTCTTTGAGTTAGCTATGGGCAGAAAACTAATTTTGGAGAGGTAATTATAAGAGTGAGAGAACTCTATTTCTTATTGCAAATCTGGCAAGCTCTGTGTCATATGAGCGTGAAAGGGTTAATAAGAAGAAAAAATGCGTACAGTGAAATACAATGAGTGAACGCAGTGGTGTAAAATGGTGAGAAAGAAACGGTTGTGGTTTTTCGTGTGGTTTCATGCCGTGTAAGCAAAATGACAGTGACGCAGTATTCCCGTTCCGCGCTATTTCGTCTCAAAAAGGGAAATGGGTATCCATCAAGCAGTGTTATTGAGAAGCTAAAAAGCTTAAATATCTTTCATGCCAGGGGTTCAGTGAAAAAGTCACAATAAGAAAAAAAATCGAGCGGATAATGACTATTATAAGACGAAGAAAACCAATACCTGAAATATAACCTTATAGGCACACAGAAGTCCCAAGACAGTGGTATACTATGCCTACCCTATTACTCTCTGTCACGTCACTACCCAACAAACTGGAGGAGCTCATTATCACCACACGGTCAATAAACAGTGATGTTTTAGCCATAACAGAAGCCTGGCAAATTACTCCCGAAATTTGCTCAATAGATAACTACCAATTCTTTAGCCGCCTGCGCACAAACAAACATTGCGGTGGTGTAGCCCTTTACTGTCACTAAGACCCATGCCCTACCCAGCTGACAGTTCAAGTACCAGAGAATGTAGAGGCACTGTGGGTTAGGGTTACACCATGACACAGCCCCAGAGAGGCCACTTCTATAATATATTGTGTGGTATACCATCCATCATGCTCACCCACCAAAGATATATTATTACAACATCTCACCAACACCACTGACAGCCTAAGGACAACTTACACCTGTGCGAATCTCGAGATCTGTTGAGATTTCAATGATATTGATAGCACTTCCCTTCAAGACCAGCTGCATCTACAACAAGTCGTCGATTTTCCTACCCGCAGTAATCGTACGCTGGACATAATTCTGTCTGATATGTGTGACATGTACCAGAGCCCGCAACCCCTGTCACCCCTAGGTCAGAGCCCACATATGTCTGTCCTCTGGCCCCCCTCCCCCACCATCTCCAAACCACCGCCACCTGACACCTCCAAGAGCTATCACCCTCTCACCGACTCTGGCATCCGAATTTTCGGTCAATGGATTACCCACCACCAATGGTCAGAAGTTACAACACCCGATAATGTGGACACCAAGTGGAATAATTTCAACCTCACCCTCACCCAAGCATATGAACAGCACTTCCCAGTGAAAACCACGAAACTCCACCCCTCTGATGCAAACTGGGTCCCCCCCCATATTAAAGGGCTTATTCATCAAAGAAACTTAGCCCTTCAGCAACGTGATATGAATCTCTACAGAATCCTACGCAACAAAGTAATCCAGGAAATACGTAAAGGAAGAAAGGGATATTACCCAAATAAACTGCAGAATCTGAAACAGGCAAACATAGGTAAATGGTATGAAGGTGTAAAGAAATTAACCGGCTTGAACAAGAAACAGACCCCATCATTTCCCTGCGTAAGCAACCTCGACCACAAAAAAGCGGCCATAAAAATCAACCAGCATTTCGCAGCTATCTGTTAACGTTTCCCCTCCTTACAACCGCAGAACCTGCCTGCTTTCCTCCCATCACCAACACCTTCGGAAACTGTGGAAGAATATCAGGTTATGAGTCGCCTGAAACATTTGAAAACAAGATCTCTCACTCAAAACGAACTCCCTGTAAAACTCTACAAGGAAATTGCATACGAAATAGCTAAGCCCCTCGCCTCCAAAATAAACGCATCTCCATCACAATGCAAGTGTCCTACGGCATGGAAAACCTCGTTTGTCACACCATTGCACAAAACCACAAGTCCGGAATCCCTAGACAAACTATGACCTATAGCAATCACCCCTATCCCTAGCCTCATCTGCGAGAGTTTCGTGTTCGAGTGGGCATACGCTGATATAGCCCCCTCAATTGATCCGCAACAATATGGCAATATGAAAGCTTCTTCTACCACACACTGCCTATAGTGAGCTGCCTTGACTTCATATATCGCAACCTAGAAAAAAGAAAAACATCGGTAGCCCTCGCATTTTTCGACTTCAGAAAAGCTTTCGACCTGGTGAATCACAACAATCATCAGGAAGGCGGTGGAGCTGGGGTTACGCCCACACCTAGTGGCCTAGCTAGCAGACTTCCTCACTGGCCGGCACCAGGCAGTATGGTATCAGGGTAAAATTTCCGTCACCCTTCAACTAACATGCGGCGTACCTCTCTGAGGGACACAAACCTACGGTGGAAATATGTTGATGACTCTACCACCGCAATCAGTATTGACAATACCGCACTCGACTTCAGCACCCTTCAGGACAACGTGAATGGACTTCAGGAGTGGACTTCAGCAAACGACGTGACCATCAATAGTGATAAAACGGTAGTGATGTACATCAGTGTAGGTTCAGAGAACATAGAACCACCTCTCATCAAACGTCCTACATGTAGTGAACACATTCAAGCTATTAGGGGTTATCATAGACAACAAACTAAACTGGAAACCCCATATCAGTAAGGTAATCAAGGTCTCTGGTTTCAAATAATCCCTCCTCCGTCGCCTCAAATCATTCGGTGCCCCCTCACCTGATCTCACATATGTATACTCTCTATTCATTCTGCCAAAGCTCATCTATGCTTGCCCATCGTGGGCCACTTCACTTACTGCAACACAAAAAGATCAATTAGAAAAAGTACAGAAGAGAGCATGTAAGATCATCCTTGGTCCCTCATACACACATTATCACAAAACACTAGTCACTTTGGGCCTAAAACCACTAGCCAGCATGCACAGGATCCTCACCCAGAAATTTGGGGAACAGTTTCTGACCAACCCGACACAGACACCTATTACCCCCACCAGCCCCCATACACAGATAAGCGACTAGGCAAAATAATTAGAGCAAGAATCCAAATATATCAAAACAGCCCCATCCCTAGCATCGTCAACTTGATCAACAATAAGTAATGTAGCAAACAATCACTACACAAGCAAATAAAACATACTTCATACAAAGTAAATATAAAGTAAATGCTATTCTCTCTTTTCCCGTGCAAAAATAGAAACGCTTAATATACTCGTTTTCCGGTCTAAGCTCCCACCACACCTCCTTCAGACCTAAGGAGGTGTATGTTGCTTCGCAAAATCTGAAATTGCCCTGGAGGAGGTTACTAGTTTCAATTGTCCCTATTTTGATTATTCTATATACAAATTAATTTCTGCTGGTAAATTTAAATACATATGTTGCATCTACCGTTCCCCAAATACTCCTCCAGAGCAAAGTCTTTTTGATTCTCTGTCCTCACAACTCAGTGTCCTCAACTTAAATGCTTGTTCTGAAATCACTGTGTTGGGTGATTTTAATGTCCATAATGTTGAATGTCTCACTCATTCAGTCAGGACTGATGATGCTGGTCTTGAATGTGAGCTATTTGCAGACTCATTTAATCTCACTCAACTAGTCAACCAACCCACCCGTGTACCAGATAATCCTAATCATAATTCCCACCTACTGGACTTATTTTTAACAACCAATTCAGAAAATTATGATGTTACAGTGAGGTCCCCGCTTGGATCTTCTGATCACTGTCGGATACAGGCCACCTGTCTATCACCTACCACACCTTCCCACTCTGAACCTGTTTTGGTGACTAAATGGCATTACAATAGGGCAGACTGGGAGGGTCTTCAAGGTTTCTTTATTGATATTCCCTGGACCTCTTTCTTTTCTAATGATGCACACTCCACCTTGAGCCACATACAAGATTTTGTAAAAATTGGAATGGAAACTTTTATTCCTCATCAAAAGTACAGTAAAAGATCTAATTCACCTAAATGGTGAATTCTGGTGATGGGCTGGTCTATCAGAGTGAGAACTGAGCGATCTCTGCCATACCCATAGCTTACTCTGACTGTTCCTTTAACTTATATATTTTCTAGATCTCAAGTGACGACGTCTTTTCCGTGGATTGACCTCCCAATCTACAAGATTGGAAGCCAAAGCGTCACATTTTTCCCTTGCCCCTCAACTTTCTCTTCATAATTGCTGAGGGGCACAGGGCCCTGGGTGGGGCTTTGGTTTCCTGGGCGTTTCCGCACCCTCCTTAGCTCCCAGCCATGGAGTGGCTTCGGTCACCCAGGCTTTATTGTGGTCGGCAGGGAGGGTTCTGTGGGGGTGCTCGGTTATGGTCTTGGCCTTCAACGGGGCCTTGGGGCTGTTCGGCCAGGCAGCTTGGGGAACAACAACAACAACAACAACAACATTCACCTAAATGGTTTGACCATAATTGTGCTAGAGTAACTGAACAAAAAGCAATAGCCTACAATGCATACACAAGATCAAAAACACATGAAGCCTTTAATTACTTTAGAAACATCAGAAATCATGCCAAAACTGTATTAAACCTAACTAAATCAAACTTTCTCCACAAGCAGGCAAATAAACTTCTAAATAATCCAAATGATAACAAAATATTTTGGTCTACTCTTAACTCATTTAAATCCAACTTCACTACTGCTTCATCCATTCCACCATTAAAATCTCCGACTGGCAATCTTGTAAGTGACCCACGAGGTAAAGCTAACCTTCTTGCAGATATTTTCTCCACCAACTCAACCTTAGATGAAATAAATCAAGATGTCCCTGTACTTAATTTTAATTCGCCTGAAATTCCCTCACTTAAGATCCACACCAGACATGTCAAAACTATTTTGCAGAATCTCTCAGTAGATAAGGCTCCTGGTCCAGATGAAATTCCTCCAATAGTACTTAAGAATTGCTCCTTGGTGCTCGCTCCTGTATTGGCAAACATTTTCCGTCTTTGTACTCATACCTCATGCTTCCCAGTTGCCTGGAAAGAAGCAAACATCCATCCAGTTCCTAAAAAAGGTGCCTCTTCAGATCCATCAAACTACAGACCAATAGCTATAACTTCCACTCTTGGTAAAGTCTTTGAAATTATATTAAATAATCACATAATTAAGCATCTTGAGAATAATAAATTAATCAGTGATAGGCAATATGGTTTTAGACGATGTCGATCAACTGCAGACATGCTTTGCCTTCTTACGCATCAAATCAACCAAGCTACAGACCAACATGGTGAAACACATACTATAGCACTGGATATATCAAAGGCATTTGATAGAGTCTGGCATCAATCCTTATTGTCGAAGATGTCACACTACGGCCTTGCATCATTAGTTCCACTAATTTCTTCTTATCTTCATAACAGAAAAATATGTGAAATGGTAGATGGCCTTTATTCTCAATTTCACTCAATAAATGCTGGTGTTCCCCAGGGATCAGTTTTGGCCCCAATTCTGTTCCTCATTCATATCAATGATCTCATATCTACCACTCATAATCCAATACATTCCTACGCAGATGACTCAACACTCCACAGTTCCTTCACATTTACCAATTCTTTCACCCAACCCGATCTTATAAATTCAAAAATAAACACTGCAATCTCTCTGAACCAGGACCTTTCTAGAATTAATGGATGGGGACAAAATAATCTAGTTTCCTTTAATGCGCAGAAAACAAAGTACATTCAATTTTCTAACCGACAGAATCTCACGGACTCCCATATATTTTTTAATGATGTAAACATTCCCACTTCCCCTAGTATTGACATTCTCGGTGTAACATTAACTACTAACTTGAGCTGGACACATTATGTTAGAAGCATTGCTAAGAATGCCTCTAAAAAACTGGGACTCCTGTACAGAGTTCGAGAATTCTTCACTGACGAGCAGTTGGCCGTAATATATAAAAGTCATGTGCGTTCTCAGATGGATTACTGTTCACCTCTGTGGGGTGGAAGTGGAGTGGTTGCATTGAGGCAGTTGGACAAAATTCAAAATAAAGCTATTAGATTAATCAATAACCCTGCAATCACACAGGACCTTCCTACATTATCCATACGAAGAAACGTTGCATCCCTTGCATTATTCTACAGATATTTTCACAGCAATTGTTCCGAGGAACTTGCTTCAATTGTGCCGCCTCTCCACATCTTTCCCCGTAGAACTAGGGCAGCTGAGAGCGCCCATGAATTTACACTTTCTCCTCCACAATGCAGAACTTCTGCTTATCAGAATTCATTTATCCCCAGAGCTACTACTCTTTGGAATTCACTTCCCTCGAATTGCTTTCCACAAACTTACAATCTACAAATGTTTAAATCCAGTTGTTACAAACATTTTATGAATGGAGGATGCCTTTAGGCCCATGGACCTTTTTCTTTTATCTGTGTTTTTCCTTCCTCCGTTCATTGTCTCTTTAAAAAAAAATAAAAAAAAAGGCTATACGTTCACGCAAAGTTACCTTCCAAAATACTAAATGACTCAGGCCCAATATTGATACCGTATACTGTAAGTTGCACACCAATCCATTTATTATATGTTTTGTTGTGATTATGGCTATATGTGTTCTGGTATTTATGTATGTTGTTGTTGTTGTTGTTGTTCCCTAAGCTGCCTGGCCGAACAGCCCCGAGTCCATGAGAAAGGCCATGGCCACGATCGGGCTTTCCCACAGAGCTCTCATTGAGTGTAGATTGTGTTGTTGGCGTAAGTGGTTGTGTGAAATGCAGTCTTCTATGATGTGTTTAATGGTATGGGGTGCTGTGTTACATCCCGGGCAGGCGTCGACAACTGAGTCATCCAGTCTCTTCTGATAGCTCAGGAGAGCTGGATGGTGTCCGCATCTCAGCCTGGCCAGGTGGACTCTGTCCTCACGAGGAAGGGAGGATTCGGAAGGATGGATTTCGGGAGGTCGTGCATGCAGCTGCGTGTTGTCTGTGAGTGAGTGGATGGATCGGTGAGAGATATGAGTATGTATGTGCTTCTGGAAGTTGGTTCGCCGTGCGCAGGGAGGGAGTGCGGGCAATAACTGTGTGTGATACTGTGTGCTGGTGTTGTTTTTGATATTTCTTGGTGTCTGTGGGTGTGTTGCCATGTAGTTTGTGGGTGGTCATGGTTCGTGGAGCTGCTGCCAGGAATTGAGTGCCTCTCATGTCCAGATGGTCTTTGACTTTGAGGATTTTGGTTTCTTGATGTAGGTGATCTGTGGGTGCAGTAGCTGTGCAGCCTGTAATGATCTTCAGGGCTTTGTTTTGAATAGTCTGTAAGGTCTTATGATGTTCAGCTAGGTTAGAAGCCCAGCTTGGGCTTGCGTATTCCATCACTGATCTTATGTATTGTTTATATACTGTGGTGGTAGTTTCTTTGTTGTGTCCAAATTTTGTGTGAGCAAGTGACCTGAGGGTGTTAAGTCTGGGTGTCAGTTTCTTTTTAATGTTTGTGGTGTGCTGTTTGAATGTCATATGAGTATCATATGTTACTCCTAGGATTTTGGGTGTGTGTGTATGTGTTAGGGGTGTGTTGTTTATGGTGAGTTGAGGGATGTATTCGTGTTCTCCTGTCCAACTTGTGAGCAGGGTTGCGGTGGATTTGGCTGGGGCTAGATTAACCCTTTACTGGCGGCCCACAACATAAGTCGAGTTAAATAAATTTGGACTATGTGGCGGCTCACACCATAAGTCGTGTGGCAATTTCAGCACGTAATGTTGTTGAGAGAGAGAGACAAGTGGTGGCAGGAGAGTAGCGAGCGTATGACTGCTCCAGACCACCGCGGCGGGCCTACTGACATGAATCCCACCCTCCTCCACCCTCTCACACTCGCTACATAGTGAAATGTATGGGGAAAGTACCGAATTACATGGTTTTTGCACTTGTGTTGCGCGGTTGTTGCAAGAAAACTAGCGGTCATACAAGGATCGTTGTGGTGTCATTGGAAAGCTCTGTGTTACGACTGAGGTTTAAATATATCAGGGTTCTTATTCATTGGACTAGTAATGGCATACATGCTAAAACGGAAAGCGCTAGATCCAACCTCTGATGTATATTCCCAGTGAACAAAGAACACAAATACTCTCCAGAGTTCTATATGCAATAATAGGTTATTAAACTCTCAATAAATGTGCGTCTACTCTAGGCTTAATGTTATGTGAAAACAGCCTATTACTACCTATAACCGAAGGTGCTTGGTTATGGTATGCAAAGTAAGGTGGTAAGAGAAGTTACAGCTTACGTTACTTTAATCAATAAATGTCAGGCACTCCTGCATGAAAGAAAGTGCACTAAAGTCCTTCAACAACAACAAGGAATCTTCTTTAAAATATGTTAGATGCTATCAAGATGCTCGAATCGGAAATGGAACCCAAATAGGCAGGCAGCGGAACAATGCTCGTGCAGGCTATGCACACAAAAAGGAGATATAATGCAGTCGGAGCCAAGAATATCCTAAACGCCACAACAATAATAATAATCGCCACGACAATGCAGTATTCCTATCAACAAAATGAGCCTAAGTCGTTTGTGTCTCAATACACCAAACTAGGCTGCGAAATGCTTGTGTAATCATAAACGGGTATGCATAAAAAGAGTAATTGGTTTAATATACTTAATGTCTACTATGACTGATAAAGTCTAGCTAGAGTCAATGATACGAGATACTGGTGCGCATGGCATGCCGCATAGCCTAGTGCAAATCTCAAGTCTGTGCGTCAAATATTACGTTATAATGAAGGGTAGCTCTCTTGAGAAACCTTAATACCGAAGTATCAAGCGTTCTCCTGGCGTACCTCAAAGACAAACAACGAGCTCAGAACAGTGCAGAATGGTATAGGCAAAAAGCCCTCATTCGTGCATGCTCTAGTCTCAATGGCACACAGACTAGAATTTACCCAATCAACTCCAGTTCTCAGGTATGTCGTGCAGCTTTTAACTAAAGCCAGCACCCATCAGAAACAATACCTTATAGTATCAGACTCCTAGTCTAGCATTATCTAATCCAGCAGAACACTAATAATTATAGGAAGCGGTACTGAACAATATGAATGCCAACCAATGCTTCGTGATCAACTTATCTTAACAACTAACATACATGGGTTATATAAGACCTTAACGCACAATACAACTGGCCAGCATGAAGCTGAATATGCAGAGTTAACCAGAGGGGGTATAATATTAATAAAAGGTGGTGAAAAATATGGAAAATGAGAGAGATAGGCAGAGGAAAAGGTTCTCAGGTGCGGAGAGGAGGACAGATATCAAAGGGATAAGAGGGATGCGTTCTAGAAACCAGATCTGAGGGAGAGAGTGGTGAGGAAGCTGTATATATACTAGCACTAGCTCGAACCACGTAGAAAAGCGGTAACAAGTCCTCTAGCCAATGCTAAAGAAGCTAGCCAAACATGACGTCACCAAGCATGGTAAAAAACTCCTTCAACGAATCCCCACGAGGCCAGCCAGCTATGACGTCATCGAGTATAGCAAAACACTGCGCGCCTCCCCACACTCTGTTCTACTGTCTCTCTCTCTCTCAAATCCTATCATTACTACTTAATGATAAAACATATACTTTGCAATTAAATATATAAAGCCTTGACATGGGTGAAAACAAAGAGCCTTTCTGGACTGCCCATGACACGAGCTTTCATATGAAATAAAGCACACAACAATACATCAACTGTAGCCACATCCACTGCCCTGGCGACCCTAGCGAGTCACTGTAGGACAAGCCATGCGGTTCTAATGGAGTGGTTAACGTCACACCCCCCCCAAGATTTTTCTCAGAGGCCCAAGGCTCACAAAAATCTGATTGTTAGAACCCATGCTATATCTCTACTTCCCATCACCCAGCGGCAGTAAAATATCTGGCACAGTTCTCAACAAAACATTTTACAAAATTATAACCCTCCCCAACACAATAGGTTAAATTATATGTAGTTATGCTCCTCAAGAGCGAGCTTCTCTAGCCCAGCATTCTGAGAGGAGTGCAACTCAGAATTACTGCTATAACATACTGAAAAATTCAACTATCAAAGAAATAGTTTTTATTTGATTTTTATGTTTTTAATTTGTTTATTTCGGCTGCACTATAAGGGCAAGCCTAGTTTTTTCTTCTATACCAAACGCTCAACTCCTGCTTTACGACCCAATACGCTGGGCTACAACCGCGAGCCAACAAGCACCAAGCGCAAAATACTATTCAAACTAAAGCAGGAGGCTACCCGTGTGTCAATCTACCCAGGATCATATACCCTTGAAAGACAATCTGCAACCACGTTGTCACAACCGGCAATATGGCGTATGTCCAGGTTATATACCAATAACCTAAGTGACCACCTGGTCAGCCTCATATTCCGATTGTGAAACTGGTCCAAGAACTTGAGAGGGTGATGATCTGTGTAAACTACAACGACCGGACCATAGGCTGGAACATAGACCTCGAAATGCCTCAGTGCAAGCACAACTGCCAGCAGCTCCCTCTCGACAACAGAGCAGCTTCCCTGGGCTGAATTGAACTTCTCCGAGAAGAAACTAACAGGATGTTCCAGCCCATCATCGTCCTTTATCATAAGGACGGCACCAGCCCCCACACCACTAGCATCCGTTGCTAGTTGGAAAGGTAGGCTAAAGTCAGGGGCCCTGAGGATCGGGTGAGTGCACAACAGGTGTTTTACTACTCCAAACGCCTTCTCACACTCAGGCGCCCATTTGAATTTCTTATCCTTCCAGTTATCCTCCACCTGAGCTTGACTGTCCCGTTCTCCTTCTCCACCTTGACTGCTAAACGTCATCACAGGCACAGTGAGAGGCTCAGGGGGGTTCCTCACATACTCCTTCATGAGATTAACGTGACATAACTGATTGCGCTTACGTCTGTCTGGAGCGGCCACCAAGCAATTCAGGACCAATAGCCTCTCAACCACCCTATAAGGACCAGTGTACTTCGCGGATAAGGGATGACCTACAAGGGGCGGTAGAATCAACACCTCCTGACCCACGTGAAACTCCCTGAGTTTAACCTTGAGGTCGTACCTGTCCTTCATGAGGGCCTGAGAGCTAGTCAAATTATGGCCAGCCAACTCCAGACTGCGCAACATCCGTTCTCGACTGTCGAGGACACACTCGAGCACAGAACAAGGCCCCTCCGTGCCCCCCCCCACATTTCTTCAACCATATGGAGAGGCCCTCCGACACGGTGTCCCAAGACGAGCTCATTAGGGCTGAATCCCAAACTTTCCCCAGGTACCTCCCGTGCAGCAAATTAAACATATGGCAGGCCAAGATCCAACCCTTCCCATCCTCAAAGCAACAACAACGAAGCATAGATTTCAAGGCTGAGTGCCATCGCTCTAACACACCCTGGCTCTCCGGATGATATGCATATGACACAACCGTAACAATCCCATGCTGCGGAATTGCTCGAACAAAGAGGCTAGAAGTAAAGTTGGATCCTTGGTCTGACTGAATCCCCTGCGGGTAACCATACTGGGAAAAATACTCTAGCAAGTTTCGGACCACCGTCTTCGCTGACCCATTTCTCATAGGGTACGCGTCAGGGTACCTTGTTGCTACATCTCCCGACTGTGCATCACTGTCCTCCTCCAACTCGACAGCACCGGTACCACATTCAAGAACCTCCGGGTCTTCTAATTGCAATTTACAAATGTCCGAAGGAGCAAGCTTATCTAAGTGTTTGCGAAACAACTCATGCCCCCCTCCTACATTGAATTTAGCCTCCCGTTGCTCTCTCTCTCTGTGTATCGTTGCTGTCTCTTCGTCTTTTTAAGCCCATCCTCTGCCTTCTTAGTAACAGTTAATGGGTCTTCTCCAGACTCGAAAATCGGTCCCAATAATGAGTCCCCGAGAATGTCCGTTGATACTAAACTCTCAACCGCATCAACTTTCAACCCCTTCTCGGTACCTTCCTCCGCTTGTCTAAAGACTGTTGACCAGAATGTGACTCCCTGGATGCAAGAGATCTGGTGACAACACATGCCATAGGTTGCTCCGGACACTTCTCATCCCACTCCTGCTCCTCCCTACTCACGTCGGCCGGCTTCTCGGCAACGACTAAGGGTGGAGCCTCAGAAGTAGGCCCCGCAAAGTCGTTGCCGAGAAGGAGGTCGACGCCCCCAACAGGTAACTTCTCCACAATTCCTACATCCAGGTCACGAGTCACACCATCAACTTCCATCTTCATTCTTACAAGCGGTATGACCTTGTTGCATTAACTCCCTGAACCACAACCACCCGCGCCGTATTTACAGGTTTACCAGTGAAATTCCTCAACAATGTTTGCGATGCCCCAGTGTCACGCAAAATTCTCACCTCATGTCTTCTACCCCCCCACTCCACACAACCGAGTCCCCTGTGGTCACTAAAGGCATCACGGACAGGGAATAAGCCTTCCGGATCCTTCTGCACTGGCAGTGTATTTACCTCGGAAGAATTGCCTCTAACAAACTCCGATGTCCTCTTGAACACTCCAATGCCGTGAGCAAACGACACGGCTGCCGGAGGAGGTCGACTAGGGCACTAATTTGCCTTATGACCCTCCTGGTGGCACTTAAAACACATAAATTTCGGTTTCGGCTTATACTGTGATGTAAAAGGCCCCTGACTAGTCTTATACGGCATGGTGTCAGGTTTGGATTCAGTTTTAGTTTCATTGCTCTTTTGTTTAAATGTGTCATTGCTACGGGGAGGGGGAGGATGACGGTCCCTAGCACTTGCATCGTACTTCTGTGAGGACCCGCAACCCCGAATCAACGACAGCCGTCGATCAGCCATTTCTGCTGCTTCGACTAGAGTTCTTGGGTTTTTCTCCTTTAAAATCCCTAACTGTCGGCGCGCAACATAAGTCGAGTATAATAAATCTGGACTATCTGGCGGCGCGCGACATAGGTCGTGTGGCAATTTCAGCACGTAATGTTGCTGAGAGAGAGAGACAAGTGGTGGCAGGAGAGTAGCGAGCGTATGACTGCTCCAGACCACCGCGGCGAACCTACTGACACGAATCCCACCTCCTCCCTCCCTCTCTCACTCGCTACATACTGAATTGTATGGGGAAAGTACCGAATTACATGCTTTTTGCACTCGTGTTGCGCGGTTGTTGCAAGAAAACTAGCGGTCATAAAAGGATCGTTGTGGTGTCATTGGAAAGCTTTGTTTATGCCCTTTCAGGGATAGATACTTGTTTTATGCTCTGGATCTTATTTAGGCATGAAAATGATCACGTAAACAGCCCTATTTTGGGTAAAAACACCCCGCTGGTGGCTACATATTATATACCGCCTAGGCCGCTCTTTAGGTGTTAAGTTCAAAGTTAGATCACCGCCCGTGCTCTTAACCCGTTGAGCCCCGGCTAGTTATAATATTTTGTTCACCCCAGTCCCAAGCCATTTTCACTTATTTTTTTTGTTTGCTAGAATGGAAGACAAGGATGAGAAATGAAAAAAAAACAAAAACAAATCACCTCTGACATTTTTTTTTTGGGAGGGGGGGGCCGGTGGGGGGCTGGGGGGGGGGGGGCTTCAAAAACATTTGTTGAGCCAAAATGGAAGAGAATGGTGAGAAATGAACACACATATAAAAAAACTCATTTCGGTCATTTGGGGCGGGGGGGGGTGGTTTCAATAGTTCGTCTCCCCCGCATGACCACCCGCCCGGGAGCACTAGGGTAAAAACTGAGTATGGCATTGTACGGCATACATCCTAAGGAGTATCTCACATAAATCTCAAGCCTCTAGCTCCCATACGACCGTAGTAATGAAGGTTCAAAGTGGCGGTAAACTAGGGGTGTAAACTATCCCCACTAAGCCCACCACCACCAGCCGCGCGGCTGTCTCGGCCCGCTCACACCTACTGGCCCGGCTCCCCCACACACTACGGTACCGCCCCCTCCTATTCTCCCGCCATTTCCTACCTTACGAGCCACGTAAGTGTTTTTTATATGTCGGACGCACGTGATGCGTCGCTGGGAGTTGGTGATCAAAGACTGCCGACGCAACACGTGCGACGCTGGGTCTCAACGGGTTAAAGAACTGCTCCAACATCATTAACTGCTGAACTCCATCAAATGTTGTTACCTTCTCAGATCGGAGCCAGTTCCCCATAGCATCGGACAAGTCCCGGGCGTGTTCCAAAAAGGTGCTATCTCTTCCCTTAATTACACCCCGGAACTTCAAACGGTATGTTTCTGGTTGCAGTTCGTAAGCCCTCAGGACAGCCTCCTTGAGATCCTCATACACAATACATAACTCCAAAGGTAACGCATCGTAGGCTTTAAGACCCTTGCCTATTAATCTAGAGGATACAAGTGCTGCCCATTTATTCTCTGGCCACTGGTGTTCCTGGCACTTCTTCTCAAAGCGTGCAAAAAATTCTGTTACACCATTCTCATCAAACACCGGAACCAGTTTCAATAAGTGCGAGAGAGATTGATCATGAACACGGTTACCAGCCCCAAGTCGCTGTCCCGTCGTCTCTACTCGCGACTTCTCTACGTCCATGTCGGCACAGTACCTAGTCGACTCTAAATCAGCTTGGATTTTTGCTAGCTTGGCTCTCACTTTTATCTGGTCTAATTCTAATTGCTGCTGAAGCTCACCTGCCCTTCGTTGCTGTTGAATCTTAGCTAATTCGAGCCGAAGCAATAATTCTGGAGATAACCCTTGAGGAGTTGAAGGTGCTACAATGTTTGAAATTACCGGTGGTCCCCCCAGGGGCAACCCACCCTGCCAGTCACCACCCAACTGTGGAAGCGTACCCGGGATCGGCAAACAACTGGGATGGCTGGGAGTCGAGTGTAGGGGAAGCATGGCCGAAGGGCTCTGATCACTCAACCCATCTCGCTCACCAGTCACCCTGCCCAGTACACACGTTATCAAGTTATCCCTGGTCATGCTGCTAGTACCCGCATGACCGATAGCTGTGGCCAGGCATTGGAGACCGTACCGATCCATACCCTCCAACCGCTCGGCAGTAACAGGCCATTGCAAAAATATCCTAGCATCCTCCTCACAGTTCACCTGATTAACCATTTCATCATACTGCTGTTCCTCAGTTTCGACATTACGTACTGTGTCTCCATTCTCCTCTGATCCGGTATAAGACATGGTGCTCACAAAAATTTCCCACCTCAATATTCAGAAAAGAAGCACCCCAAACTCTTATACCTCAATATACACACAAAAATTCTCGGAAATACTCAAGGGCTACACTATGTTGCAAAAAACAATTATTCTTGCTGATCCCCGCTAAAATATTCCCCAAAACAACAAATGTTCCCTGCTAATAAATGTAGGTTCACCAAATCCTAGGTAAGGTCGCCATTTGTTACGACTGAGGTTTAAATATATCAGGGTTCTTATTCATTGGACTAGTAATGGCATAAATGCTACAACGGAAAGCGCTAGATCCAACCTCTGATGCATATTCTCAGTGACCAAAGAACACAAATACTCTCCAGAGTTCTATATGCAATAATAGGTTATTAAACTCTCAATAAATGTGCGTCTACTCTAGGCTTAATGTTATGTGAAAACAGCCTACTACTACCTATAACCGAAGGTGCTTGGTTATGGTATGCAAAGTAAGGTGGTAAGAGAAGTTACAGCTTACGTTACTTTAATCAATAAATGTCAGGCACTCCTGCATGAAAGAAAGTGCACTAAAGTCCTTCAACAACAACAAGGAATCTTCTTTAAAATATGTTAGATGCTATCAAGATGCTCGAATCGGAAATGGAACCCAAAAAGGAAGGCAGCGGAACAATGCTCGTGCAGGCTATGCACACAAAAAGGCAGGAGATATAATGCAGTCGGAGCCAAGAATATCCTAAACGGCACAACAATAATAATAATCGCCACGACAATGCAGTATTCCTATCAACAAAAAGAGCCTAAGTCGTTTGTGTCTCAATACACCAAACTAGGCTGCGAAATGCTTGTGTAATCATAAACGGGTATGCATAAAAAGAGTAATTGGTTTAATATACTTAATGTCTACTATGACTGATTAAGTCTAGCTAGAGTCAATGATACGAGATACTGGTGCGCATGGCATGCCGCATAGCCTAGTGTAAATCTCAAGTTTGTGCGTCAAATATTACGTTATAATGAAGGGTAGCTCTCTTGAGAAACCTTAATACCGAAGTATCAAGCGTTCTCCTGGCGTACCTCAAAGACAAACAACGAGCTCAGAACAGTGCAGAATGGTATAGGCAAAAAGCCCTCATTCGTGCATGCTCTACTCTCAATGGCACACAGACTAGAATTTACCCAATCAACTCCAGTTCTCAGGAATGTCGTGCAGCTTTTAACTAAAGCCAGCACCCATCGGAAACAATACCTTATAGTATCAGACTCCTAGTCTAGCATTATCTAATCCAGCAGAACACTAATAATTATAGGAAGTGGTACTGAACAATATGAATGCCAACCAATGCTTCGTGATCAACTTATCTTAACAACTAACATACATGGGTTATATAAGACCTTAACGCACAATACAACTGGCCAGCATAAAGGTGAATATGCAGAGTTAACCAGAGGGGGTATAATATTAATAAAAGGTGGTGAAAGATATGGAAAATGAGAGAGATAGGCAGAGGAAAAGGTTCTCAGGTGCGGAAAGGGGGACAGATATCAAAGGGATAAGAGGGATGCGTTCTAGAAACCAGATCTGAGGGAGAGAGTGGCGAGGAAACTGTATATATACTAGCACTAGCTCGAACCATGTAGAAAAGCGGTAACAAGTCCTCTAGCCAATGCTAAAGAAGCTAGCCAAACATGACGTCACCAAGCATGGTAAAAAACTCCTTCAACGAATACCCACGAGGCCAGCCAGCTATGACGTCATTGAGTATAGCAAAACACTGCGCGCCTCCCCACACTCTGTTCTACTCTCTCTCTATCTCAAATCCTATCATTACTACTTAATGATAAAACATATACTTTGCAATTAAATATATAAAGCCTTGACATGGGTGAAAACAAAGAGCCTTTCTGGACTGCCCATGCCACAAGCTTTCATATGAAATAAAGCACACAACAATACATCAACTGTAGCCACATCCACTGCCCTGGCGATCCTAGCGAGTCACTGTAGGACAAGCCATGCGGTTCTAACGGAGTGGTTAACATCACACTGTTTATGCCCTTTCAGGGATAGATGCTTGTTTTACGCTCTGGGTCTTATTTAACACCTTACGAGCGGCCTATGCGGTTTATTTATGTGTACCGCACAGCGGGGTGTTTTTAGCCAAAATAGGGCTGTTTACGTGATCATTTTCATGCCTAAATAAGACCCAGAACGTAAAACAAGTATCTATCTCTGAAAGGGCATAAACAGAGCTTTCGAATGACACCATAACGATCCTTGTATGATGGATAGTTTTCTTGCAATAACCGTGCAACGCGAGTGCAAAAAGCAGGTAATTCGGTACTTTCGGTACATAATTGAGTATGTAGCGAGTGAGAGAGGGAGGAGGGAGCTGAGATTTGTGTCAGTAGGTTCGCCGCGGTGGTCTGGAGCAGTCATACGCTCGCTAGTCTCCTGCCACCACTTGTCTCTCTCTCTCAGCCACATTACGTGCTGAAATTGCCACTCGAGTTATGTCGAGCGCCGCCACATAGTCCAGCTTTATTAAATACGACTTAAGTGGTGAGCCGCTAATAAAGGGTTAAGCATGAAAATGATCACGTAAACAGCCCTATTTTGGCTAAAAACACCCCGCTGGGCGGTACATATAAATAGACCGCCTAGCCCGCCAATAAGGTGTTAAGTCTGTTTGTAGTGCACCAGCCATGTAGTGTGTTGAGATAGGGTTGAAGGAGATCTGTTGCTCTTTTTGGGTCATGGTGTGTGCATGTGAGTGTTATGTCATCTGCATAGGAGGCTAAGTTTATTTGGGGCGTATTGGGTGTAGTTATATCGTGCATGTACAGATTGAAGAGTGCGGGCGATAGGACGGATCCTTGTGGGACTCCGTTTGGAAAGTTTCTGATTTTAGATGACTGACCGGCAAAAGATATGTGTGCACATCTGCCTACTAGGAAGTTGGCCAGCCACCTTTTTGTGTTGTTGTGCATGTTTGTGTTGTAGATTTTGTTTGTTAGGTTGTGGCGGGGGATGGCATCGAAGGCTTTACTAATGTCGAGTGTGGCTAATAGTGATCTGTGTGGTGGTCTATCTGAGTTGATGCCGTCGAAAGCTCTTTGTGTAAGGTCTGTGAGAAGAGTGTTTGTGGAGTGCAGTGGCCTAAAGCCATGTTGTGTTGGAGCTAGGGGTAGGTCAGGTGTAATTAGTTGTAATACTAGGCGTTCCATGACTTTGGAGGGGGAGCAAAGGAGTATGATGGGGCGGTGCGAGGAGGGTAGCGTGGGGTCTTTGTTGGGTATTTATGTATGTTTATGTATATATATACTTACGCACGAGTATATAAGTGTGTATATGTATGTGTAGATGTATGTATAATATATAGATACAGATATGTATATGTGTACAGTTGTGCGTGCGCACAGTATGTGTATGATTATGTATATTTGGATTTTTGTGTGTGTGTGTGTGTGTGTATATGCACTCATATATATATATACATATGCATAAACTGCATATTGATACGCTTGGATGTGTGCATTGTGTGTGTATGTACAGTTGGTCAAGGATGAAAGTATACAGTTTTTCGTCTGCTATAGCCACACAAAGTTTGTCATGTTGGCAGCCCTGGTAGCCATATCTCAGAGCCCGCCCACCTTATACAGGGTGTTTAAAAACGTGTTCCTGGACTTAGTTGTCAGACGGAAATATGAATATCTATCTATCTATCTATATGCTCAGGCCCAATCCCCATTTTGGGGGTAGCCGACTCAAGACAGAGCAAGAACAGGGAAAACACAAAAAACAACATAAAACAAAAAATAAACACAGATAAAAAACACAAACTCTCACACATCCAGGTCACCCAGGAGAAGACCCAGAGACCAGGGTTACCAAGGTCGCTCCAGCACTCCCCCGGCCCCTGACCACCCGGAGAGGTTCCGATCTCGGCAGGCAGACATGCAGCGGAGCCAAAGCCACAAGCCCTCCCACCACACTTCCAGGCACACCCTTCGTATTAATCGTCTCCCCGGGCCAGGCGCCTGATGGACTATTATCTAGTCCAACTTGTGCCCGACCCCTTACTCCAAATGACCACGTGTTCACTCAACTATTCACAAGCATTCTCCATTCACTCCTGTCCACCACCACTTCCCCTGCCTGATCTATAGTCATTCCTCTATCATCCAAAGCCTTTCTTACATAGTCTCTCCATCTCAATGGGGGTCTTCCTGCCCTTCTATGAATATATGAAAATATGAATATATTGCTCTATAATCTTTGACGTGAATATCACTTCGGAGATATTAAACACTTAATGTTATTGATAGATATACAAGAAATGCGAGAGTGAAAACGAAAATCAAAACGTCTACCTATATACGATATTTCAGTGGAATACAGGTCCATTTTCACACGTGGTAATATGTGGCTAATAATGTAGGGTATGGTGATATCAATGTTGCAGTTGGTTTGCAGGTGTTCTGCTGATCAAAATAAAAATAATAATAATAAATAAATAAATAAATAAAAATCACAAGTAAAGCCTCATTATGCTTCGAGGACTGACTCATAAAGCAATGGCGCTCGCAAGATGAGTAAAATTGCTGGGTCATTACCCTATTGAACACACAGGCTTCCTTACGTCCACGTTTAGGAATTATATTTTTGTGTATCTAAAGTAGACGAATATGGAGTGGCTAAAAAGATATTACGATATACACTTAACATTATAACATGCATAATAAACAATGAGTAGAAAGAGGAATCTAATAATACTTGTTAATTAATAAGTAGGTAAATATTGATATTTCACTTTCATCCCCAAGACTGGATTATATGTGATCCAAAGGGCAATGAAACGGAGGCGAGCGCCGGTTTGGGCTAGTGGAAAGGCTGTCATGGCTGCCAACATGACAAACCATGTGTGGCTATAGCAGACGTAAAACTGTATACTTTCATCCTTGACCAACTGTACATGCAGTGTATGTGTATGTAGCGATACGTACATGTACATGTACTGCGCAAGTATACAGCACGGTTGCATCTTACTAGTGTAATCAAGCTTACAGTAATGCAGCTAAATTAAGGTCAGCATATCTATGAATTTTACACAGGTATATTTTCAGCCTCTGGCTGTAATTCTTAATAATCCGTTTATTTTTATTATCTGCAGTTACATAGTAACTAGGCGTACATTACACCTAGTCAGTAACACTGTCAGTAAAATCAACTCAATAGCTTTCAACAAACCCTTATACCCTTTTATAAATGCGTAACTATTATATTTGTCAGCATACCTAGTACATAATGTTTACTGGTCAAATAGCTCCTATGTAATCTATTATCTCAACTGGAAAATCATCTGCCAACCTAGTACGTAATATTTATCTCGTCAAACAGCTCTTATACAACCTCATTCTTTGGTCCTTATTATAAGGTAATATAAGTTAGTTAAACTACCAACTGTTCATCTGTACATTGTCAGCCTACGGCTGCAATTATCAATACACCGTTTACTATTATTATTTATTATTTTACATACACATACATACACGTACAAACACACACACTATTCACACACCCACATACACACAAACATCTCCTCCACACACACACTCACACACACACACATAAACACACACAAACACACACACACACACACACACACACACACACCACGGAACAAGACTCAACCATTTACAGAAGTGTCCAGAATGGCCACGGAAAAGGCTATAATTATATAAAGCTTTTGAACGTGGTAACTGAAAAGCTGTGTTGGAGAGAGAGAGAGAGACAGAAAGTGTGTGTGTTTGTGTGTATGTGCATGTGTGTGCAGATAGAAAAAAATATATATATATTCATTTATTTATATGTATATATATATATATATATATATGTTTCTAGTCTCTCAGTAGGGATCGAACCATCGACCATCAGAACGATAGCCGACGCTTAATCAATTACACCACGGCAGTCTAAAAGACACTCAGCCTTCTATCCTATTTATGTTAGGGAGAAGGGAAACCCACTTGGCGAATATATTTCAATTCAAACCTAGTTGTAGGATCCATATTTCCAGAATACCATACACGGATTTTTGAGTGTCCCGACGCAACTCAGGTTGAAATTGATTTCATTTAATTCTAACCCACAAAGCATGAGAGTTACAAATATTGAGAATATATCACAAATACACGTGAGCCACTAAATGTTTCTAGTCTCTCAGTGGGAATCGAACCATCGACCATCAGAACGATAGCCGACGCTTAATCAATTACACCACGGCAGTCTAAAAGACACTCAGCCTTCTATCCTATTTATGTTAGGGAGAAGGGAAACCCACTAGGCGAATATATTTCAATTCAAACCTAGTTGTAGGATCCATATTTCCAGAATACCATACACGGATTTTTGAGTGTCCCGACGCAACTCGGGTTGAAATTGATTTCATTTAATTCTAACCCACAAAGCATGAGAGTTACAAATATTGAGAATATATCACAAATACACGTGAGCCACTAAATGTTTCTAGTCTCTCAGTGGGGATCGAACCATCGACCATCAGAATGATAGCCGACGCTTAATCAATTACACCACGGCAGTCTAAAAGACACTCAGCCTTCTATCCTATTTATGTTAGGGAGAAGGGAAACCCACTAGGCGAATATATTTCAATTCAAACCTAGTTGTAGGATCCATATTTCCAGAATACCATACACGGATTTTTGAGTGTCCCGACGCAACTCGGGTTGAAATTGATTTAATTTAATTCTAACCCACAAAGCATGAGAGTTACAAATATTGAGAATATATCACAAATACACGTGAGCCACTAAATGTTTCTAGTCTCTCAGTGGGGAGACTAACATAATTAGGATAAACATAAATAGGATAGAAGGCTGAGTGTCTTTTAGACTGCCGTGGTGTAATTGATTAAGCGTCGGCTATCGTTCTGATGGTCGTTGGTTCGATCCCCACTGAGAGACTAGAAACATTTAGTGGCTCACGTGGCTCACATGCATTTTGGCTGACGCGATAAAGGTCAACTTAGGGTCAGAGGACTCAGGAGACAGAGTCCTGGACAAGGTGATGGCAGTATTATATAGCCAAGAGCGAGCTGACTTCCTCGGTTTAAGTCCTCAGAGATCTCCAAGTGTTGAGAACCCTCTGGTGGATGATGAGACACCCTCGTTCCTAGCATCACAGGATCAGTCCAGTACGACGTACAGGCTGGAGATGATGAAGCTCCAAGTGGAGCAGGTGAAGTTAGAACGGGAGAGGGTACATCTCGAAAGTGAGCGGCTGCGGCTCAGTAGACCTGTTGACTTAGGTGGTAGAGGTGCTGGTTATGGTACTGGCCCTACACCAAATTTTGACATCACTAAGAATGTCAGAATGGTGCCACAGTTTAATGAGGAAGATCCCACAGGTTACTTCCTCTCTTTTGAGAGACTAGCCTACAACATGGAGTGGCCCAGATATAAGTGGGCATTGCTACTCCAGTCTGTGCTGAAGGGCAGAGCTTTAGACGCATATACAGCAATGCCAGCAGAAGACAGCATGGACTATCCGATAGTCAAAGAGCAAGTGTTGAGGGCATATGAGTTAGTGCCAGAAGCATACAGGTTGAAGTTTAGACAATTCACTAAAAGCACTAACGCAACATTTTCTCAACATTTGCATGACATGAAAAAGGTGCTGGACAGATGGCTGCATTCCACACAGGTCGAGGATGACTATCAAAGCCTTTATGATGTAATGCTTTTTTAAAACTGTTGTCATTGCTACTTAACACCTTAAGAGTATACCAGTGGAGTATATTTGACCAGCGTTTTTTTTTTACCATAAATGGGGTTGTTTCCGTGCTCTTTTTCATGCATAAACAAGAGCCAGATCGTAATACAAGTATGTATCCCTGAAAGGGCGTAAATTGAGCTTTCCATTGACACCCGAACCATCCTTCTATGATCACTGGTTGTCTTGCAACGATTGTGCAACCAAAGGGCAAAATCGATAAAATACGGTAATTTTGTTACATAATTACGTGTGTAGCGAGTGAGAGAGGATGGATGTGTGTGGAGTAAATGTCAGTGGGCCCACGACGGTTGTGGCGAGCGGTCATGAGGTAACCTACGCTCCTCCCACCGCTCGGCTCTCTCTCAGAGCCAATATTGCGCCAAAATTGCACACAGACTTAAGTCGGGCCCCGCCACATTGTCCAGCTTTTTAGATACGGACTTAAGTCGGGGCTCCGCTAAACAAGGGTTAAAGAAATCAGAAGTCACCTTGCAGATAATAATGTCACTGACCCAGAGAATGCTGCCATCTTGGCTGATAAATACCACATAACTCACAAAGGTTCTGCAATAACAAACTTTAACAAACATAAGGGTGCCAGTAGTGTGAATGCCAGTAAGCCAGTGAACTTTAGTAAGGATGTCAAAGGTAGAAGTGAAACTAACGATGAGGCTAATGGAGCGAGAGCGAAGATCCAAGGCACTAAAGATCTCACAGAGCAAAAGACCTGCTATTACTGTCATAAGCCTGGTCATATTGCTCGTTATTGTTATTCTAGACAGAAACGAACAAAAGGCAGCAGAGAGGTTTATTTGAAAGACCCCAATACTTTTGTCTTTATTTGAGGCAAATCTATGGTGCCCGATGTAGATGACTACGCAGAATTTAGATCTAAGGGCTTAGTTAACATAGGTGTGTCTGAGAATCCTGTGGCCATTTTAAGGGGCACAGGAGCATCTCGCACTCTTCTGAGGAGGAGAGCACTAGAGGACTGTCCAGAGAGTGAACAGTATATCATTCTGACAGGTGTAGGTGGCTCGGTGTCAGCCCCTATAGTAGAGGTGAACCTTGAGTATGAGCTGTACTCTGGGAGAGCTGAAGTGGCAGTCCTAGATATCCTACCCATAGAAGGTGTGGATGTGTTATTAGGAAATACCTCATGCTTCCCAGTACCCTGGAAAGAAGCAAACATCCATCCAGATCCTTAAAAAGGTGCCTCTTCAGTTCCATCAAACTACAGACCAATAGCTATAACTTCCACTCTTGGTAAAGTCTTTGAAATTATATTAAATAATCACATAATTAAGCATCTTGAGAATAATAAATTAATCAGTGATAGGCAATATGGTTTTAGACGATGTCGATCAACTGCAGACATTCTTTGCTTTCTTACGCATCAAATCAACCAAGCTACAGACCAACATGGTGAAACACATACAATAGCACTGGATATATCAAAGGCATTTGATAGAGTCTGGCATCAATCCTTATTGTCGAAGATGTCACACTACGGCCTTGCATCATTAGTTCCACTAATTTCTTCTTATCTTCATAACAGAAAAATATGTGTAATGGTAGATGGCCTTTATTCTCAATTTCACTCAATAAATGCTGGTGTTCCCCAGGGATCAGTTTTGGCCCCACTCTGTTCCTCATTCATATCAATGATCTCATATCTACCACTCATAATCCAATACATTCCTACGCAGATGACTCAACACTCCACAGTTCCTTCACATTTACCAATTCTTTCACCCAACCCGATCTTATAAATTCAAAAATAAACACTGCAATTTCTCTGAACCAGGACCTTTCTAGAATTAATGAATGGGGACAAAAGAATCTAGTTTCCTTTAATGCACAGAAAACCAAGTACATTCAATTTTCTAACCGACAGAATCTCACTGACTCCCATATATTTTTGAATGATGTAAATATTCCCACTTCCCCTAGTATTGACATTCTCAGTGTAACGTTAACTACTAACTTGAGCTGGACACATTTTGTTAGAAGCATTGCTAAGAATGCCTCTAAAAAACTGGGACTCCTGTACAGAGTTCGAGAATTCTTCACTGACGAGCAGTTGGCCGTAATATATAAAAGTCATGTGCATTCTCAGATGGATTACTGTTCACCTCTGTGGAGTGGAAGTGGAGTGGCTGCATAGAGGCAGTTGGACAAAATTCAAAATAAAGCTATTAGATTAATCAATAACCCTGCAACCACAAAGGACCTTCCTACATTATTCATACGAAGAAACATTGCATCCCTTGCATTATTTTACAGATATTTTCACAGCAATTGTTCCGAGGAACTTGCTTCAATTGTGCCGCCTCTCCACATCTTTCCCCGTAGAACTAGAGCGCCCATGAATTTACACTTTCTCCTCCACAATGCAGAACTTCTGCTTATCAAAATTCATTTATCCCTAGAACTACTACTCTTTGGAATTCACTTCCCTCGAGTTGCTTTCCACAAACTTACAATCTACAAAAGTTTAAATCCAGTTGTTACAAATATTTTATGAATGGAGGATGCCTTTAGGCACATGGACCTTTTTGTTTTATCTGTGTTTTTCCTTCCTCCGTTCATTATCTCTTAAAAAAATAAAAAATAAAAATTACATAGCGGGAGGAAAAGTCAAGATAGCTCACGTAGTGTCCGCGAGAGCCAGGGAATGCGAGAAGACTGAGTCGTTTGTGAAAGAGATGCATGACTTATTCCCTGTATGTGTAGTCACTCGTGCCCAGGCAGAGCGACAGAAGCTTGAAGAAAAAGCTAGGCATAAGAGCACAGAGCCAGATCTAGGGTTGTCTGACCTATTTAGCCCCGCGGGGTCCCCATGTATTAATCCCATTGTTCCTCAAGTTTCAAACTTCAGGGAGATACAGCGGATGGACGAGGACTTGAAGGATCTGTGGTTGTCGGCGGAGGAAGACCCGGATTCCAACTACAAGGTTTTGTCTGACGGCATCCTGGTAAGGTTCTACATCCCAAGAGACTGTGAGAAGCAGGATGAACCATGGAGAACCGTGGAGCAGATCATAGTGCCGAAGACGCTTCGTGGAGAGCTGGTCTGTCTGGCGCATGAAGGCAAGTTGTCAGCTCACATGGGGACATGAAAAACTCTGGATCGACTCCTCTCCAATTTCTACTGGCCAGGCATTAAGAGGGATGTGGCGGAATGGTGTCGTGCACGTGATGTGTGCCAGAGGGTAGGAAAACCCAACCAATTCGTCGAAAGTGCCCCACTGGTAACCATGCCCAGATTTGAAGAGCCATTCGAGCGAGTTATTATCAACGGGGTGGGCCCCCTCCCAAGAACGGCCAGTGGCAATGAGTACATCTTTACATTATTGGATGCTGCCACAACATTTCGTGAAGCCATACCCCTGAGAAATGTCAAGTCAAAGACCATAGCCAGAGAGATGATAAAGTTGTTCACCAAGTTTGGGCTACCGAGAGAGGTTCAGTCAAACCAAGGAACAAACTTCACCTATTGAGTGTTGCAGCAGATTCTCGAGGAGCTGGGCGTCCAACAGATTCATTCTTCCCCGTATCATCCTCAGTCGCAAGGAGCATTGGAGAGATTCCAACAAACGTTGAAGTCTACATTGAGGAAATATTGCGAGGAGGAAGGGAAAAATTGGGACAGCGGACTACCTATAGTATTGTTTGCTATAAGCGAATTGCCCAACGAGAGCCTTGGATTCAGTCCCTTCGAACCCATGTTTGAACACGAGGTGAGAGGCCCCCTACAAGTGATCAGAGAAGTATGGAGAGATGGTGATAAAAGCAAGTCGTGTCTCAAGACGGTGACGGAGATGAAGTAGAGACTGAAGAGGGCGTGGGAGCCGGCAGGAAGAAACTTAGAGAGTAGTCAG
Organism: Paralithodes platypus; assembly: GCA_032716605.1. Taxonomy (NCBI): domain Eukaryota; kingdom Metazoa; phylum Arthropoda; class Malacostraca; order Decapoda; family Lithodidae; genus Paralithodes; species Paralithodes platypus. The sequence continues at coordinate 62,015,302 of CM064487.1, read as the reverse complement.
GCGAAGATGAAGCTGCGGTTTGACAAGAAATCCAAGGAGCGCAGTTTCTCTCCAGGAGAAGAAGTTTTGATGTTTTTGCCAACTACTGGGAGTCCACTATCTTGCAATTTCTCGGGTCCCTTTAAGGTGCTGAAGAAGCTCTCCCCATTCAACAATGTCGTAGCTACTCCTGATCGTCGAAAGAAGGAGAGGACTGGCCATATTAACCTATTGGAGAAGTACCACAGAAAAGCAGAGACTCCAGAAGAAGATGACATATCACCAGAGGCTCGTGGAGCAGAAGTATTGGCCATACAAGAGAGTCCCACGAAGTGGCACGAGGAGCAGGAGAGTGTCAAGGTGGACGTTACCGAGCTGGACTGGAGGGACAACCATAACTTCACTGAGCAGCTGCCTGAAAAATTGGCACACCTGGGGAATTGTGAGAGAGGTCAACTGGAGGGCCTGCTGATTCAGAGTATCACAAAGTTTTCAAGGATATCCCTGGAAGAAGAACACTTATACAACACGACGTCGACGTGGAGGGAGCAAAGCCAGTGAAACAGCGCCCCTACCGTGTCAACCCGCAGAAGGCTGAGACCATCCAGAGTGAGCTGGATTACAAAGGAGTACAAAGGAAATCAAGCAACAACAGGTCTAGTGACCCTTCTAGTCTGCTTGTCCTCCAAAACACTGAGGATCAAGTGTCCAAACAGTGGTTTAGAGTGGGTAAGGGAACATTGGAAGGGAACTACTGCCCTGGAACTAATGTCCGTGGTAGGATTAGGAAGTTAGTAGGGGACAGATTGGTTAGTAACTGAGGGGGGGATAAAATAAAGTTATTCATTTACAAACTCAGTCGCGGGTTTGATGCGAGATATTTGTCTAGGCGAAGTTTAAATGAATCAATGGTGCTGCAGTCCATAACATCTCGGGGAAGCCCATTCCATAAGTTGACAACTCTATTGAAGAAGAAATTCTTAGATTCGTGTGAGTTAAAAGATTTACCAATAATTTTGCAATCGTTTCCCTGCGTGTAATTAGATTGGTCGATAGTGAAGTACTTACTACAGTTCATATTGTCGATGCCTTTGATGATTTTGAACACGTGAATTAAGTCGCCTCATAATCTGCGCTGGGTTAAAGGAAATAGATTTAATTCTCTAAGACGCTCCTCGTATGGTTTGCTCTTTAGATTAGGTATCATTTTGGTAACTCTACGTTGAACTCGTTCTAGCTTGTCCATATCTTTTTGGTAATAAGGGCAGCGCGACATGGTGGAACCCTGTTCTAGTGAGTGGTCTTCCCCAGTCACCCTAGTTAGCAAGCCAGGTGGGTCAGTGAGATTTTGTATAGATTATCGCATTCTAAACAAAGTCTTCAGACAGACAGCAATCCTTTACCCCGGGTGGACAGCTGTATTGATACCATAGGTAAGGCTAAATTTATCACTATATTCGATCTCTTGAAAGGTTTCTGGCAGGTACCACTCACAGAAAGAGCCCAAGACGTGTCTTGTTTCGTGACTATGGGAGGTAAGTATAAGTGTAAGGTAATGCCATTTGGCATGAAGAACGCAAGTGCATCATTCCAAAGATTAATGAATATTTTGACACGTGCTTTGGAGGGTTGTGTCGCTTATATCGACGACCTAGTGGTGTACAATGATGCTTGGGAGGAACACCTTCAGCGACTACGGTCCCTGTTGCAGGCACTGAGGAATGCTAACCTTGTGGTCAAGCTAAGTAAGTGCGAATTTGTCCATGCAAAGGTAGAATACCTGGGCTACGTGGTGAGACGTGGGACTGTAGCTCCTCCCAAGGCCAATGTCGAAGCTATATATAATATGCCCCCTCCCCACAACAGGAAGGAAGTGAGAAAAGTGTTGGGGATGGCGGGATATTACCGCATGTTTATATGTAACTTTTCAGACGTAGTAGCCCCTCTAACAAACTTATTAAATATAAATAAAAAATTCAGATGGATGAAGGAGTGTGAGGATGCCTACAATTTGTTGAAATTAACTATGTCTTCCACCCCCTTCCTGCTGGCTCCTAACTTTAACAAGCCGTTTCAATTGGCAATAGACACCAGCAATCTTGGTGCAGGCGCTGTTTTGTTGCAAGAGGACGAGGAGGGTGCTGAAAGACCGGTCAGGTACTACAGCAAGAAGTTCATCCAGGCTCAATTTAACTTTCTGTCATAGAGAAGGAGCTCCTTGCATTAATTTTGGCTCTACAGTTTTACAGTCCTTATGTTGGTCCTTCAGACATTACATTACAGTCTATACAGATCATCGCCCCTTAAAGTATTTGAATAAGTTTCAGAATAAAAATCAGAGGTTAACTAGGTGGAGCCTTCATTTGCAAGAATTTAACTTAAATATTGTCTATATCAGAGGGAAGGATAATGTTGTACCTGACTTGCTATCTAGATGTGTGGAGTGATTGTAGCGACCCATGAAAATTGTTATGTTCCAGAAAGGTTTTAATTTCCCCCAGGAGGAGGGTGTTACGAGTTCCTGCCCTCTTTTGTGTGGCTGCCTACCTACTTGGAGCTCTTCCCTTTGGTGTTACTATGAGAGTTCCTGTAGGATACGGTAGTGCGGCATCTCAGTGTCTTCACCTTATATATTTATATATATGCATTTTGTGGTCCCTTATGTGCATTGTGCCAGATCACAAGGGATGGGGCTTGATGGAAAATGAGTGTCAAGGTTGTAGATTACGAATTAATTATAAGAAATACATGTAATTGTGAGGGTAAAGTGAAATTTACTATTCTTGGTTTTATGCATACAATAAGTTTGTGTTCTCATCTCTTTATACCATAACTTGATCTCGGATACTCATAGATCATGTTGAGTCATGCTCTGATATAATCTATTTAGAGTAAGACATCTTATGAAAATTAACTAGCCTTATGGAGATCATTTGTGCCGATTCCCTGAGCGTAAGAAATGGCCGGCCCGCTGGTGCGGCTGCCAGATGTGTTTTTTGTTTGTTTACTTCATTAAAATGTCACTTTCGTAAATTGTTAAGCTATTAAAATACTATGATTTTAACTTATTGAATGCGCCTGTACATGACTCATGGAATGGTATAGGTTAATTATGTCTATAGTTTATTATCGAAACAAGATCAGAGAATATATGTTGCAAGTCTCTGATCTGGTTTCAAATATTATTATGTTTTTGATAGTTTATAGACAGACGCGATCGAACAGGAATTTGTATTGCGTCAGGTTCGGTATAGATTTTGGTAGGTTTCGCAGTGATGTGTTTATCATCCATTGATATGTGGGTAATGTAGAATTGTAAATGAAATTGTTTGGGTTGATAAGCACAAGTTAACTACTTCTGTATGCGAGGGGAAGAATTGTACTTTTGCGTCCGCATGGGTTGATAAAAGTTCGAGAGACACAGCTCTCGGGCCAGTCGTCTGGCGGAGCTCGGGAAGAGAGGACCTGGTGTGTGTGTGTGTGTTGGTGAAGTTGCGCGATCATTTGCAAGTGTTTGTGGTATTTATCTTATATTTTTTGTTTTATTGGCTTAACCCTTAACTGGCGGCACCCGGCTATTGTCGAGTGAAATAAATGTGGCCTATGTGGCGGGTCACAGCTATTGTCGAGTGCAATTTTGAGCACATAATGTGCTCTGAGAGAGAGCGGAGCGGTGGGAGGAGCGTAGATTACCTCCTGACCGCTCGCCACGGCCGCCGTGGACCTACTGAGATTTATTGCACCCTCCTCCACCCTCTCTCACTCGCTACACACGTAATAATGTAAGAAAATGACCGTATTTTAGCGATTTTGCCCTTCGGTTGCACGATCGTTGAAAGACAACCAGTTATCGTAGAAAGATGGTTTGGGTGTCATTGGAAAGCTCAATTTACGCCCTTTCAGAGGTACATACTTGTATTACGCTCTGGGTCTTGTTTATGCATGAAAAAGAGCACGGTAACAACCCCATTTATGGTAAAAACCTCCGCTGGGCGGTACATAGAAATTACCGCCTAGGCCGCTCGTAAGGTGTTAATATCAGTGCTTATTAATATTGGAGAGGAATACATTTTATAAAGCAAGTCAGACAGTGAGTGTTTGTTTGATAAATTTATACTGTCTTGTTTACAACATTGCGAAACTTATCAGAATCTCATACCATACCATATAGCCTAGCCTAACTATTTATTTGAGAATTTAATGTATTGTTGTGGTGAGGCCTAAATTACACTACGGTGATAAATGAGTGATAACATAATGTTTATATGGATATGTTGTGGAACGCAAACACTGGATAATGCAATAGGTTTGAGTTGGCCTAAGCCTAACTTCATTGTCTTTGTATTGTTCATTGTAGTGAGTGTTTCGGCATTTAAATATTTTAATACATTTACCTAGTGCAATTATAAGTGAGTGCAATCCAAAAGCATAATTATAGCCTATATATATTAGTTTTGTTTTGTGTTTAGATATTAGTGACTAAAGGTTAGGATATATTTTGAGTTGATAGATGATTAAGGTTTAATGAAATATTGTCAACATTAGTGAAAATCCTTGAATTAAGTTGGTACTGTACTATGACAGTAAATTGAATGTGTCATGACTATAGCCCATATGAGAAGATATAACATTTACTAGAAGTTACTTTCGTAACTGCAACTATGACAGATTGATATTTGAAATTCTGATATTTTGATGACACATTTAACTACAGTATTGCAGTGAATCATAAATCCTCTTGTGACTTATAAATATCAAATATTTTTTAAGTTTAATTCTGTGTATTTTCCATGTTGAGTAGTTAGATTATCTCTTGTAGTGTTCATTGAGGGGAGTACAATAGGGTAGTGGAGGTTGGTTTCAATTTGAGATTGGGTCTCCCCTGGAGGCCGGTGGGAGGCCCATATAAATTCTGATTGTGTATTAATCCTTTGCGCACATGAGTCCTAATTACTGCCCTTATACTTGGGTCATGATGACAAGCCGGGATAAAGTATTGGGGTTGTAACAATATATATACAGTATGTATACAGTATTGTATGTATATATACTGTATATATATATACATACAGTACTGTATACATACTGTATATATATATATATATATATATATATATATATATATATATATATATATATATATACCGGTATATATATATATATATATATATATATATATATATATATATATATATATATATATATATATATATATATATATATATATAATTATATATATATATATATATATATATATATATATATATATATATTTTATATATATATATATATATAATTATATATATATATATATATATATATATATATATATATATATATATATATATATATATATATATATATATATATATATATATATATATATATATATATATATACTGATTATTGTCATGCATTCAGCAAACCCAAGGCCATATAGTCAGCCTAGAAAAGATCTCTCAGAGTAAGCAATTAAACTGGCATATACTGCATACGCAATATCTGCGTCACTCCCCATCAGGAGGGGTCACATATTTGTCATATTCTTCGGGCTACCAATAGATGATATTTTCAACATGTCGTCGAGGCATTTCCTAAGCTCAATATAATCGTCAAATGAGTTGCAGCATAAATCAACACCAACAGTGTGTTTGTTTGTGTGTGAGTGTAATACCCCACATAAAGCCGAACAGAGACACGACATATTATACTGGTTAGGTCGGAACTCCTATTGTGAATTATTTAATTGGAAGTGTTCCCATCTTAAATACTCAGTTATTACAATTTTCTTCAGCAAAATATGGTAGTAATCGTTAAAACACGGCAATGGTATGATGCAGAGACATAACGGTTTCTTATTGTTCCACTAAATATTGATAAATCACCTGCTAAACAAGTCAACTTTCCGTCAGCTTAATATAATCGAGTTATAGAACACTCATACAAAGATAACGTTCAGGAAATACCAATACTGATTCTGTGGTGTATCAGTGTGGTGAGGCTCTGACACCTAAATATAGCACAAATTATAGCCCATAATATCTCGCCTAGACACATCGGAAAAGTACCTCCAGAACTTGTGGTTATTTTCTCCCCTTCTCTATTCGTTATAAATATGCTTGGAATGTTTACCCCTATCCTCTGTAACTAAAAAATGGATATAACAAATGGGCTGTAAAGGTCCCTGTCTGATTCTTCCCAATTGGTAGAAGTATTCGCTCGATTACGTAAGTATTTTGTGAGTTAAAGAGGTTAGTGGTCAAGAATGTTGGCATAATTAAAATGAGTAGACTATAATGTGCAGCATATACTGTAGTGTATTTTTGACTATGTGTATGAAGGAGACAAAAAGCAAAGCTGCCTGTAGCAAGTGTCCCCCCAAAGTTGAAAGAGTGATAGAAGTCCGAATTCAAGGTATGATAGAGTCAAAATATCTGGACACAGAGAGCTTGATGCACTTTATGTCATAGGCTGAAGGAAAGACAGATTGAAGAAGAGAGCTTTAGAGCTTACTTGTTTAGTAGAAGAAAGACTATAACATGACCAATATTTTCTGACACTAAATATCCTTCCTTACTGTCCAGTGTACCAAACCATCCCACACACTGTCTCTCACAAGGGAAGAACTTGATACACTATGTAACGGCTAGCATATCCTTGTTTAAATATGTAATGGTTCAGGTATTGTGCCATGTCTCTCCTCTCTCATTCACTCTCACTCACACACACGCACAGAGACACAACATGTTATCCTATAAGCGCGCAAATTTGCACCATCTCAAAGCCACTCCCTCCCCACAAGGAGTTAAACACTTAATATGTATTTCAATGGGTTCTTTCTAGTAAGTGTAAGGTATATACATAAATAGTCTTGCGTAATTTTACAAGATTTATAATGATTTTAATGTTGGTTATGGTGGTGGTGGTGGTGGTGGTGGTGGAGATGACATTACAGAGACATTGGTGGTGGTGGATATCAATTGATGGCGGTGAAGATCAGCTGATGGTGGTGGTGGTGGTGGTGGTGGTAGAGATGGCATTACAGAGACATTGGTGGTGGTGGATATCAATTGATGGCGGTGAAGATCAGCTGATGGTGGTGGTGGTGGTGGTGATAATGGTGGAGACTATCAGTAGACATTTATTATACCTAGTGGATCTATACTCAGGACATCTTTATTTAATAATTCACCTAGTGTTACAGCATCCCCAACCTACCTCCTTCTCCACTACTACCACCACACTGCACACATCCACCAAATACAACACCCCCACTACCCCCATACCACACCCCTCACTACGACCACACTACCACTACCACATATCCACCACAACCACTACCCCATACCTCATTCATCCACCACAACCTTAACTCACCCATCCACTACACCCACTACCACCATAATACACCCATCCACATCCACTACAACTACCATACTATACTCATCCACAACCAGTACAACCTCCACCACCACCACCTTATACAACACCCTCCTCCTCCATCAACCAGTACAACCTCCACCACCACCTTATACAACACCCTCCTCCACCACCACCACCTTATACAACACCCTCCTCCTCCACCACCACCTTATACAACACCCTCCTCCACCACCACCACCTTATACAACACCCTCCTCCTCCATCATTCAAGTACACTATAACAATTAATTAATTTGGACCACATCTAAGCTTAACTAACCTGGACCCCACCTAACTCACTTAATCATGGGAATTTATAACTACAGTCTATCTCTCTCTGTGGGGGCAACCGAGGACCGCCAGCTATGAGGACCGAGGACAGCGAGGACCCAGGACAGCCATGAACATAAATGTAAATCCGACCAGAACCAAACAAATTATTAAATAGCGTTCCGTGAGTTCTAAAATCACAAATTTAAAGGTTTTCTATGCAAACGCTCGTAGCATACAACATTAATTTTCAGATTTAGAGGAACTAGTGGTTACGTAAAATAATGATGTGGTTGGCATAACAGAATTTTGGCTCAATATAGAAGACAGACACTTTTTAGCAGAGTATTCACTTCACGGTTATGTAATGTTTGAGAAAAGCCGAATAAATACAAATGGAGGTGGCGTTTTACTATTTATCAAAGAAAGTCTTAGCCCGACCCTCTAGCCAAAACCTCAAATTGTGAATGTCGTCACATCCTTTGTGCTAATAAAGAATAATAAAGGTACAAAAATAATACTTGCATTAATAGACAGACCACCAGCCCAATCAGTGCAAACTGACCGAGAAATTTATGAACAAATTGCAGATGAGAGTAACTCACAAGATACTGTAATTTCTGGCGACTTTAATTTACCTGTGACCAAGTAGGGCGATACTCTTACTTCACACTTCGGGCATGACTTGTACGCGAACTTGCAAGAGAGTTTGCTCTATCAATTTGTTCGATCGTCGACAACTTGGCAATAATATACTTGACCTTGTACTTGCAACAAAAGAAGAATTAATAGAAAATTTGAATGTTGGGGATGAATTCAGTAACAGTGACCATCGTACGATAACTTTCAGTGTAAAGTTTACAAGTAACGAACCAAATAGCAGCATCGAGAAAGTCCCTAATATCAAGAAAGAAAACTTTAGCAAACTTAGAGCTATGTTTAAAGAAACTGACTGGAGCTTTCTAATTAACAATAACGACATAAATACATCTTGGGAATTATTCGCAACCACTTACCTATAAGCAGTGCAAGACTGCATACCATCGAAAATACGGCGTACAGGCCATAATGATAAGCCCAAATGGTGGAATAAAGATATTTCAGAATTTTTGCTTGCTAAAAAGATTGCTAATGATAGATTATAATCCTCACAAATTGACGAAGAACGGGTGAAATATGTAGAACTACGACGCAAAGTCAAAAAGTTAATTAAGCAAAGTAAAAAGAAACTGAAGTTACATGTTGCGAATCAAAGTAAAACAAACCTGACAGAATTTTATAGTTATATCAGAAAGACAGAAGTTTTTACTTCAACTGTTGGACTGTTAGTCGATAAAAATGGAGAATACACCAAAGACGAAGTACAAATGAGTAATGCCCTCAATACCTTCTTTACATCAGTTTTTACAACAGAAGACCTCAGTGATATCCCTACAGCATCGCCGATTCAGATTGATAATTCTGATGTTCTAAGCAATATCACCGTAACAGAGAGAGAAGTATTGAAATGTTTAGATAAACTCAAGGTAAATAAAACGCCTGGACCTGATACAATCTCACCTATAGTCCTAAAGGAAGCTCAGGATGAGCTCTCCAAACTACTGACATTGCTATTCAATAAATCCTTGCAGTCTGGAGCTATGCCTGATTAGTGAAAGGTAGCCAACGTAACACCGATATTAAAAAAAGGCAGCAAATCCTTACCTAGTAACTATCGTCCAATTAGCTTAACCTCAGTTGTATGGAAAATGCTAGAAACACTCATAAGAGACAGACTCGTAAATCAATTAGAGGAAAATAACATACTTAAAGATACTCAACACAGCTTTCGGGTTTCGTAGCAATCTTTCCTGCTTAACAAACCTCTTTGACTTCTTCCACGATATCCTCAACCTTTATGATGAAAGTAAAGCTGTAGATATTATATACATATATTTTCAAAAGGCCTTTGACAAAGTTCCCCAAAGACGTTTAATGCTTAAACTAAAAGCCCATGGAATACAAGACGGTGTATTGAAATGGATGGAAAATTGGCTCAGCGACAGAAAGCAAAGAGTAGTCATAAATGGTAAGGCATCTAAATGAACCAATGTAAGTAGCGGGGTACCCCACGGATCGGTACTAGGACCAATTATCTTTCTAATTTACATCAACAACATAGATGAGGGTCTCACCTGTACAATCTCAAAGTTTGCTGATGATGCAAAAATTGCAAATAGCGTACTCTCAAAAGAACAAGTTGTTTGAATGCAACACAATCTAGATAAGTTGTCATGTTGGGCCCAAATTTGGCAAATGAGTTTCAATGCGGATCAATATAAAGTACTACATATCGGATACCGAAATTAGAAAGCAAACTATTCTATGAATGGCACTCAGCTTAAGAGTGTAGACAGATAAACCGATCTGGGAGTAACCATATGGAGTAACCTAAAACCGAGTCAACAATGTTCAGAAGTTGCTAAGAAGGCAAACAAAATAATTGGCATTATAGCCAGGTCATTTGAACATAAATCCAAAGAAGTTATCCTAACTCTTTACAATTCCTTAGTCCGTCCTCTTCTGAAATACTGCGTTCAATCCTGCTGCCCTTATTACCAAATCGATATAGACAAGCTAGAACGAGTTCAACGTATAGCTACCAAAATGATACCTAACTCAAAGAACAAACCATACGAGAAGCGTCTTAGAGAATTAAATCTATTTCCTTTAACCCAGCGCAGATTAAGAGGCGACTAAATTCAAGTGTTCAAAGTCATGAAAGGCATCGACAATATGAACTGTAGTAAGTTCTTCACTATCGACCAATCTAATTACACGCGGGGAAACGGTTGCAAAGTTATTGGTAAATCTTTTAACTCACACGAATCTTAGAATTTCTTCTTCAATCGAGTTGTCAACTTGTGGAATAGGCTTCCCCGAGACGTTATAGACTGCAGCAACGTTGATTCTTTTAAATTTCGCCTAGACAAATATCTTGCATCAAACCCGCGACTGACTGCATTTATAAATGAATAACTTTATTTTATTCCCCCCTCAAATTCAACAAGGATTATTGCTATAAATATTACTAAAACATTACTCTCTTTTTCCCAGATATACAAAAGATCACATATAACTGTGTTATGTTACTAACCCTTCTGTTCCCTACTAACTTCATAATCCTGCCACGGACATTAGTTCCAGGGCAGCAGTTCCCTTTCCAATTTTCCCTTACGCACTCTAAACCACTGTTTGGACACTTGATCCTAAGTGTTTCGGAGGACAAGCAGCCTAGAGGGGGTCACTAGACTTGTTGTTGCTTGATTTCCTTTGTACTCCCCTTGTACTCTTACACACACACACACGCAGGCTCTCTCTCACACTCATATACACACGATCGCAATCTTGTTGAGGTGGTCAGGTAGCATTCCTTCGTAACTGCCACCATCACCAGGCACCCACCACCACCTCTTTCACTACGTCATCCCCTTCCAGTGACGCACATACACTGGCTCACAACTTAGTTAAAATAGTTAAAATAGGACTTCAGAGGCTATCAACCCAATTGGATTATTTAGCCAGCACACTGTAAGTCAAGAACAACGTCAGGACTAGAACCTCTGTGCGAGAACCCCAGTCCATTGGCTCACAACCCGTCACCCCTGCTGCTTTATTGACACTTGAGGCTGTGACGTCATCAACCTTTCATGACGTCACTGGCACCCATCAAGGTGATTGGTTGGAGGTTTTCAGTCAAGTGGTCATCAAAGGTTTATGGGAGATTTTAGAGCGTTGGCGGGCAATTCAGAATACGTAGCAATTGTGGGCTATACAAATCGACATCTGCGAAAATAGACACGCGTCTTAAACTGTATTTCAGCAACCCAAGATGGAATTTTAGATCTTTACTCATAATTTCAAGGAATATCGTGACACTTTCTCCTGATATTGTCACACAATTGAGCCCAGGTGTTTCAGACATTCTATCTATCTATATGCTCAGGCCCAATCCCCATTTTGGGGGTAGCCGACTCAAGACAGAGCAAGAACAGGGAAAACACAAAAACAACATAAAACAAAAAATAAACACAGATAAAAAACACAAACTCACACACATCCAGGTCACCCAGGAGAAGACCCAGAGACCAGGGTTACCAAGGTCGCTCCAGCACTCCCCCGGCCCCTGACCACCGGGAGAGATTCCGATCTCGGCAGGCAGACATGCAGCGGAGCCAAAGCCACAAGCCCTCCCACCACACTTCCAGGCACACCCTTCATATTAATCGTCCCCCCGGGCCAGGCGCCTGATGGACTATTATCTAGTCGAACTTGCGCCCGACCCCTTACTCCAAATGACCACGTGTTCACTCAACTATTCACAAGCATTCTCCATTCACTCCTGTCCACCACCACTTCCCCTGCCTGATCTATAGTCATTCCTCTATCATCCAAAGCCTTTCTTACACAGTCTCTCCATCTCAATGGGGGTCTTCCTGCCCTTCTATCTCCCCTTGATTTCCAATAAACGTTAATATAAAAATATACTTTAATATGGCAGGACTTTGCAGACCAAGAAAGTTTAGGACATCGAAGGAGGTGGACGAATAAAGAGAATAATCGACATACAAAGACAGAGGTGGATAATAGGCGAAGGATAGAGGAGGAGGAGAAAAAAGAGAAGGAGGAAGCTAATGATAGAAAATGAGGAAGATGGAAGAAGAGAAGTGGAGAGACAGACAAAATTAAAGAAGATAAGAGGCGTGTGTGTGTCTGTGTGTGTGTTTGCTTAACAATACCATCCAGAACCAATAGGTAGAATCATAAATGATAGACAATTATATCAATAGGCTTTGACAATATTGTGGACGATAACATGCAGAATGCGTATTTGTTAAGTCAGGTACGGTGAAGGTATTGAGGATAAACCTGTAATTTGGTCCGTGTGTATATCGTGCAAAGTTTCGGTTAACGCACCCATGTTTCTCATCAGGTTATTTATAAGGTAAACAAAACAATATAATGATACTTAAGAAAAACACAAATTACCAACTTTTTTATGAAAGTGTCAAAGATTAGACTGTTACATGGTCCAGTTACTATTCCGTACAGTCAGCAGTCTAACACACCAATATCTTCCTCTCCTATTTGTGTCTCAGGCAAGTAATATTGTTCAATCGAAAAATTAGTTCCTCGTATTTAAATGGCAAAACATATAATCGACAATTGACAAGTTTCCATTCCGTGCAGGTTCTCCGGGTAAGGCACCAATTGCTTCCTCTCACTGTTCGCCTCTTAAATGTTATTGCCCTTAACACCAGCCCGGATCCTTTTAACATTGATGGTGATGACAATATACGAGTCCTTTCACTTAAGCATTACGCTATTCAGTGTGCAGTTGGGTTTGAATGCTGGTGTTCCCGCCAGGGATCAGTTTTGGCCCCAATTCTGTTCCTAATTCATATCAATGATCTCATATCTACCACTCATAATCCAATACATTCCTATGCAGATGACTCAACACTCCACAGTTCCTTCACATTTACCAATTCTTTCACCTAACCCGATCTTATAAATTCAAAAATAAACACTGCAATTTCTCTGAACCAGGACCTTTCTAGAATTAATGGATGGGGACAAAAGAATCTAGTTTCCTTTAATGCACAGAAAACCAAGTACATTCAATTTTCTAACCGACAGAATCTCACTGACTCCCATATATTTTTTAATGATGTAAATATTCCCACTTCCCCTAGTATTGATATTCTCGGTGTAACATTAACTACTAACTTGAGCTGGACACATTATGTTAGAAGCATTGCTAAGAATGACTCTAAAAAACTGGGACTCCTGTACAGAGTTCGAGAATTCTTCACTGACGAGCAGTTGGCCGTAATATATAAAAGTCATGTGCGTTCTCAGATGGATTACTGTTCACCTCTGTGGAGTGGAAGAGGAGTGGCTGCATTGAGGCAGTTGGACAAAATTCAAAATAAAGCTATTAGATTAATCAATACCCCTGCAATCACACAGGACCTTCCTACATTATCCATACGAAGAAACGTTGCATCCCTTGCATTATTCTAAAGATATTTTCACAGCAATTGTTCCGAGGAACTTGCTTCAATTGTGCCGCCTCTCCACATCTTTCCCCGTAGAACTAGGGCAGCTGAGAGCGCCCATGAATTTACACTTTCTCCTCCACAATGCAGAACTTCTGCTTATCAGAATTCATTTATCCCCAGAGCTACTACTCTTTGGAATTCTCTTCCCTCGAATTGCTTTCCACAAACTTACAATCTACAAATGTTTAAATCCAGTTGTTACAAACATTTTATGAATGGAGGATGCCTTTAGGCATATGGACCTTTTTGTTTTATCTGTGTTTTTCCTTCCTCCGTTCATTGTCTCTTAAAAAAAAAAAAAAAAAAAAAGATTGATATCCAGTATTCGATAAATGGATATAAAATCGTAGTCATGTACATTTAACTATCTTGACGGTGTAATGGTTGGAGTGTTTAAGATATGTATATGGTAACCCAGGTTAGAATACTGGGAGGATCACATGCTTTCATCAATTTCATTGGAAGGTGTTTGGTGTTGGGAGTGAAATTAATAATTTAGATTACTGCTGTGTCTTGGATCACAGCTGGTGGAGAGCATTGTAGTATATAGAACCTTACCTACCAGAAATTAAACCTATTATTATACCTTACCACTTTAGTAACAACTAAAATATCGCCAGTTAGAGTTACTTACACTATAACTTAACTTACATAACTAACTTACAATCATCCACTACGAATCAGAGCTACCATACGTTAACTAATATTATAGATCACACATAACGCTATACCCAACACAAAGAACTAGTAAAGTTGTATTGCACTTGATATATTCTAACATTGATTTCAAAATACAATATACGTGTCCATGCTACTACTGTGTATTGAGGCACGGCAGGTGGTGGACACTGTAGTATATAAACCTGATTTCTGTCACCAGTTACACCTAGTATAATACATGTATTTAATAAAAACATAATTGTCAATTTCATAAGTATTACGAACGATTCTCAGATTAACTTACGCTGAAGTAGAGGGTTATAATATCTGAATATACAGCAATTACAACAATAAAATAGGTACATATGTGATACATGTCATGATTTGGTGGAAGTTAACCAAAATATTATTGTAATAGCAAACGTTGTAAAGCATCGCAACAATGACAACTCTTTCGGCTGATTCAGTACAACAAGCAGAAGTATAAAAACAACAACAACAACAAGAACAACAACAACAACAAGAGTGAAATAAGCGGTACTAAATGTGTCTGCCAATAAGGACACAAATCTCTGGAAAAACAGTTGCCCGAAATCCATCGTAGTTATTACCACAAAGATATAGAGAAGCTAGAACGAATTCAACGTAGAGTTACCAAAATGATACCTAGCCTAGAGAACAAATCATACGAGGAGCGTCTTTGATAATTAAATTAATTTCCTTTAACCCAGCGAAGATCAAGAGGCGACTTAATTCAAGCGTTCAAAATCATCAAAGGTATCGACAATATGAACAGTAGTAAGTGCTTCACTATCGACCAATCTTATTACATGCGGGGAAACGGTTGCAAAAGTATTGGTAAATCTTTTAACTCACACGAATCAAATTATTTCTTCTTCAATCAAGTTGTCAACTTGTGGAATAGGCTTCCCCGAAACTTTATAGACTGCAGCACCGTTGATTCTTTTAAACTTCGCCTAGACAAATATCTTGCCTCAAACCCGCGACTGACTGCGTTTGTAACTGAACAACTATATTTTATTCCCCCCCCCTCAGATTCATCAAGGATTATTGCGTATATATATTACTAAGATGTTACTCTTTTTTCCCTATATATACGAAAAATTACGTATAACTGTGTTATGTTACTAACCCATCTGTCTCCTACTAACATCCTAATCCTGCCACGGACATTAGTTCCAGGGCAGCAGTTCCCTTTCCAATTTTCCCTTACCCACTCTAAACCACTGTTTGGGCACTTGATCCTCAGTGTTTTGGAGGACAAGCAGCCTAGACGGGTCACTAGATCTGTTGTTGCTTGATTTCCTTTGTACCTCCCTCAAGTACACTGAGGGTCACGCACAGGCACTATGTACACGCGAGCACACACACACACACACACACGCAAACCCTCAGGTATATTCCTCTCTTAACCCGGCAAGCGCGATAGGCCTCACGGAAGGCTTCCTATAGGGAACGCGATAGGCCGCACGGAAGCAGGACCATAAAAAAAGCCTTCCATAAAAAAAAAGGGCCTATCAAAACAAAGGAATTTGTCTCTAGGTGAGATAATTCCCCTCCAGTACTCATCCATGTAAATCTCACCCACCCCCCTCCCCCCCCTCCCCCCCCCCCCCTCCCCCCCTCAATTATCACCTATTTTTCCTCTTATTATCATCATTTATCGGTTATTTTTCTCTCCCGCGATAATGTAGCACAAGTGGGTTGCATAAAAGATCGTTATGCAACACCCAGACACCGGCACACACCGCCCCGCTCGTCTCAGTTGACTCCCAGACAGCGAGAGGGGAGGGCTGCCTGTCTCTCTCTCTCGCCTGAGATTATGACCGGGTGGCCAATATCTTCGTTTTTCACCACCCAAATGCTTTTGTAAATATAACGAATTCTGTCAGAATCCAGGGCTAGAAATGCACAAATAACTACCCTAGCACCTACGTCTATATCGCGCTTGTCAGGTTAAATGACATAACATTTAGACACACACACATACACACACAGAAACACTAAGACAAAGACACATACACTCCATACACACACAGAGACCATACACTTAGATATACACACATGCAGTATATTATATACAAACACTCATAAACACTAACAGAGCCATACATACACATAAGAGATCTGTGCCCCATAATTTATTCTTTCCTAATTTCACTTAATCATTACGCTAGTCAGTGTGCAGGTGAGTCGGAGTACATGATTAGATTGATCTCCAGTATTCGATAAATGGATATAAAATCGTGGTCATGTACAGTACTTAACCTTTAACAGTCTGGATGGTTTAGTGGTTGGAGTCTTTAAGATTTGAGTGTGGTATCCCATATTCGAATCCATGGAGGATCACACGCTTTCATTAATTTCATTGGGAGGTATTTGGTGTTGGGAGTGAATTAAATAAATTAGATTATACACACAGACATTCGTTTATATACTGCACGTGAATCTATGTTTACGCACCCAGTAGGCAAATACGATAAATTATAAAAGCTACAGTATAACAGAGACACCCACATATATACATTATTTCATACACATGCAGTTAAATATATACATAAACATATATAACACATGAGCTATGTAAATATGTGGATACCCACGCACCAAAGGGCTTGCTCTCTCACACACACACACACACACTGTGACGCTTCTGCATAGTAGCCACGTGCGGGCATGGGCGCGCTTGGGCTGCCCAGCCGTTTAGAAACCGGCTGGCGGCAGCCGGCCGGCAGGCTTTTCCTTAGTATATATCCTACGACAACGTAACTAATGTCTGGGATATTCTTATGTTGTTTCACAGCTTGTAGCTGCCCTTATTCTTAACCAACGCATCTTAGTATATTTTATTCTCGATAGTTGATTGTTTCATTATAATATATAAGATGTAAGTCTAGTGAGGGCGGAAGGAGACGAGCGGGAGAGAGAGACCGGCTTGGGACGTTGCTTCGCTTGCCAGCTTGGGACGAGCCTGAAGCGTTGCCATATGCATTTGATTGCAACGTTAGGCTTAGTTTCGACTCACGCACGGGGTAGAGGATTTTGACCGGCAACTGTGTTGAGTGTTGCCAAGCATGGGATGTATTTTGCATGCCTAGGGCGGGGTCCAGACAGATTCAAGACTCAGAGCTCACCTCACTGTCGTACCCTTCGGACCCCCTTGATATCTATCCCTCTCAACCCCACTTAGAAACTTTCTCTCTTACTTTGTATACCTTCTTTCCACTACTTCACCAATCTATTTAATTATCCCATCCCCTTGATAGACCTTATATCTATTATTGTATTAACGACGAGCTCTCCGATAATTAGATAGGATTTTGGGCCTTATGCAGAGACGTAATTGTTAATGAGACCTAGGAAGCTTTTTTGTTGTCTCATATTTGGTGGTTTCATGCTTGCTAGTGTGTTCTTGTGTCAGGTTAGCAGGGGCTAGACCGGAGGGGAGGCTTTTTGCGATCCTTTAAGTAAAGTCTGCTGGTGCGAGTCCTGTGGACCCGCACGACTTTACTAGGATACCCGTGGGAGTGTGGGGGCATTTTCTTGTCTGTGTCCCTGTGTGTCTAGTGTTGTGTTGTGTGAGGGCCCTTGCCTAGTCCACTCAGCACTGCGCTAGCACGTCTTGCTTTTGTTTTAGGGTCGCCAGGAGAGAGTCAGATACTTGCGATCTGAGTCTCTCAAGAGAGCACCCTTTCAATTAGAGTAATTTGGCGCACAGACCTGGGAACGTCCCTAGGCTAGAGCAGGTGGCTCAGCCCGGGTATCCGAAGCCTATATCCTTCCGGCTAGACCTCTGCCACCTGGCAGATTAACAGCTAGGGTTTTATATCTGTATGCTTGTTATTGTGCCACAGTTTACCGTTTTTGTGAGCATTGTGAGTCAGGGTGTGGCTTAGAGACTCTGTCCGAGCAGGCTTGCCTGACTAAGAGTGAGAAGCACACCTGTATGTGGTTTTGTTGCGAGTTGCTGACTTTATTTAATTATACCTATGCCATTATACACTGTAGGTCCTATCACTAGTATCACTATCCTCTATCCATAAAACACTACTCTTCCCACTACATATCATACATGTAACACCATACACCTTACCCAATAAATATGGCAGTACAATTGTTAAGAGCAAACCTGGTGGTCCCTCGGATATCCACCCCCGGCAGGGTTGGGTCATTGACATGGCCCTCCCGGTCGTCATCATGCGACTGTGTCAAGAGCATTGCAACGTCCCAAAGCTGCTCGTCGGTGCAGCTTTTTCTTTAGCAATATAAGGGGACTTCACTCTAACATCAATTCTGTACACCAATTTCTTCAAGCAGAATCCCCTACTCTCCTTTTTTTGACAGAGACTCAAGTAACATCCACATCTGACACGTCTAGATTTAATTTTCCAGGTTATCAACTGCTCCAAAATTTCAGACTTAAAGGAGGTGTATGTTGCTTCGCAAAACCTGAAATTGCCCTGGAGGAGGTTACTAGTTTCAATTGTCCCTATTTTGATTATTCTATATACAAATTAATTTCTGCTGGTAAATTTAAATACATATGTTGCATCTACCGTTCCCCAAATACTCCTCCAGAGCAAAGTCTTTTTGATTCTCTGTCCTCACAACTCAGTGTCCTCAACTTAAATGCTTCTTCAGAAATCACTGTGTTGGGTGATTTTAATGTCCATAATGTTGAATGGCTCACTCATTCAGCCAGGACTGATGATGCTGGTCTTGAATGTGAGCTATATGCAGACTCATTTAATCTCACTCAACTAGTCAACCAACCCACCCGTGTACCAGATAATCCTAATCATAATTCCCACCTACTGGACTTATTTTAACAACCAATTCAGAAAATTATGATGTTACAGTGAGGTCCCCGCTTGGATCTTCTGATCACTGTCTGATACAGGCCACCTGTCTATCACCTACCACACCTTCCCACTCAGAACCTGTTTTGGTGACTAAATGGCATTACGATAGGGCAGACTGGGAGGGTCTTCAAGGTTTCTTTATTGATATTCCCTGGACCTCTTTCTTTTCTAATGATGCACACTCCACCTTGAGCCACATACAAGATTTTGTAAAAATTGGAATGGAAACTTTTATTCCTCATCAAAAGTACATTAAAAGATCTAATTCACCTAAATGGTTTGACCATAATTGTGCTAGAGTAACTGAACAAAAAGCAATAGCCTACAATGCATACACAAGATCAAAAACACATGAAGCCTTTAATTACTTTAGAAACATCAGAAATCATGCCAAAACTGTATTAAACCTAACTAAATCAAACTTTCTCCACAAACAGGCAAATAAACTTCTAAATAATCCAAATGATAACAAAATATTTTTCTACTCTAAACTCATTCAAATCCAACTTGACAACTGCTTCATCCATTCCACCATTAAAATCTCCGACTGGCAATCTTGTAATTGACCCACAAGGTAAAGCTAACCTTCCTGCGGATATTTTCTCCACAAACTCAACCTTAGATGAAATAAATCAAGATGTCCCTGTACTTAATTTTAATTCGCCTGAAATTCCCTCACTTAAGATCCACACCAGACATGTCAAAACTATTTTGCAGAATCTCTCAGTAGATAAGGCTCCTGGTCCAGATGAAATTCCTCCAATAGTACTTAAGAATTGCTCCTTGGTGCTCGCTCCTGTATTGGCAAAATGTTTCCGTCTATGTACTCATACCTCATGCTTCCCAGTACCCTGGAAAGAAGCAAACATCCATCCAGTTCCTAAAAAAGGTGCCTCTTCAGATCCATCAAACTACAGACCAATAGCTATAACTTCCACTCTTGGTAAAGTCTTTGAAATTATATTAAATAATCACATATTAAGCATCTTGAGAATAATAAATTAATCAGTGATAGGCAATATGGTTTTAGACGATGTCGATCAACTGCAGACATTCTTTGCCTTCTTACGCATCAAATCAACCAAGCTACAGACCAACATGGTGAAACACATACAATAGCACTGGATATATCAAAGGCATTTGATAGAGTCTGGCATCAATCCTTATTGTCGAAGATGTCACACTACGGCCTTGCATCATTAGTTCCACTAATTTCTTCTTATCTTCATAACAGAAAAATATGTGTAATGGTAGATGGCCTTTATTCTCACTTTCACTCAATAAATGCTGGTGTTCCCCAGGGATCAGTTTTGGCCCCAACTCTGTTCCTCATTCATATCAATGATCTCATATCTACCACTCATAATCCAATACATTCCTACGCAGATGACTCAACACTCCACAGTTCCTTCACATTTACCAATTCTTTCACCCAACCCGATCTTATAAATTCAAAATTAAGCACTGCAATTTCTCTGAACCAGGACCTTTCTAGAATTGAAGAATGGGGACAAAAGAATCTAGTTTCCTTTAATGCACAGAAAACCAAGTACATTCAATTTTCTAACCGACAGAATCTCACTGACTCCCATATATTTTTTAATGATGTAAATATTCCCACTTCCCCTAGTATTGACATTCTCGGTGTAACATTAACTACAAACTTGAGCTGGACACATTATGTTAGAAGCATTGCTAAGAATGCCTCTAAGAAACTGGGACTCCTGTACAGAGTTCGAGAATTCTTCACTGGCGAGCAGTTGGCCGTAATATATAAAAGTCATGTGCGTTCTCAGATGGATTACTGTTCACCTCTGTGGAGTGGAAGTGGAGTGGTTGCATTGAGGCAGTTGGACAAAATTCAAAATAAAGCTATTAGATTAATCAATAACCCTGCAATCACACAGGACCTTCCTGCATTGTCCATGCGAAGAGGCGTTGCATCCCTTGCATTATTCTACAGATATTTTCACAGCAATTGTTCCGAGGAACTTGCTTCAATTGTGCCGCCTCTCCACATCTTTCCCCGTAGAACTAGGGCAGCTGAGAACGCCCATGAATTTACACTTTCTCCTCCACAATGCAGAACTTCTGCTTACCAAATTCATTTATCCCTAGAACTACTACTCTTTGGAATTCACTTCCCTCGAATTGCTTTCCACAAACTTACAATCTACAAATGTTTAAATCCAGTTGTTACAAACATTTTATGAATGGAGGATGCCTTTAGGCACATGGACCTTTTTGTTTTATCTGTGTTTTTCCTTCCTCCGTTCATTGTCTCTTTAAAAAAAACAAAAAAAAACAAAAAAAAAATTATTCCTGCTTATGAGTTAAGAGTTCTCTAAATCCGTAACGTACTTTCTTTGCTAAGCATCAGATCCTACAGTAGCCGCATGCAGTTTAGAGACCCGCATCTTGTCTACCTGTACGATGTTTTGAGGACTGTTTTCTTTCACCTTCTTTCATGCAGGGGTGATTAGTTGTATTAATTAACGTAACTTTAAATGTACTTTCTTCTAGTTTGTTATTAAATTGTTTCTGCAATTGAATTCCGTTATCTATCTTTTCCTTGAAGCTTTAAGTCAACTTAATTGTGTGATCTTTTATATAGCCTGCTTGACTATTAGCAGTCTATAGTGCGTGCACCCTTTAACCGAGTCATAGGATACCTCGTTGTCCAGGCAGGACTCTTGACGGTTTAGGGTGGTTTGTTGCCTGGGTTTATAGATAAGGGTTGGATCTAGCGTTTTCCGTTGTTGCTTGTTGCCGCATACCTAGTCCAGTAGAAAGAGCCCAGTGTTTATATATCCCAGGACGTAACAATGGCGACCTTGCATAGGATTTACTGAACAGAGGAATATAGTGGTCATTTGTTTTGAGATTCCTTATGATTAGAGGAATACAGTGGACATAGAGTTTTTTTTTTGGAGCAACCAATATAACACATTAAAGACTTTAAATAACATTAGTATATACATACTTGCATAGGAGATAAGGCACATTCTATAACCGTGATAATTACTGCAGTACACAAGCATGTCTAATACATCGGAACACAGTGATGGGTCAGGTCACGATACGGGCTCGGAGGGAGAAAGACCTGTGGAGTGGCTAGTCGATAGCGAGGAGGGTGCTAGAAGATTTTTAGAGGTGCCCCTTACCGCTGACAGGGTGTTGAAGCTGAATAAGTATGGCTTAAAGTGTGTGGCAGGTCTTCAGGGTCACCAGGGTTTAAGTGGCATGAGGAAAGATCAGCTGAGGACTTTGATATTGGGTTTAGAAGGGAGAGACCTGGGTGGAGAGGCGACTGGGGGCCCCGGTCCCCAGCCCCCCCTCCACTCTACCCCCGTATCAAACGTCAGGGTGCCTGAATTTAGTACATACCCCCAAGTTGATGGTCGATGGCAGCGTGGAATTCAATCACAGGGACCCTCCCCATTAAATGAACCTTCCCCTCCTCAAGGGTTGACTCCAGATTTGTTGTTTCGGCTTGAGATGGCCAAGGTTGAGGCCGCCGAAAGACAGGTTAGAGTTCAGGTTGAGGCTGCCGAGAGACAGACTAGTGTGCAGGCTGAGGTTGCTAGACGAGAGGCTGAACTGCAGGCAGAGTCTACTAGGTATCGGGCTGACAGGGAGCTGGAGATATCTCGAGTGGAGCTAACAGGGCGAAATATTGTGGGAGGTAACAGACATCGGGACCAATCATTGTCGCACCTGCTTAAACTAGTTCCTGTGTTCGATGAATTGGGTGTGACTGAGTTTTTTATGCGATTTGAGAAGAAGTGTCAGGAACACAAGTGGCCTCAGGAAAAGTGGGCAGCATTAGTTTCATCAAGACTCCTAGGAAAGGGGCTAAAAGTGTATGATGCACTACCTTTAGAGTCCTGTGTAGTTTATGATGAGCTAAAGAAGGCTGTGCTACGGGCCTATGAGTTACAACCAGAAACTTACCGCTTGAAGTTTCGGGGTGTTACTAAGGGCAAGGATAGTACCTTCCTAGAACACGCCCGGGACTTGTCTGATGCACTACGACATTGGCTGCATTCTGAGAGGGCAGCTGCTTTTGAGGAGTTGAGTGAGCTGGTTCTCTTGGAGCAGTTCTTTAAGTGCACAGGCGGGGACTTAACATTAAATATAAAGGAAACAAATCCTAGAACTCTCCAGGAGGCAGCAGAAATGGCTGACCTCCGACTGTCATTAATTCGAGGGTGCGGAGCAGCAGCTAGGAGTGAGTCGGGTGCAAAGGATCGTATCCCTCCCCCTCCCAAGAATTTTGATACACATAAATACACAAAACCATCTAGCACTGACAGTAAAACTGAACATAAACCAAATACCGTCCCGTATAAGAAGTCTAATGGTACCTCCCACTCCCAAGGGAAACCAAAGAGTAAAGAGTGCTTTGCATGTCACAAGGAGGGTCACTTTGCAAATGCTTGTCCGAACAAGCCACCAACCAAGGTTGTGTCATTGGCCCGCAGCATAGGGGTGTCGCCTATATCTTCTGAGTTTGCCAAGGGTAGTTCGTCAGAGGTTGGGACACAGCCTGTGTTCAAGAGTCCGGAAGGCTCGAACCCTGTCCGCGACGTCTTTGGGGGTCATAGAGGGCATGGTTTTGTGAGGTGGGCTGGCGAAAGGCGAGGAGTTAAGCTATTGCGTGATACGGGGGCTTCTCAGACCTTGTTAAAGAACTTTACTGGTAGACCGATTAACGCTGCTAGGGTGGTGGTAGTTCAGGGGATCAATGCTACGAAGTCCTACCCGCTGGTGCGGATGGAGCTGGAGGTGGGTGGTGTGGCGAAGGAGCTGGATGTAGGAATTGTAGAGAACTTGCCTGTTGGGGGCGTCGACCTCCTCCTCGGCAACGACTTTGCGGTGCCTGCTTCTAAGGTTTCAACCTGGGTCGTTGCCGAGAAGGCGGCCGACGTTAGTAGGGAGGAACAGGAGTTGGTTGAGAAGTGTAGTGTACAAACCATGGCGTGTGTTGTGACGCGTTCTCAGACATCCGGAGCCTTGCAGCCACCACCTCAGTCTATAATACCGCGGAGGAAAGGTCACAAGAAAACGGGAAGTGTTGGTCAATTGGAGAGTTTTGAGCCGGCAGTGTTTCTTGGTGACTCATTATTGGCACCTATGTTAGAGTCTGGAGAGGCCCCGGGGCCTTTCACCGCTAGTGCAGGTGCAGGGCAGGAAGAGACTCTGCGACAGCATCGTTATGCGCAGCGTGAGGAAAGGATGGCTCAACGGGACATTGGAGGTGGAAATAAATTATTTAAGATGAACTTGGATAATCTCGCACCTGCTGATATATGTTCCTTGCAGCTGGAAGATCCTGAAGTCAGGGCGTGTGGTAATGGTGCTGTCGAACTGGAGAGCGATGGGGATGCGCAGCCTGGTGATTTTTTCTTGTCCGAGGGGATCTTGTATCGGAGACATCAGGATCCCAAGAAAAAGTGGGATGGCGGGTCAGGATTAGTGGACCAGCTAGTAGTACCGAGGGTGTGCCGTGAGAGCTTATTGAGATTAGCTCATGATGTGCCTGTGGCAGGGCACCTGGGGGCACGTAAGACGGAGGCAGCTCTGAGCAAGCTTTTCTGGTGGCCTGGGTTAAAGGCGAGTGTCGTGTCATGGGTGTCACAGTGTGTCACACTTGTCAAGTTGTTGGGAAACCCAATCAGGTCATCCCGAGAGCCCGGTTACAACCCATCCCTGTCATTGGGCCGCTCTTCAGCAAAGTAGTTATCGATATGGTTGGCCCTTTGCCCCCCACTAGTGCCGGCAATAAATTTTTACTAACTGTAATGGATGTAGCAACACGGTATCCAGATGCTTACCCCATGCGCAACGGGATGGCTAAGACTGTTGTCAAAAACCTACTTGTCTATTTCTCTCATAATGGCTACCCTCAGGAGATCCAGTCTGATCAGGGATCCAATTTTACTTCTGCTCTGTTTAAGCAGACCATGCAGCAACATGGGATAGTGTCTTTGGTATCATCTGCCTACCATCCCGAGAGTCAGGGAGTTTTGGAAAGGTGGCACTCGACTCTCAAGAGTATGTTGCGGTGTTATTGCATGGAAAATGGGAAGGACTGGGATCTAGGTCTCCCATACGTTTTATTTGCTGCGAGAGAAGTACCTGGGGAGAGCTTGGGATTTAGCCTGAACGAGTTGGTTTTTGGACACAGGGTCAGGGGGCCCCTCCACATAGTCAAGGAGATCTGGGAGGGAGTCACAAAGCCATGCTCGCTTCTAAAGTATGTTGTTGAAAGCTGTGAGAGAATGCTAAAGAGCCTGGAGGTAGCAGGTCGGAACCTTAAGAGTTCACAAGCTCAGATGAAGGACAGATACGACCAGAAGGTGAAGCTGAGGGAGTTTGAAGTAGATCAGGAGGTACTGATACTACTGCCTCTGGTGGGACACCCCTTGTCTGCCAAGTATTCTGGTCCGTATCGGGTTGTAAGGAAGGTTTCTGATCTCGACTATTTAGTAGCTACTCCTGATCGTAAGAAAAAGAACCAACTTTGCCATGTAAATCTGATGAAAGAGTATGTGAGGCGCCCCTCCGAGCCTCTCACTGTCCCGGTGTTGATCTGCAGCGATCGTGGTGGAGAAGGAGGAAGGGACAGTCAAGCTGCGGGGGAGGATAATTGGGATTGTCATGTTTCCGCGGATCAGTGGGCGGGGAATTCTAGACAAGTGGCTCACGAGTTGATATTGCACCTGCCTGAGCAACAGCGTGTAGCTGTGCAGCACTTGTTTGATTCAAACCCAGCTGTTTTCGCGGAGCATCCTGGCCTCACTACTCAAGCGGTGCACGATGTCGATGTTGGGGACCACCCGCCCTTTAAATCAGTGCCATACCATGTTCCCCCTATTAAATTACCAGCACTTAGGGAAGAGCTGGATTATTGCTGAAACGTGGACTGATTTCTGAGGGTGCAGTAAGGTGGACTTCCCCAGTCACACTGCAGCCCAAACCAGATGGCAAGGTGCGGTTTTGTATAGATTTCCGCAGGTTGAATGGTTTAACCCCCACAAATGCCTACCCTCTCCCTCGCGTGGACGACAGTGTGGATAAGATAGGAAAAGCCAAGTTCCTCACTAAGATAGACCTTGTTAAGGGTTATTGGCAAGTGCCCTTGTCTGAGCGAGCGCGAGAGGTGTGTGGGTTTGTGGTGGACAGTGCCACATATCGTTGCCATGTTATGCCATACGGGCTGAAAAATGCCCCTGCAACGTTTCAGAAATTAATGAACGACATTGTAGCCGACATTCCCAACTGTACGGTGTACCTAGATGATGTCATAATATACGACGATGATTTTAACAGTCACTGTGCTCACATCGGACAGCTTTTTAATAAACTGAATGAAGCAGGTTTGGTGGTAAACCTGGGTAAGTGCGATTTTGTCAAAGCCACAGTTTTGTACCTGGGGTTCGAGGTGGGGATGGGTCAGGTGTGCCTCCACAGACAAAGATCAAAGCCATCGATCAGTTTCCCCAGCCTACGACTAAGAAACAAATCATGCGGTTTCTAGGTATGATAGGCTATTATCGTCGCTTCATCAAAGGCTATTCGACTGTACTTGCACCTTTAACTGACTTATTATCTAAGGACAAGAAGTTCCGGTGGTCTCCTGAGTGTGCAGAGGCGTTTTCCTTGGTGAAACACCTGTTATGTACCCACCCCATACTCAGGGCCCCGGACTTCAGTAGACCTTTTCAGCTGGCGACTGATGCCAGTGGCGTAGGGGCTGGGGCTGTCTTGTTACAGACAGATGATGAAGGTATCGAACATTCAGTGAGTTTTTACAGAAAAAAATTCAATAGTGCACAAAGAAATTACTCTGTAATTGAAAAAGAACTCCTGGCGATAGTGCTGGCGCTCAGGCACTTCGATATATATGTTCCTGCTTTCGGACCAGTCGTAGTGGTTTATACCGATCATCACCCTCTGAAATTCTTGAATCAGTTTCATAACCGGAATATGAGGCTGACCAGGTGGTCACTCATGCTTCAGGAGCTTAATCTGGACATACGCCATATTGCCGGTTCTGATACCGTGATAGCGGATTGTCTATCAAGGGTGGATGATGTTGGTTAGACTGCCACAGGATTGAGGGTTGAGTGTGGAGGAAAATAGGTTGTCACTGTAGTTCAGCCGAAAAAAAAACAAATTAAAAAAGCAAAAACCTTATAAAAACTCTTTATTTTTATAACGTGTAGAATTTTGTATAAGATGTTGTAGCAGTATCTAAGTTGAATGTTTTCGCTTATTGTCGCTGAGTTAGTTGAACTTGCTCGGTGGAGCGCAACAGTCTTTATTTTTTTTATATATAGTGCCTTGTGTCGCAACAGTGTGTGGTACTATGAGAAGCTTTCTGTTAGATATGAAGAACTTAGTCAAGGGTCTTATATCTTGGGGGAGGTGTGACGCTTCTGCATAGTAGCCACGTGCGGGCATGCGCGCGTCGGCTGCCCAGCCGTTTAGAAACCGGCTGACGGCAGCCGGCCGGCAGGCTTTTCCTTAGCATATATCCTACGACAACGTAACTAATGTCTGGGATATTCTTATGTTGTTTCACAGCTTGTAGCTGCCCTTATTCTTAACCAACGCATCTTAGTATATTTTATTCTCGATAGTTGATTGTTTCATTATAATATAAGATGTAAGTCTAGTGAGGGCGGGAGGAGACGAGCGGGAGAGAGAGACCGGCTTGGGACGTTGCTTCGCTTGCCAGCTTGGGACGAGCCTGAAGCGTTGCCATATGCATTTGATTGCAACGTTAGGCTTAGTTTCGACTCACGCACGGGGTAGAGGATTTTGACCCGGCAACTGTGTTGACTGTTGCCAAGCATGGGATGTATTCTGCATGCCTAGGGCAGGGTCCAGACAGATTCAAGACTCAGAGCTCACCTCACTGTCGTACCCTTCGGACCCCCTTGATATCTATCCCTCTCAACCCCACTTAGAAACTTTCTCTCTTACTTTGTATACCTTCTTTCCACTACTTCACCAATCTATTTAATTATCCCATCCCCTTGATAGACCTTATATCTATTATTGTATTAACGACGAGCTCTCCGATAATTAGATAGGATTTTGGGCCTTATGCAGAGACGTAATTGTTAATGAGACCTAGGAAGCTTTTTTGTTGTCTCATATTTGGTGATTTCATGCTTGCTAGTGTGTTCTTGTGTCAGGTTAGCAGGGGCTAGACCGGAGGGGAGGCTTTTTGCAATCCTTTAAGTAAAGTCTGCTGGTGCGAGTCCTGTGGACCCGCACGACTTTACTAGGATACCCGTGGGAGTCTGGGGGCATTTTCTTGTCTGTGTCCCTGTGTGTCTAGTGTTGTGTTGTGTGAGGGCCCTTGCCTAGTTCACTCAGCACTGCGCTAACACGTCTTGCTTTTGTTTTAGGGTCGCCAGGAGAGAGTCAGATACTTGCGATCTGAGTCTCTCAAGAGAGCACCCTTTCAATTAGAGTAATTTGGCGCACAGACCTGGGAATGTCCCTAGGCTAGAGCAGGTGGCTCAGCCCGGGTATCCGAAGCCTATATCCTTCCGGCTAGACCTCTGCCACCTGGCAGATTAACAGCTAGTGGTTTATTATATCTGTATGCTTGTTATTGTGCCACAGTTTACCGTTTTTGTGAGCATTGTGAGTCAGGGTGTGGCTTAGAGACTCTGTCCGAGCGGGCTTGCCTGACTAAGAGTGTGAAGCACACCTGTATGTGGTTATGTTGCGAGTTGCTGACTTTATTTAATTATACCTATGCCATTATACACTGTAGGTCCTATCACTAGTATTTATTCCTGCTTATGAGTTAAGAGTTCTCTAAATCCGTAACGTACTTTCTTTGCTAAGTATCAGATCCTACAGTAGCCGCATGCAGTTTAGAGACCCACATCTTGTCTACCTGTACGATGTTTTGAGAACTGTTTGCTTTCACCTTCTTTCACGCAGGGGTGATTAGTTGTATTAATTAACGTAACGTTAAATGTACTTTCTTCTAGTTTGTTATTAAATTGTTTCTGCAATTTAATTCCGTTTTCTATCTTTTCCTTGAAGCTTTAAGTAAACTTAATTGTGTGATCTTTTATATAGCCTGCTTGACTATCAGCAGTCTATAGTGCGTGCACCCTGTAACCGAGTCATAGGATACCTCGTTGTCCAGGCAGGACTCTTGACGGTTTAGGGTGGTTTGTTGCCTGGGTTTATAGATAAGGGTTGGATCTAGCATTTTCCGTTGTTGTTTGTTGCCGCATACCTAGTCCAATAGAAAGAGCCCAGTGTTTATATATCCCAGGACGTAACAACACACACTCACACACACACACACACACACACACACATATCGGTACTGTACATGCAGGCAAAACATATTTAACTTACATGTCTTATCCTTTTTGCATGCAAACACACATCTTTGTTTATTCTCTCTCGCTCTCTCTGTTTTCTCACTCAGATATTTATATATATATATATATATATATATATATATATATATATATATATATATATATCTATATATATATATATTATATATATATATATATATATATATATATATATATATATATATATATATATATATATATATATATATATTATTGAATGCTTTGTCTATCACCTTTTTATAGGTTGGGATTGGTAATCCATCTCACAGTAACTATAGCCTTATTGTGAGCGAAAGCGAGCCTGTAATTAAGGAGAAACCGGTTTCCGGCCAGGACATATGTCTACCGAAAATGTACAAATATACCTTGAAAGGGGGATCCTGGTATTGTTTTCTAGGTGTGATGAACGTCGAGGGAGGAAACTTAGAAGCATATAAAATACAAGAAAAACTCAACCAAAACATGAACCATTCCCGCTTAATTAACTTAAGGTAGTTTATTCCAAGCCCGGGCGGCCGCTGAGTCACTCCATCAGGTCACACACACTCGGGGTCACTGGCACCGACCAATCACAGTCTTTGCTCCCGGGGCTGTCTACCTGGCGTGTCACAGTTACTCACACAGTACACATTGTTTTCTTCGTGGGGGTTTACATATTATCTTGATAGCGTAATGGTTAGTGCGCGGAATTTCGGTGTGAGTATGTTAGGTTCGAATCCTTGGAGTACATGTATTCATTATTTTCATTGATTTCTTTAATTAGGTTTATTTGTAAGTTAATTGGTAGGTTGGTGATAATATGGATTTCGTTAATGTTAAGGAAGTCGTATTTATATATTTAAACGCAGGCTTAAGTGAACATATATGTAAGAAAAGCAAATACTATAACATAACTATTAATCTTTACGAGGCTTACTGTGTCGAGTCGGGCTGGATATATACATATACTGTATACATATACATATATATATATATATATATATATATATATATATATATATATATATATATATATATATATATAGAGTATATATTCAATAAGGATTTTGACCAGTTACATACAGTATATTGATGATAAAATCGTTCATGGTTAGTGAATTTGACAAGAATATTTCACACATGGTATGACTATTTTAATGGAAAGTCTAAATATATAAAAAACAAATCGTTCTCTGCTTGACGGACACACAGTAAACCACATCATAAATCGTTCTCTGCTTGACCGGACACACAGTAAACCACATCATAAATCGTTCTCTGCTTGACCGGACACACAGTAAACCACATCATAAATCGTTCATGGTTAGTGAATTTGACAAGAATATTTCACACATGGTATGACTATTTTAATGGAAAGTCTAAATATATAAAAAACAAATCGTTCTCTGCTTGACGGACACACAGTAAACCACATCATAAATCGTTCTCTGCTTGACGGACACACAGTAAACCACATCATAAATCGTTCTCTGCTTGACGGACACACAGTAAACCACATCATAAATCGTTCTCTGCTTGACCGGACACACAGTAAACCACATCATAAATCACCCGACCAAGTTACTTTATGGACACAATGACACCCATGAATAAACTCTTATGGGGGAGGTAGTCGCTTTTTCAGGACCCCCTTCCCCCTCATCTTTAGCATATTAGGTTTGAGATTTTAAGACGTTCTTCCCGTTAGTTTGGCGATTTTAAGACATTCCACCCCATTTCTATGTCAATATTAAGACCTTTCGTGCCATTTAGGTGTCGATATTTACTTGGCGAGCGATAACGAGCCTGTAATTTATGAAAAATGGAGTGAGGAACTACATGAACGAAGGCGGTGCTGGTTGGGGGGAGGGGCGTCGACTGACTGGGGACAGAGGTGCATGGGGGCGGTTCGTTCGTGTCCACCCCTTCGGGGATCACGGCGTCAGGCAATAGATAGATAGATAAAATTTATGAAAGAATCGGCCTACGACCGGGACATTTTTCTACCAAAAAATTTACAAATTAATCTTGAAGGGAGATTTAGGAGGTCTTTTCTTACACCTTGATGGAAGTCTAGGGAGGAAACTAAAAAGTAATACAAATACATAAAGATAAGAAAATAAATGCGGCCATCTCCCCTCAATGTTCTACAACAGTGTCATCATGTTCATCTCCCCTCAATGTTCTACAACAGTGTCATCATGTCCATCTACCCTCAATGTTCTACAACAGTGTCATCATGTCCATCTCCCCTCAATGTTCTACAACAGTGTCATCATGTCCATCTACCTCAATGTTCTACAACAGTGTCATCATGTCCATCTACCCTCAATGTTCTACAACAGTGTCATCATGTCCATCTCCCCTCAATGTTCTACAACAGTGTCATCATGTCCATCTACCCTCAATGTTCTACAACAGTGTCATCATGTCCATCTACCCTCAATGTTCTACAACAGTGTCATCATGTCCATCTACCCTCAATGTTCTACAACAGTGTCATCATGTCCATCTACCCTCAATGTTCTACAACAGTGTCATCATGTCCATCTACCCTCAATGTTCTACAACAGTGTCATCATGTCCATCTACCCTCAATGTTCTACAACAGTGTCATCATGTCCATCTCCCCTCAATGTTCTACAACAGTGTCATCATGTCCATCTCCCCTCAATGTTCTACAACAGTGTCATCATGTCCATCTCCCCTCAATGTTCTACAACAGTGTCATCATGTCCATCTACCCTCAATGTTCTACAACAGTGTCATCATGTCCATCTCCCCTCAATGTTCTACAACAGTGTCATCATGTCCATCTCCCCTCAATGTTCTACAACAGTGTCATCATGTCCATCGTGATACATGTTGATTATATTGATCAGTCAAGCTCAGAGGTTGACGTTTGCCTCCATAATTTCAACCGAAAAAAAATCCCTCTCTCTCTCTCTCTCTATATATATATATATATATATATATACAGAATATACATTAAAAACAGACAATCCAGCATATTATAGCTGGTATTATTATTACTTGAAAGTAATGGTGCTAAACATAACGTCCAGCAAACATAAACTTAAGCATAGGGCTCTGGCGCCAAATTGTCTTCAATATTGACCAAGCCGTCAGTCACAAAATGACAACAACCTGATTAATTACATAAATCACTTCCTTCCTTGCATAATATAGCACAAGGAGTCAATATTACTAGTGCCCTTGATGACCTAATCCTTTAAGGATTGTAATATAATAAATTATGGGAATATAAAAGCACAATTATATACAGTATTATCTTGAACTATGTCTTCATGGTGTAATGGTTAGAGTGTATATAATTTGTATGTGGTAATCCAGGTTCGAATCCCGGTAGGATCACATGCTTTCATTAATTATTTTGGAGGTGTTTGGTGTGTGTAGTGAAACTAATAAAATCAGAAAATCTAAACTCAAAATAAGACAACAGGACTTTATTGTTAACTAAAATTATATGTTAACACAATGAAGAACATAAACACCTATTATCCCATCGGCAAACTGGTATGAACATCTTTCCAATATTACTCGATTACTTGATAACCAACTAATGTACTTGGGAAACACACACCGTATTGAAACACGATATAATAAATGCAGGAAAAAATACCCAACAGCCATTCTGATACCGACTTACTCCGCATGATTAGATATATAGATATATAAATAGATAGATAGAGATATAGGAAGATCGATAGATAGATAGATAGATAGATAGATAGATACATGGACAGATAGATAAACAAGCTGCATAAGACAAATTATATTGCAGCTAATCCAATTCAAATATAAAACAAAATATTGACAAAGTGAATCCCGGAGACATACAGTAATAGTATTATAAGAATAAAATACAAAACACGATCAGCTGTTTGTAATATATTTTGTATCTATTGTACCCGTCGTATTGTGGCTATCTATCTATCATAATGTACAGTCGTGAACAGTAATCTATGGACAATTTTTGAATGAACAATTATGACACTGACGAACAATGTTGATAAACTTCTTGGGAAACGTTTATCAAAATAACTGGGATTCATTAGTCAATGTTATTATTCATTAGTAGTGTTCATGTATTAGTGACCAAAATTGTACATGTATCTAAGTGACTATATTTTATGATCAATCAACTTATATATTCATCTATCTATATATCTATCAATCAAACAATAAATCAATCTATCTACCTATCCATTTATTTATTTATCTATCTTTCCATATATCTATCTACAGTATCTATCTATCTATCTACAGTATCTATGTATCTATCTATCTTTATGACATGAACACACAGACAGGGCCAGAAATGTATGAATGTAAGCGAACTACAATACATTTACATTATGAATGTAAGCGAACTACAATACATTTACATTATGAATGTAAGCGAACGAAAATACATTTACATTATGAATGTAAGCGAACTACAATACATTTACATTATGAATGTAAGCGAACTACAATACATT
>CM064487.1:61866302-61980994 GCA_032716605.1 Paralithodes platypus | reverse complement strand
TCAGAGCTCACCTCACTGTCGTACCCTTCGGACCCCCCTTGATATCTATCCCTCTCAACCCCACTTAGAAACTTTCTCTCTTACTTTGTATACCTTCTTTCCACTACTTCACCAATCTATTTAATTATCCCATCCCCTTGATAGACCTTATATCTATTATTGTATTAACGACGAGCTCTCCGATAATTAGATAGGATTTTGGGCCTTATGCAGAGACGTAATTGTTAATGAGACCTAGGAAGCTTTTTTGTTGTCTCATATTTGGTGATTTCATGCTTGCTAGTGTGTTCTTGTGTCAGGTTAGCAGGGGCTAGACCGGAGGGGAGGCTTTTTGCAATCCTTTAAGTAAAGTCTGCTGGTGCGAGTCCTGTGGACCCGCACGACTTTACTAGGATACCCGTGGGAGTCTGGGGGCATTTTCTTGTCTGTGTCCCTGTGTGTCTAGTGTTGTGTTGTGTGAGGGCCCTTGCCTAGTTCACTCAGCACTGCGCTAACACGTCTTGCTTTTGTTTTAGGGTCGCCAGGAGAGAGTCAGATACTTGCGATCTGAGTCTCTCAAGAGAGCACCCTTTCAATTAGAGTAATTTGGCGCACAGACCTGGGAATGTCCCTAGGCTAGAGCAGGTGGCTCAGCCCGGGTATCCGAAGCCTATATCCTTCCGGCTAGACCTCTGCCACCTGGCAGATTAACAGCTAGTGGTTTATTATATCTGTATGCTTGTTATTGTGCCACAGTTTACCGTTTTTGTGAGCATTGTGAGTCAGGGTGTGGCTTAGAGACTCTGTCCGAGCAGGCTTGCCTGACTAAGAGTGAGAAGCACACCTGTATGTGGGTATGTTGCGAGTTGCTGAATTTATTTAATTATACCTATGCCATTATACACTGTAGGTCCTATCACTAGTATTTATTCCTGCTTATGAGTTAAGAGTTCTCTAAATCCGTAACGTACTTTCTTTGCTAAGTATCAGATCCTACAGTAGCCGCATGCAGTTTAGAGACCCGCATCTTGTCTACCTGTACGATGTTTTGAGAACTGTTTGCTTTCACCTTCTTTCACGCAGGGGTGATTAGTTGTATTAATTAACGTAACGTTAAATGTACTTTCTTCTAGTTTGTTATTAAATTGTTTCTGCAATTTAATTCCGTTTTCTATCTTTTCCTTGAAGCTTTAAGTAAACTTAATTGTGTGATCTTTTATATAGCCTGCTTGACTATCAGCAGTCTATAGTGCGTGCACCCTGTAACCGAGTCATAGGATACCTCGTTGTCCAGGCAGGACTCTTGACGGTTTAGGGTGGTTTGTTGCCTGGGTTTATAGATAAGGGTTGGATCTAGCATTTTCCGTTGTTGTTTGTTGCCGCATACCTAGTCCAATAGAAAGAGCCCAGTGTTTATATATCCCAGGACGTAACAACACACACTCACACACACACACACACACACACATATCGGTACTGTACATGCAGGCAAAACATATTTAACTTACATGTCTTATCCTTTTTGCATGCAAACACACATCTGTGTTTAATCTCTCTCGCTCTCTCTGTTTTCTCACTCAGATATATATATATATATATATATATATATATATATATATATATATATATATATATATTATATATATATATATATATGTATATATATATATATATGTATATAGATATATATATATATATATATAATATATATATATATATATATATATATAATTGAATGCTTTGTCTATCACCTTTTATAGTTGGGATTGGTAATCCATCTCACAGTAACTATAGCCTTATTGTGAGCGAAAGCGAGCCTGTAATTAAGGAGAAACCGGTTTCCGGCCAGGAAATTTTTCTACCGAAAATGTACAAATATACCTTGAAATGGGATCCTGGTTTTTTCTAGGTGTGATGAACGTCGAGGGAGGAAAACTTAGAAGCATATAAAATACAAAACTCAACCAAAATGAATTCCCGCTAATTAACTTAAGGTAGTTTATTCCAAGCCCGGGCGGCCGCTGAGTCACTCCAACAGGTCACACACACTCGGGGTCACTGGCACCGACCAATCACAGTCTTTGCTCCCGGGGCTGTCTACCTGGCGTGTCACAGTACTCACACAGTACACATTGTTTTCGTGGGGGTTTACATATTATCTTGATAGCGTAATGGTTAGTGCGCGGAATTTCGGTGTGAGTATGTTAGGTTCGAATCCTTGGAGTACATGTATTCATTATTTTCATTGATTTCTTTAATTAGGTTTATTGTAAAATGGTAGGTTGGTGATAATATGAATTTCGTTAATGTTAAGGAAGTCGTTTTATATATTTAAACGCAGGCTTAAGTGAACATATATGTAAGAAAAGCAAATACTATAACATAACTATTAATCTTTACGAGGCTTACTGTGTCGAGTCGGGCTGGATATATACATATACTGTATACATATATATATATATATATATATATATATTATATATAAATATATATATATATATATAGAGTATATATATTCAATAAGGATTTTGACCAGTTACATACAGTATATTGATGATAAAATCGTTCATGTTTAGTGAATTTGACAAGAATATTTCACACATGGTATGACTATTTTAATGGAAAGTCTAAATATATAAAAAAAATCGTTCTCTGCTTGACGGACACACAGTAAACCACATCATAAATCGTTCTCTGCTTGACCGGACACACAGTAAACCACATCATAAATCGTTCTCTGCTTGACCGGACACACAGTAAACCACATCATAAATCGTTCATGGTTAGTGAATTTGACAAGAATATTTCACACATGGTATGACTATTTAATGGAAGTCTAAATATATAAAAAACAAATCGTTCTCTGCTTGACGGACACACAGTAAACCACATCATAAATCGTTCTCTGCTTGACGGACACACAGTAAACCACATCATAAATCGTTCTCTGCTTGACGGACACACAGTAAACCACATCATAAATCGTTCTCTGCTTGACCGGACACACAGTAAACCACATCATAAATCACCCGACCAAGTTACTTTATGGACACAATGACACCCATGAATAAACTCTTATGGGGGAGGTAGTCGCTTTTTCTGGACCCCCTTCCCCCTCATGTTTAGCATATTAGGTTTGAGATTTTAAGACGTTCTTCCCGTTAGTTTGGCGATTTTAAGACATTCCACCCCATTTCTATGTCAATATTAAGACCTTTCGTGCCATTTAGGTGTCGATTTTTACTTGGCGAGCGATAACGAGCCTGTAATTTATGAAAAATGGAGTGAGGAACTACATGAACGAAGGCGGTGCTGGTTGGGGGGAGGGGCGTCGACTGACTGGGGACAGAGGTGCATGGGGGCGGTTCGTTCGTGTCCACCCCTTCGGGGATCACGGCGTCAGGCAATAGATAGATAGATAGAATTTATGAAAGAATCGGCCTACGACCGGGACATTTTTCTACCAAAAAATTTACAAATTAATCTTGAAGGGAGATTTAGGAGGTCTTTTCTTACACCTTGATGGAAGTCTAGGGAGGAAACTAAAAGTAATACAAATACATAAGATAAGAAAATAAATGCGGCATCTCCCCAATGTTACAACAGTGTCATCATGTTCATCTCCCCTCAATGTTCTACAACAGTGTCATCATGTCCATCTACCCTCAATGTTCTACAACAGTGTCATCATGTCCATCTCCCCTCAATGTTCTACAACAGTGTCATCATGTCCATCTACCCTCAATGTTCTACAACAGTGTCATCATGTCCATCTACCCTCAATGTTCTACAACAGTGTCATCATGTCCATCTCCCCTCAATGTTCTACAACAGTGTCATCATGTCCATCTACCCTCAATGTTCTACAACAGTGTCATCATGTCCATCTACCCTCAATGTTCTACAAACAGTGTCATCATGTCCATCTACCCTCATGTTCTACAAACAGTGTCATCATGTCCATCTACCCTCAATGTTCTACAACAGTGTCATCATGTCCATCTACCCTCAATGTTCTACAACAGTGTCATCATGTCCATCTACCCTCAATGTTCTACAACAGTGTCATCATGTCCATCTCCCCTCAATGTTCTACAACAGTGTCATCATGTCCATCTCCCCTCAATGTTCTACAACAGTGTCATCATGTCCATCTCCCCTCAATGTTCTACAACAGTGTCATCATGTCCATCTACCCTCAATGTTCTACAACAGTGTCATCATGTCCATCTCCCCTCAATGTTCTACAACAGTGTCATCATGTCCATCTCCCCTCAATGTTCTACAACAGTGTCATCATGTCCATCGTGATACATGTTGATTATATTGATCAGTCAAGCTCAGAGGTTGACGTTTGCCTCCATAATTTCAACCGAAAAAAAATCCCTCTCTCTCTCTCTCTCTATATATATATATATATATATATATATATACAGAATATACATTAAAAACAGACAATCCAGCATATTATAGCTGGTATTATTATTACTTGAAAGTAATGGTGCTAAACATAACGTCCAGCAAAAATAACCTTAAGCATAGGGCTCTGGCGCCAAATTGTCTTCAATATTGACCAAGCCGTCAGTCACAAAATGACAACAACCTGATTAATTACATAAATCACTTCCTTCCTTGCATAATATAGCACAAGGAGTCAATATTACTAGTGCCCTTGATGACCTAATCCTTTAAGGATTGTAATATAATACATTAAGGGAATATAAAAGCACAATTATATACAGTATTATCTTGAACTATGTCTTCATGGTGTAATGGTTAGAGTGTATATAATTGTATGTGTAATCCAGGTTCGAATCCCGGTAGGATCACATGCTTTCATTAATTATTTGGAGGTGTTGTGTGTAGTGAAACTAATAAAATCAGAAAATCTAAACTCAAAATAAGACAACAGGACTTTATTGTTAACTAAAATTATATGTTAACACAATGAAGAACATAAACACCTATTATCCCATCGGCAAACTGGTATGAACATCTTTCCAATATTACTCGATTACTTGATAACCAACTAATGTACTTGGGAAACACACACCGTATTGAAACACGATATAATAAATGCAGGAAAAAATACCAACAGCCATTCTGATACCGTTACTCCGCATGATTAGATATAGATATATAAATAGATAGATAGAGATATAGGAAGATCGATAGATAGATAGATAGATAGATAGATAGATACATGGACAGATAGATAAACAAGCTGCATAAGACAAATTTTATTGCAGCTAATCCAATTCAAATATAAAACAAAATATTGACAAAGTGAATCCCGGAGACATACAGTAATAGTATTATAAGAATAACATACAAAACACGATCAGCTGTTTGTAATATATTTTGTATCTATTGTACCCGTCGTATTGTGGCTATCTATCTATCATAATGTACAGTCGTGAACAGTAATCTATGGACAATTTTTGAATGAACAATTATGACACTGACGAACAATGTTGATAAACTTCTTGGGAAATGTTGATCAAAATAAATGGGATTCATTAGTCAATGTTATTATTCATTAGTAGTGTTCATGTATTAGTGACCAAAATTGTACATGTATCTAAGTGACTATATTTTATGATCAATCAACTTATATATTCATCTATCTATATATCTATCAATCAAACAATAAATCAATCTATCTACCTATCCATTTATTTATTTATCTATCTTTCCATATATCTATCTACAGTATCTATCTATCTATCTACAGTATCTATCTATCTATCTATCTTTATGACATGAACACACAGACAGGGCCAGAAATGTATGAATGTAAGCGAACTACAATACATTTACATTATGAATGTAAGCGAACTACAATACATTTACATTATGAATGTAAGCGAACTACAATACATTTACATTATGAATGTAAGCGAACTACAATACATTTACATTATGAATGTAAGCGAACTACAATACATTTACATTATGAATGTAAGCGAACTACAATACATTTACATTTCCCGGCTTTTACTGAATTATTTATTACCTCTCTCTCTCTCTCTCTCTCTCTCTCTCTCTCTCTCTCTCTCTCTGTCTCTCTCTCTCTCTATTATATATATATATATATATATATATATATATATATATATATATATATATATATATATATATATATATAAAGTTACATTTTCTTACCACTGTGGATCTCACCCTTTTCACACCCTTCTAATTAATTTTGAAAATCTAACATAATCCTCTCTCTCTTTAGTCTCCCAATAACGTATTAGTGCAAACCGCCTTGCTGAGAACTACAGACCTGTGTGTTATATGTATCTGTATAATGTGCTCTGTATGAAACACACACATAAACAGTCATCACTTCCTTTATGTAGTCTCTCTATAAAACAAACACACACGCACATACACACACACACACAATAAACTCGTCCATCATATATTATTCCTTCATGTAGTCTATCTCTATGAAACACAAAAGACACACACACACATATACACACACACACACACAGTCAACCCTTCCATCATATACTCTCTCTTTACACTAACATGAATTATGTCTGACACTTCATTCTTCTGTTTACTGTTTATTTACATTTGTCTCTCTCTGTCACTTCACTTGTGTTTGATATTGTATCGAGTTATTGGGTTATCTACTTATCTGTCTGTCTGTCTGTCTATCTGTAGGTCTGTTGTCAGTATTTGTCTCTCAGTGTCTGTCTGTCTGTATGTATGTTTGTCTGTATGTCTGCCTATCTATTTAATCCTCTATGATAACTGACTTTAATAAACAAAACTTAATAACTTTCTCTCATGTTCTTTCACCTCCCCCCCCCTTCTCTCTCTCTCTTTATCTCTCTCTCTCTCTCTCTCTCTCTCTCTCTCTCTCTCTCTCTCTTAGTAATGGTCGGCTCTTCCTTCCTTAATTTACACAAATTACTATATATTCTTCAATGGGGTACAGCATATCCCTCTATGCTGTAATGTTTTACACAAATTACTATATATTCTTCAATGGGGTACAGCATATCCCTCTATGCTGTAATGTTTTTGACCTTGTACTTGCAACAAAAGAAGACTTGGTCGATAACGTGACTGTTGGTGATGAATTCTGCAATAGTGACCACCGTACGATCACTTTCAGTATAACATTTATTAGCAATAAAATCAATACCAGCAATGAGAAAGTTCCAAATTTCAAGCGAGGAAATTTCCATACTCAGAACAGAATTTAAAGAAACCAATTGGAGTTTTCTAAACAATAATGAGATAAACCAATCATGGAAAACTTTC
The DNA here is from genome assembly GCA_032716605.1 of Paralithodes platypus. NCBI lineage: Eukaryota > Metazoa > Arthropoda > Malacostraca > Decapoda > Lithodidae > Paralithodes > Paralithodes platypus. The sequence continues at coordinate 61,973,734 of CM064487.1, read as the reverse complement.
AAATAAATTTACACCAACGCAGTACGCAAGTGCATACCATACACAAAAAAACAGAAGATCTGCACATAATAACAAACCTAAATGGTGGAATAGAGAAATAACTAGATGTCTAATCGCTAAAAAGAATGCTCATGAGAGATTACAAGCCTCCGATAACAATGAAAATAGACAGGCCTTCAGAGATCTACGACGTAAATCCAAAAGGTTATATTATTAAACAAAGTAACAACACTTTGGAGTTACATGTTGCTAATCAAAGCAAGACTAACCTAAAATAATTCCTCAGTTACATCAGGAAGAAGAAAATGGTGACTTCAACGATTGGACCCTTGGTAGGTAAAAATGGAGATTTTACCAATGAAGATGCCAAAATGAGTAATACTCTCAACAACTGCTTTGCATCAGTCTTTACATCAGAAGACCTAAGTGACATCCCCACAGTACCGCCAGTACAGATAAAACATTTGGAAGTTCTTAGAAATATCAGTATAACTGATATGGTGTAATATGCTGATATATCAGTATAACTGATAACTGGTGGGGAGATTGTAGGCACCAATCGATCAGGGCTAGACCCAGGTGAGGTTATAGGCATGTGATAAAGAGTCGCTGGAACTCCTGTTTCACTTGCTTGGCCTCTCTTACTGATTTTCTTTGTGCCTCATTTACACTGAGAGCAATCCAGCTAGCTCTCACAAACACCTCCTCCTCCTATCCACTTCACTACACTAAACTTGCACACCACACTTCATTCTTCCACACCAAAATAAAAAAAAAAAAAAAATGATGAATTGTAGCCCAGCCTCGGAGTCCCCAGGGGGGGGGACCATAAATGCCCCCTCACCCGACCGACCATCCCCTGACGACCCCACACAATTACCTGGACCTCGGCCTGTTACTCTTTCTATTAATTTCTGCAACATTCGCGGACTTTCCTCTAACTTTCACTCTGTTGAGCACCATCTCTCCTCCTACAAACCTGATCTTCTCTTCCTCACCGAAACTCAGGTGTCTGTAGCAACATCCAGCAACCCCTTCTCTGTATCCTCCTACTTTCTCTATCCTAGTTTCAAAGCCAAAGGCGGATGTTGTGCATATGTGCACAACAAACTCACTTGCTCTCGTGTTCCCGATTACGACTCCTCTGAATTCTCAACTTTATGGCTCAAACTTTCCTGTCATTCTCTTACTAAATATTTCTGTGCTGTCTATCTTTCCCCTAACTCTACCAACTTTCCCAAATTCTTTGACTATCTAAACTCTACAGTGGAACACATTCTATCCATTTCTCCTTTCTCAGAAATCTCCATCTTAGGAGATTTCAACGTTCACCACCGCCATTGGCTCTCCTCTCACACTACTGATTCACCTGGTGAACAAGCCTACGTCTTTTCTATCCTAAATGACCTAGAGCAGTTAGTTCAGCAACCCACCCGTATCCCGGATCGCATCGGAGATCGGCCCAACATTCTTGACCTGTTTCTAACTTCTAACCCTTCTTCTTATACTGTCGATCTTTTTTCTCCTTTGGGCTCCTCCGACCATAAACTTATCTCTGTCACCTGTCCTATCTCTCCAGTACAGCCACCCGATCCTCCTAGCCGGCGGCACTTGTGGCACTTTGGCGCTGCCGACTGGGAGGCTCTTCGGCAGTACTTCTTTGATTTCCCATGGAATGATTTCTGCTTCCATGGCCGAGGACCCTCGGAGAGTGCTGAACGCATTACCGAGGTAATCCTATCGGGCATGGAAGCATACATTCCATTCTCTTTCTCTCAGACTAATGCTAAAAAATCTTGGTTTACTCACGCCTGTTCTACTGCTGTCCGCAATAAGGAGGAAGCATTCAAACGGTACCGACGCCATAAAACTCAAGACTCTCATTCTTCATATGTTTCTGCCCGGAATCAAGCCAAATCTGTTCTTCGACTTGCCAAACACTCTTTCATCAATAATAAATGCACTGAACTATCCAACTCTAGCTCTTCCCAAGCTTTCTGGCATCTAGCCAAAAACCTCTCCAACAATTTCTCTTCCTCGTCTTTCCCTCCCCTTTCCCACTCTGATGGCACAACCATCACTTCTTCCTCTGACAAAGCTAAACTCTTCGCTCAAACTTTTGCTAGAAACTCCACCTTGGATGATTCCGGTGCTATTCCTCCCTCTCCGCCCTCCTCTCTCTTACTTATGCCTAATATCCTAATCTCTTCTAAAGATGTACTTTCTACCCTCTCTGGGCTTAACACTAATAAGGCGTACGGTCCGGACGGTGTTCCTCCTGTTGTTCTCAAAAACTGTGCTTCCGTGCTGACTCCCTGCCTAGGCAAACTCTTTCGTCTCTGTCTATCCTCTAACGTCTTCCCTTCATGCTGGAAGTTTGCTCACATTCAACCTGTCCCAAAGAAGGGTGACCGCTCTCAACCCTCCAACTATCGTCCAATTGCTCTTATCTCTTGTCTTTCTAAAGTTTTTGAAACTATTCTTGCTTCCAAATTTCTTAAGCATTTCTCTTCTCATAATCTGCTCTCAGATCGCCAGTATGGCTTCCTTAAGGGTCGCTCTACTGGTGATCTTCTTTCATATCTTACTAACTCTTGGTCATCCTCCTTTCGGGACTTCGGTGAGACTTTTTCTATTGCACTAGACATATCGAAAGCCTTCGATAGAGTCTGGCATAAATCTTTAATTTCTAAACTACCCTCCTTCGGTTTCTATCCCTCCATCTGTGCCTTTGTCTCTAATTTCCTTTCCGGCCGTTCCATAGCCGCGGTTGTGGACGGCCATTGTTCACTTCCTCACTCTATAAACTCCGGTGTTCCTCAGGGCTCTGTCCTATCTCCTATTCTCTTTCTAATTTTTATAAATGATCTCCTTAACTGTACCTTAATTCCCATCCATTCATACGCAGACGACTCAACCTTGCACTACTCCATTAGTTTTTCAGAACGCCCCAGCCAGCAATCCCTCAACGACAAACGTAATGAAGCCATAGAACTCTTAAATTCTGATCTAAATACTATTTCCAATTGGGGCAGAGAAAACCTTGTTAACTTTAATGCTTCCAAAACCCAATTTCTCCATCTATCTACCCGTCAGGATCTCCCAGCGGACTATCCCTTATTCTTCAACAATACAAAAATCAACCCTTCATCTTCTCTCAATATTCTTGGTGTCTCTTTTTCTTCTGCTCTCATTTGGAAGGACCATATTACCAGTCTTGCTAAGGCAGCATCCCAGAAGCTGGGTGTGCTCAACCGCCTTAGGGGGTTCTTTTCCCCTGCACAGCTTCTTGCTCTGTACAGGGGCATAGTGCGCCCTTGTATTGAGTATTGTTCACATGTGTGGGGAGGTTCCTCTCACACTGCTCTCCTAGACAAAGTTGAAAGGAAGGCCTTTCGTATCATTAACTCCCGTCCACTCACCAACTCTCTGCAATCTCTCTTCTCTCCGCCGCAATGTTGCATCTCTCTCGCTATTCTATCGCTACTATAATAATCAGTGTTCCTCAGAGCTATCCCAGTGCATACCACCTCCTTTACGTAGGGCACGTGGTACCCGTCTTGCAACTCAATCCCACCCTACTACTGTGCAACTCTCCAACCCAAGAGTGAAACGTTACTCTCAAACTTTCTTCTACTCAACAGCTGAGCTCTGGAACTCTCTCCCAGAATCAGTCTTTCCCTCTTCCTATGACTTAAATTGCTTCAAACTCCGTGTGTCCAGGCATTTTGGCTCGAACGTCCCTTGATTTTGGCCCTGTCACTCTTTCAACTATGGGGGAGGCACTCGCTATAGGCAGTTATGCCTTTTGCCTCCCTCAATCACATAGAAAAAAAAAAAAAAAAAAAAAAAACTGAGGCAGAGGTACTGAGATGTTTAGATAATAGTCCAGTGGCGAAAGTATGATTTTGGGCTGAGGTGTGCTTTTGGTATATGCAATGTTTTATTGTTGTTTCTAGGCGATTGGTATCTACTGATGATAAATCAAGAGCGTGCCAAAGTCGCACCTTTGGGGAAAAGTTTGTATACACATTTAAAAAAATGAATCGTTAATCATAATATGCCTACTTTTTGGACAGTATTAATTCCTCCAATATTGAACACACACAAGTACTGTGCACACAACACGTGTATTTGACCTATACTATATTATATTGTAATATTTTCATTATTATTTGAACCAATATACCCTTCTTTCTAACACAATATACATTTTTCAACACATAAACACCGTAATATTTGATACAAAATTGAAATATGCTAAGGCAGCCTCCCAGAAGCTGGGTGTGCTCAACTGCCTTAGGGGGTTCTTTACCCCTGCACAGCTTCTTGCTCTGTACAGGGGCTTAGTGCGTCCTTGTATTGAGTATTGTTAACATGTGTGGGGAGATTCCTCTCACACCGCTCTCCCAGACAAAGTTGAAAGGAAGGCCTTTAGTATCATTAACACCCGTCCACTCACCAACTCTCTCCAATCTCTTTCTCTCCGCCACAATGTTGCATCTCTCTCGCTATTCTATCGCTACTATAATAATCAGTGTTCCTCAGAGCTTTCCCAGTGTATACCACCTCCTTTACGTAGGGCACGTGGTACCCGTCTTGCAACACAATCCCACCCCTACTCTGTGCAACTCTCCAACCCAAGAGTGAAACGTTACTCTCAAACTTTCTTCTATTCAACTGCTGAGCTCTGGAACTCTCTTCCAGAATCAGTCTTTCCCTCTTTCTATGACTTAAATTGCTTCAAACTCTGTGTGTCCAGGCATTTTTGGCTCGAACGTCCCATGATTATGGCCCTGACACTCTTTCAACTATGGGGGAGGCAATCGCTATAGGCAGTTCTGGCTTTTGCCTCCCTCACTCACATAGAAAAAAACAAAAGTCATTAAGCTTGCCTTTGCCATATATTAAGAATACTTTATGGTATCACTGAAATAATGGATGAAACTTAAATGTGAATGAAACAAAATGTACATTGAATTTTGATCATATGAACTTTACCTTTAAAGTCTTTGGATCTCGGTATTTTGGTTACGTGTCATCGGACTAGTCAGCTAGCTCGTCATCAGCGTGGGAGTTGCAGCAGTCGTCACTCCCGTTGCAGCTGCAGAACATGGATCAGGCGAGTTGGGCCACAACACATCCACATCTGACTGTTGAGCATGACGTTTTTAACGAACATCCACATGTGATGATTTTCAGAACTTCAACAGGAACAGGTGGCACCTTCTCTGCCACTGTCACTGGAACCAACCCCTGACCAGATTTATCCTTCGACCAGCCATACCTAACAGGATCCAGACTGGGTGGGTCAGGGGACAAATCAGACATCCAGATAATCATCTGGTAATGTGCCCGGTGTACATGCTGAAGGAAAGACTCAGTTGTGGGAGAAAGTGTCGTCACTTTAGATGCAGAAGTAATCTTTTTGTTTGACATCTTGGAGGACCATACATCATAACGAATGGCTGACATATTGCTTGTCTGCTTGGATCCATAATAAGCACCAATGGACATTGTGACCTCGGATAAAACTTCATCCATCTCTGCTAAAGGATCTCCAAGACTTGGTAACAGATAACCGAGTCGCATCTGTTTCAACACTGTTGCCTTACCTAGGCCCCATATATAATTATGAAATCGTGTCACAGCCATTAACCCTTATTTAGCGGCGAGCAACATAAGTCGAGTTAAATAAAGCTGGACTATGTGGCGGCGCTCGACATAACTCGAGTGGCAATTTCAGCACGTAATGTGGCTGAGAGAGAAAGACAAGTGGTGGCAGGAGACTAGCGAGCGTATGACTGCTCCAGACCACCGCGGCGAACCTACTGACACAAATCTCAGCTCCCTCCTCCCTCTCTCACTCGCTACATACTCAATTATGTACTGAAAGTACCGAATTACCTGCTTTTTGCACTCGCGTTGCACGGTTATTGCAAGAAAACTATCCATCATACAAGGATCGTTATGGTGTCATTCGAAAGCTCTGTTTATGCCCTTTCAGGGATAGGTACTTGTTTTACGTTCTGGGTCTTATTTAGGCATGAAAATGATCACGTAAACAGCCCTATTTTGGCTAAAAACACCCCGCTGTGCGGTACACATAAATAAACCGCATAATCCGCTCGTAAGGTGTTAAAGCTGGTGTTGCCTACTTGTATCCTTGCCAGGACAGTTTAGCCTTGCCACGTTTTTTACACTTTCGTCATAGTACTGGCCAAAAATCAGATGGATTTCAGTCATCAGCAGCCGGTTGATAATGTTCTTGAAGAATCTGTTGGCAAAGTCTTGTACTGTTCTGCTGTCTGGCCACTGTACAACCCATTGTACTTCACAACCATCAATGACTGTTACCTGTGAAGTAGTCTACTCGATCGTTCAACTTGTAGTTTTTTCTTGAGTGTGGATTTTGTTGTCGTGATACTCATGTCACCATTATCTTCAAACATTGAGGAAGGGACTGGTGGCAGTTCGTATGACAGTACATCCTTCACGTGTATTTCCCTGGACTGTTGGAGTCACATCACCCTTTTGTATATGAGCTCTGTGTCATAGACAGGCAAACCATCCACTTTTATGTGCTTCTTGCTCACTGCCATCGTAACAACTTTTTTCGGAATAACATTGTGGAACCCTTCTGGCCAAGACGTAGATTCAAATACCTGCATCTGTTTGTTGCCAATGACAAGTGATTCTGCTACATTCACTTTATCAAAAGCGATCCGTCCTGTCACGATATTGACAAGACAATCAGGATGGCTTTCAGGTTTCAGTGGATCAATTGAAGCGCTCAATTTGGTTTGCATTTTACATCTGGCCTCGGCATGTTTGGCTATTCTGCCTGGATTCTCTTTGTTGTGGGTCGTCACAGCATCCTGACCTTCCTGTTCTGTCATCTGCAACAAGCCTTTCAGCAGTGTCCTGCAGACTTGCAGGCTTAGTACCCATCTCGTCACAGTGGCTGGTTTCAGTGTGATCCCAATCAGTCCTCCCGGGCCTTTACCATACCGCATAAAGGTAGTTTTGATGAATATGTCTGACAATATTCCATTCCATAGCCCACGGGAGTAACGCATCACATGTTGTCCCCGAAAGAAGTCCTCCAAGATGTCATCAGGAAGTCACTCCATAGACCGCAGGTAGTAGAACCCATATATGCCATAGTTTGTATGTCCAGAAGTAAAGAAGTAGTGGATCATCTGTTGAACTGCCCACATTTACAAAGATCAGTCCCATTCACATTCTCCCCGTTCGAAAATCAACATGATGAGCACCGGCTTGATCAGATTGTCGACCCAAAGTTTTGTTGTTGAGCTGAGTGCTGCTTGTATGTCCAGTTGCTCCATTAGGTCATCTTGACACTCATCGTTTGACAATGTCTCTCGCAACAACTCTTCCACCACCATTCGCAACACTCAGACATTTTGCGGAAACTTTTTTCTGGACAGCATTCTGTGACTCCTCCGAAGGAAGATTGCAAGATTTCTTCCAAGCCACTGCTGCAAATGAGAGTCCCCACAGCATCGAAAAAGCTCATTAACGTATGCATGCCACCCAGGCGTGGAATTAAATTCAGGAACTTCTATGGGTATACCCACAGCACATGTACAGCAACACAATAGAGCTGCTGATCGTTGGTAAATAATGTGAAGGCTTGGCCTGTACTGCAAGTCAGTTTCTGTGCTTTGTTCATCGTTGTCATGATGGTATCTGGTTCTGATGGAACCATACTAATCAACGGCGTATAGATGGCTATGGTCCAAAGGTCGCTGGATCTTGTTCTCGAGAGGCACGGGTGTTAAAGCCGTTGTACTCTGGTACGTCTTTCTCCCGGATGAATTTTTGCAGGAAGTCATAATCAACAGCTCTTGCCCTTGCCAGGATTATCTGTTGAGAAGCAAGCATCTTGAGAGATGGTACTGTACGTGTTGCTTCTTGCACTGGCATTGAGGGTTTCCTTGGTCCAGTATAGTGCTGGATGGAGATTGCTGGAGATACTTCATTTTCATATCTTCTTTCTTGATATGCCAAATCTTTTCATTTCCAGCTAATGAAAGACTCATTTGTTCGGACCTGAGTGAGGAGAAGGTCAAGAGAAAGTGTTGATCTCTCAAGCCATTAGGAGAAGATATGGTGTCATCGAAGTTGTCAGCCACAGCTTGCATGAGATTGGTCTCATTGTCAAATACCCCCCGAAGGTTGATTTTCTGGGATGCAGCCTAGGCAGCAGAAGCCTTCAACCTTAGCACCTCATCATAAGAGCAGGTGATTCCGAAACATAACAACTCAGAACAAAATGATTTATCAATCATACAAATCAACTTGAATATATACAAAAACTTAATTTTGGGAAACAAGCAACAACATTTATGCAATGGGACTGTACATCAGAGCAAACGAATAAAGAGGTAAACTAGGCAGAAATCCTTCCTAATTTGGACATAGGTACTACTAATTCATAAAAATATATTTTAGACGAGTCGACAAATTGTCAATAATCGCTCGAAAACACTCCCTTTTTTCAAATGGCAATAACAAAAATTCCCCAAAGGTGCCACAATGGCACCCTCTTGTTTTGAGATCAGTATACATATGAGTTAGAGTTACAGAAACTGTATTGCATATACTGCAAAACACGGTCAATCAGGATTCCACTGGACTATAACCTCAATGAAAGCAAATCACCTGGACCCGATACAATTTCTCTTAGAGTTCTTAACCCGGGAACTGCGGGAAGACTCTTAAGAGTTCCCCCGGCGGACTGCGGGAAGACTCTTAAGAGTCAGGGGAAAAAAAAATCAATATAAAACACCGAAAAAAAAAATTATTGTTTTATTTTTATTTATTTTTTTTGCCCCTTGCAATGCAAAATATCACTCCTCTACCTCCCCTCCTTCCCCACTTTCCTCCCCTCCTTCAGTTATCACCTATTTTCCCTGTTATTCCCTTATTCTGTGGTATATTTTCGTGCTAACATTAGCGAGCTGCAAGCAGGGCATTGTCATCACTGTTAGCAAGCGAGTGCAAGAGAGAGAGAGAGAGTATCGATCGACAGTGTCTCTCCAGACTTGGGGAAAAGTGGCGGGAAAGGAGGTTGCCTCAGCCATACATTATGTAACTCCCGGCCTGTATCGCCGATTTTGACCATCCAAACGCTGTTTTCACTTGTTTTATTGTTGTAACAGGTTAATACCTTTATAATCAACCTATAATAGGCGCATATGGAGAAGTATTAATGCTATTTATGGTAAAATAAATATTTTAGTGATGGAAACAGCTCAAATACATGCGCACAGGCAGAGGTGTCTCATACCCCTCATGCGCACTTCAGAGGTTAAAGAAGCTAAATGCGAGATCTCCAACCACCTGACGCTGATCTTTAGCAAAACCTTGGAAATCGGCGAAATACCTGATGAGTGGAAGCTTGCGAACGTAACACCAATTTAAAAAAAAGGTAGCAAATCTTTGCCTAGCAATTATCGTCCAATCAGCTTGACCTCAGTAGTATGCAAAATGATAGAAACAATAATAAGAAACAGACTCGTTAATCACTAAGAGGAAAATAATATACTAAAAGACACACAACATGGTTTTCGCAAAAAATATTTTTGCTTAACCATTCCCGCCCGGGCTGCTTTTCCAAATGACGGAGCTCGTATCCGGGTGATCTGGCTGAAAAATTACACACGTAAACAAAGGTCTATCTCCCTTAATAAAATAGCTACACTGATCAAACAAACCTCAAATTGTACTCCTTACCTTGCCGTGTAGACTGGTGTTGAGTAGAGCTCTCTACCTCAATTGGTTCCGGAGTTATGGCGATGTTAGTGGAGGTAACTTTTGGCGCGTATATGCCTAGACGCATCCGAACACTCAACTGCGGCCCTGGCTACGACGCACTGATGCACTCGTCGCCCCACCCATAATTATGCCGGGAAGCGATTTTAGTGTTTTAATTGTTTATTCTGCCATTTATTATAATTATTATGTTAGTTTCACTCAATAAAGTTATTTTTATGAGGTTATTTGTGTCCCTTTCACTTTTACTCAGTTTTATTGTTATTATAGTGTCACTTTCACTGGACTATGATAATTGATAGTGTCATTTTCACTTTTATGTATTGATAGGTAAGCTATAATATATACTTTTGTATCACTTTCACTTGTTCATATTGTTATGAAGGCACTTATTATTAGTTATTTGTGTCTCTTTCACTTTTACTTAGTTTTATTGTTATTATAGTGTCACTTTCACTGAACTATGATAATAGATAGTGTCATTTTCACTTTTCCCCCTGGGGGTTAGGGAATAGAATATGCCCCACGTGCCTTCTGCGTGTCGTAAGAGGCGACTAAAGAGGTTGGGTCGGTGGGCTTGCGACCCCCACCCGGAAAAAATATCTAAGCAAAGAAAAACGAACGAACAGCCTTGGATGCGGACGGAACCTACGTTGACGAACTACAACTGACTAAGGACATACCTTCGGACATTCTGAGAATGGCTACGTGGAATGTTAGTGGCATGAATGATGGCACAAAAGAGAGAGAGGTTCTGGAACTATTAGTGAATGCCAGGCTGGATGTATGTGGAATGACAGAGACCACATGGAAAGGTTCAGATGTGAGAGAGTGGGAGTGTGGAATGGGTGTGTGTGCTGGAGTGAGTGAAGGAACAGCGAGAGAAGGTGCATGTTTGTTTGTAAGTAGCAAATGGAAGGCATGTGTAAGAGAGTATGGGTCTGTGGGTTCAAGGATTGTGTGGGTGAGAATGAAAGTAGGAATACAAACGTGGGTGATTGTATGCGTGTATGCCCAGACAGAGGATATACTTGAAAGAAAGAAAGAGGAGTTCTGGATGAATGTGGAGGCATGCCTGGAGAAGTTTGACAAGAACGAAAGAATATTTCTGATTGGGGATATGAATGGTAAGGTGGGTGATAGGAAAGTTGAGGGAGTGGGGAGGGTGGGGGGTACCATCAGAGGTGAATGGGAATGGTAGTGCACTTGTGGATGTATGTGTGGGGAGGAGGCTGTGGATAGCCAACACCTTCATCCGTCACAGAATGATCCACAGGTACACGTGGAAACGGATGTTGACGATGAAGGATAAGACAGTGGTGGAACGAAAGTCATTGATTGATTATGTATGTGGGGATGAACGAATGAAGAAATCTGTGATGGATGCTAGGGTGTATAGGGGTATTGGAGGGGGTCTGTCTGATCATTATGAAGTGGTAACTAAGGTTAGGATACAAAAGAAGTGGGTGAGGAGAGCTGGAGGGAGGCGAGAGGAGGTTGGAATGGTGAGGAGGGTTGAGAGGTTGCAGGAGGAGGAAGTCAGGGAGGAGTACAGGAGAGCAGTGGAAAGACGACTAGGTGGGTTCGACCTGGAAGTTATGGAGGAAGTGGAGGAGATGAGTAAGGTGTTTAAGGATGAGATCTGTGCAGCATGTGAGGAGGTGTGTGGAGTGAGGAGAAGAGGGAGGGGAGTGAAAGGTACAGCATGGTGGACAGAAGAGGTAAGAATAGCTGTGGAAGAAAAGAAGAAAGCATATAGAGAGTGGTTGGGTAGTAGAGGGAATGAAGATTCCGAGAGACAGAAACGAGCGAGGTAAGTGGAGAGCAAGAGGGTGGTGAAGAGAGTAGTGAAGGAAAGCAAGAGAAGAGTAGATGAGGAATTTGGAAGGAATCTGAGTGTAAAATGGAGGGAGAGTAAGAAACTGTTCTGGAAAGAAGTCAAGAAAGTTAGGGAAGGTAGCAAGGGAAACAGTAAGGGTGTGAAAGATAAGAATGGGAGAATGCTAGCCGAGAAGCAAGAGAGAGTCGAAAGATGGAGGGAGTACTTCAGTGAGTTGTTAAATGTAAGGAATGAAGAGCCAGCAAACATAGCTGGATATGGTATGGGAGGGAGAAGAAGAGAAGTAGTGGAGGAGGTGGGGATCAGGAGGTCAGAAGTGTGGGAAACCATGAAAAGAGTGAAGTTGGGGAAAGCACCAGGAACAGATGGAGTAGGTGGGGAAATGTTGAGGTATGGTGGTGAGATAGTGATAGAATGGGTATGGAAAATGTGCAAACTAGCATGGGAGAAGGGGAGTGCACCCGATGACTGGAAGACTGGCATAATAGTCCCCCTATATAAGGGCAAAGGGGAAAGAGGAGTGTGTGGCAACCACCGAGGAATATGTCTTCTAAGCGTAGTAGGGAAGGTATACAGTAGGGTAGTGATTGAAAGAGTTAGAGTGAGAACGGAGAAATGGATAGGCGACGAGCAGGGAGGTTTTAGGAAGGGAAGAGGATGTGTAGATCAGATTTTTACCCTGAATTGTGTTGTGGAGAAGTATCTGGAGAAGAAACAAAAGGTGTATGTTGCCTTTATGGACTTGGAGAAGGCCTATGACAGAGTGGATAGAGAAGGTTTGTGGAAAGTACTTAGAATATACGTAGTAGATGGCAAGTTGCTGAAAGCAGTGAAGAGCATGTATGAGGGTGCAAAGGCAGCAGTACGTGTGGAGAGTGAGCAGAGCGAGTTCTTTGACCTGAATGTTGGTTTGAAACAGGGGTGTGTGATGTCCCCATGGTTGTTTACTGTATATATGGATGGAGTCATGAAAGAAATACTATCAAGAGCAGTGGATGTTGGTGTATCACTGAAAAGGGAGGGAATTGAGTGGAAGCTACCTATACTGCTGTTTGCGGATGATACAGTTCTGATGAGTGATAATGAATGGGAGTTGCAGGGTCTGGTAAATGAGTTTGGAACAGTGTGCGAAAAATGGAATTTGAAGGTAAATGCGGGGAAGAGCAAGGTTTTGGTCTTCGAAAGGGGTGAAGTCACAGAGTGTGAGGTGAAGCTGAACGGTCAGGCTATGGAGATCGTCAACTCTTTTAAGTATCTGGGCAGTGTGTTGAGTAAAGATGGGACTATGAATGAAGAAGTGCAGGGGAGGGTACAACAGGGGAAGAGGGTTGTAGGAACGCTAAAAGCAGTAACAAGAAATAGGGTGGTCAGTATGGAAGTGATGAAGTCCTTGCATGACAGTGTGGTAATCCCGACACTGACTTACGGAAGCGAAGCATGGCCGTTGGTTGAGAGACTCGGACCAAGAGTGAGAGCAGTGGAAATGAATTACTTAAGGAGTGCATGCGGAGTTACATGGAGGGATAGACAAACTAATGAGGAAGTAAGAAGGAGATGTGGTGTGGAAGTAGATGTGCTTGAAAGTGGGAAAAGGAACAACTTGAGATGGTTCGGCCATATGGAACGTATGGAAAGCGAAAGAATGACTAAGAGGGTGTACGAGAGCGAGGTGGAGGGACAGAGAGGGAGAAGTAGACCGAATGAGAGGTGGAAGGATGGAGTGAGGAAGTACATGAACGAAGGCGGTGCTGGTTGGGGGGAGGGGCGTCGACTGACTGGGGACAGAGGTGAATGGGGGCGGTTCATTCGTGGCCACACCTTCGTGGATCACGGCGTCAGGCAATAGATAGATAGATAGATTTTCACTTTTATGTATTGCTAGGTAAGCTATAATATATATTTTAGTGTCACTTTAACTTGTTCATATTGCTATGAAGGCACTTATTAATTATTAGTTATTTATATCTCTTTCACTTTTACTCAGTTTTATTATTATTATATTGTCACTTTCACTGGACTAGGATAATTGATAGTGTCATTTTCACTTATTTATTGTTAGGAAAGCTATAGTGTCACTTTCACTTGTTCATATTGTTATGAAGGCACTTAATTATTAGTTATTTGTGTCTCTTTCACTTTTACTCATTATTTTTCATTATTATTAGCATACATTTTAGAGTGTCACTTTCACTGTCAGTGTCACAGGCACTTCAATATTGGACTAGAGTGTGAAAGTTGTTAAAGCACCGTCCAGCGCACAGTGCCACTTCACACTCTAGGCATTCACATGTGTTTTTTGTTACTTTATGGGGTCTGCGGGTTGTGTGGCAACAGACATGGCACCTCTTCTGCTTCTTGGCAGCACCACCTGGTACTTTGGAAGGAAGGGAGTTGAGCTGGTGCCTCCTGAAATAGTCTGCACATGCTGTGCGGTCCAGCCGGCCTGGTCCTTGTAGTGGTCTCTCGGCTGTAGCATGTTTGTCTATGAGCTCAAGTATCACCTGCTTGTGGAACTTGCGCAGGGACTTGTACTTCTTGACTCCTGGAGTCCTCAGACGGTAGATATTGTAGGCATTGAGGGCTGACATATCTACCATATGCAGAATAAACTTCTTGTACCACCTGCAAGATGTTCGCAGGCAGTTGATGAAGCCCATCTGCATGTCGGACTTATCGATGAGACACATATTCAGGTTGTAATCCAGAACAGCAGCTGGTTTCTGGACAATGTTTTTGGTCTTCCTGTCCACCTTCCCTGTGGCGACCATCTCTGCCTTGTGGCATGTGGTGAGGAGGTTGATCTTCCGCTGGTCATGCCAGTGGATAGAGAGGATGGGGCCACTCTTCCTGTGGAAGATATCCGTCTTCTTGGTCATGGTTGGGTATGTTGGTATGTCCTTCTTGTTGCCCTTGAGTTTCCCGATAGTTCCGGTATTGCGGTCATGGAGGTACTTGGTGAGGATTGGCGACGTATAGTAGTTGTCTGTATACAGGATGTGGTTCTTGTGGAAGTGTTTCTCCATCATCTTCTGTACGACAGCCCCGCCAAATCCAATGTCGGGGTGTTACGATCCAGGTTCTCAAAGACACAGGGCTCTTCAACATTGGACTAGATAATGGCAAAATGCAACAACGGTAACACTAGATCCAACCCCCCTGCCTTAAGGTTAAACACTGGAAAACAAAACACCATTACCGCCCTGAGTCGTGCCTGGACCACGAGGTATCCTATGACTCGGTAACTGGTGCACACACACTAGGCTGACGCTCGATGAAACAGCCTATTCTCAAACAGTAAAAGATTACTCGTTTAGGTTACACAAAGAAAAGATAAGTAACGTGATTTATTAACGTTACGGTAGATACTCAAATAACTGGCACTCCTGTATTAAAGAAAGTGCAATGCTAGTCCTGCAACATCAACTGGAAACTTCTGAAATAAGTCTGATGCTGGGAAGATGTTCGTAAAGAATCTTGAACAATTATAATGCAGAATACGGGTCACAATAAATGCTAGGACATATAGTAATAATAGGCAGGCGAATAATAAAGACTGCGCAAAGGTAGTAATGCTCGACAACTAAAGAAATGCTTCGTGACACAACGCAACAGCCTACTAGGGTTGTGCAACTCAACAACAACCTCGGCTCAAAAGTGCAGTGAATAATAATGTGGCATACATATAATAATGGGGGCTTATCTCTAACCAGTGTCTGCTCAGTTAATAAAGTCTACCTGGGGTATCAAGGCAGGGCAACAATGGGCGAGCATGCGGCTCGTAGCCTAACGTTGTCCGAAGGTGGTATAATGAAGATTACGTTATATGACGGGGATGCTCTCTTGATAAATCTAGGTCTCTAGTACCTAGTTCTATCCTGGCGATCCCTCAGAAGTCAACACAAAGAGGCAGCACTATGTTGTGAGGGATAGGCTATGGCCCTCTCACACCACAGTGCTGTGCTCGCAAAGTAAACCCACCCGAAGACAACCTAGGCTCCCACCGTACCTGTCGATGTCGTGCAGGGCTTAGCTAACACTGCACACATCGGAGACAACGACACAGTAACCTTACCCCTAGTCTAGCTTTAAATAACTAAGCAGAATCACTCAACACCCTGCCAGGGAGACCTATACCGGTCTACAACCTTCCCGAGAGAGGACACACACGGAAAAGTCCGTCTCTCCAAACCTCATTAAAGCCTAATACATAGAAATATCTGAGAGCTTCGCGTACAATACGACTGGCCGACGGTGAACGTCTATGCTGAAACCAGAAGGGATGTTGAGTTTAATAAAGATTAGAGAATGAGAAAGGAAAAGTCGAGAGAGAGAATAGTATGCAAAGTGGCGAGTATGGGGGACAGAATTGCAAAGGATGTAGACGATACGCGTGTCAGGCCAGCTCTGAGCTTGGTAAAAAACCATGAGGCCGCGACGGGAAGGGACTAGTTGACCACCCGGCCGCCAACGCCGTCAGCGCTCAAGCGAGCCGCGTCACAGCCCACCCCCCGCTGCCAGGTGTACTCCCTCACCCGCTCTCGCTCGCCTCCCACACAAGCAACATTTATATTATAGCGAATATAAAATATAAGGCGCGGTCACAGACCAAAACAAAGATCACTTCTAGACTGTCTGTGGCAACACGACACTAACGAAATAAAGCAGATCATTCTAGGACAACTGTAGCCCATCCCCCCATCCTGGCGAGCGCTAGCGAGCTGCAATGCCCCACGCAACCATTCTGCTAACGCCGGGAGGCGTCACACCCCCCCCAAGATATGGGACACTCAACCATGAGCCCATATCTGAACAGGCAGAATGTCGCTAGAATCTGTCACTCCTAACCACTCTGCTACTCATGGAATGCAAGCTCAGTCTCCAAAAAAAAAAATACAACCACATTTTATATATAAATAAATCTTATCACCCTTCCCAAACATAATACATTAATTCATAACATTGTGCTCCCAGAGCGAGCTTTAAGAAGCACAGCCTACTGAGAGAAAATCATCTGCACTCAGTACTCAGCTACAATATTATCTTAAAATTAATTATTAAAAAGAAAGAGTTTTTATTTAATTTTTCATACTTTATTTTAATGTTGTTTTTGGCGGCTACTATAGATGTAGCCTAATTTTCGTCTAATCAAAGCTAACAACTCCTGCCCTGCGACCCTACGCTGATGCTACACACGCGAGCCAACAACCACCAGCGCAAAAATACACCGCGAGCCAAGACAGGAGGCTATACCAACATACTGTGGTAGCCTACCCCGGATCCTCCACCCGCGACAGACACTGACTGAACAGCGAGGGTTCTCCTGCAAACAAAGCCAAAACATTATCAGTGCCCCCAGCATGCCACACATCCAACTTGTGTTCCGGCAGCACAACAACACCTGGCACTGACAAACTGCCCAGCTCATCGCAAAACTGGCACTTCTCTTCGCTCTTCCCGGCAACGGGGCCTGCCAATAACCCTTCACTAGTTCTACCTTCGTGATGAGCGAGGCAGCCCCGAAGCGGTCTATGGTGTCGTCAACTCTGGGTAATGGATAGGCGTCTGTCAGGGATAATGCTTCCACACTCTTGCAATCAACATACACACGGACTCTGCCACCAAACTCAGGCTGCAAAGCCACTGGCAACGACCACTCACGACATCCCTCATCCCTCAGACCCCCTCTCCACACGCTGTCCAGCTCCGCCTTCACAACAGGCTGTCGAGCAGGACTCACACGGTAGGGAACCAACTCGAGCCCTGCACTGTCTCCAGCCTCCGTGTCGGACGCCACCCCGCACATCAGGCCTGGAGAAGCAACAAACACGCGGACGGACCGCCACAGCCCAGCAAACAACTCCTCTTGTCGCTCAGGAACAAGAGGTTGCAACCTATCTCGCCGAACAACATGCCCAGCGCCCTCCCACATCTCCTTCACCATGTGGAGAGGGCCCATCACCCGATGCCCGAAAACAAGCTCATTCGGACTGAAACCGAGACTCTCTCCAGGCATCTCTCCTGCCACGAACAAAACATACGGCAGACCAAGGTCCCAATCCCTTTCGCTCTCTGCGCAATAACATCGAAGCACGCCCCTCAGCGTGGCGTGCCACCTCTCCAACACCCCCTGACTCTCCGGGTGATATGCAGAAGAGACGACAGTGCTGATGCCATGCTGAATCATAGTTTGTTTGAACAGATTAGATGTAACACTAGAACCTTTGTCCGATTGCACCTCCTGCGGGTAACCATACCGCGAGCAATACCAGAGCAGGTTCCGGACAACAGTTTTCGCCGTGCCATTTCTCATTGGATATGCATCAGGATAACGAGTGGCCACATCCATGATAGTTACTAGAAATTTATTACTGGCACTAGTAGGGGGTAGGGGTCCGACCATATCAATGATGACCTTACTGAAGGGCGGTCCACTGACAGGAATGGGGTGCAACGGGGCTCTCGGAATTGTTTGGTTAGGTTTTCCAACCCTCTGGCACGTATGACACCTTGCTATCCAGGTTACCACCTGCCCCTTCAACCCCGGCCACCAAAACAATTTTTCTAAAGCCGCCACCGTTTTTCTCACCCCTAGATGTCCTGCCAGTGGTATGTCATGCGCCAACCTCAGTAGGCTATCTCTGCACTCCCGTGGCACCACCAACTGGTCCACTACTCCGGACCCCTCTTGCCAACTACGTTTAGGGTCTTGAAAACGCCTATAGAGGATGCCTTCTAAATAAAAAAAATCTCCTGGCTGTGCATCGCCGTCCTCGTCGAGCTCTACAGCTCCATTAGCACACGTTTGTAGCTCAGGGTCCTCTAGTTGCAACCGACGTATATCTGCGGGTGCCAAGCGATCTAACTGCTCCCGGAGCAATGCATGACCTTCCCCGATACTGGGCTGCTCCCTCTGTCTCTCTCGATGTACATAACGTTGCTGTCGTGGAGACTCGTCATGCCCAGCCTCGTCACTCTCGATGACAGGCCCAGGGGCTACTCCAGAATTAAGTAATGGTGCTAATACTGAATCACCCAGGAGAGCCGCCGAGTCAAAACTCTTAAAACCAACTCCAGCTTTAGCCTCCTCCTGTTGATCGTTCCTCCGCTGGTCTGAAGACGGAGGACTAGGCTTTGACACTTTAGCTGCCCGAGCTCGGGTGACAACACACGCCATGGGTTGTGTCTGGCACCGCTCGACCCACTCTTGCTCTTCCCTACTCACGTCGGCCGGCCTCTCGGCAACGACTAAGGGTAGAACCTCAGAAGCGGGCATTGTAAAGTCGTTGCCGAGAAGAAGGTCGACGCCCTCCACTGGCAGTTTCTCCACAATCCCGACATCCAATTCACGTGCCACACCATCCACCTCCAACTCCAACCGCACCAGCGGGTATGACCGAGTTGCATTAATACCCTGCACCACCACCACCCGAGCCGCGTTTATAGGGTAGCCAGTCAAGTTTTTCATCAGAGTCTGGGAAGCACCTGTATCACGCAAGACCTCTACTCCATGCTTGCGCCCCGCCCACATCACGCAACCCCACCCTCTATGGTCGCAAAAAACATCCTGAGCAGGGTTCGAGCCTCCCAGGTGCTTCTGCATTGGCTGTGCCTCAGCCTCTGACGAACTGCCCCGGGCAAACTCAGATGACTTCGGAGACACACCAATATTGCAGGCCAAAGACACAGCTGCTGTAGGTGGTTTGCTAGGACAGACTCTTGCAAAGTGCCCCTTTTCATGACAATGATAACACTCCAACTCCCCTTTGGGCTTCCCTTGGTACTGGGAAGGGCCCGGCCCTTTCCTAAATGGGACGGTGCTAGTCTTGTGGTCAGTCTTGGTATCATGGCTCTTGTACTTGTTTGCATAAGGTATATCACTAACTCGGGGGGGTGGGGCGTCACGCCCCTTGTTACCTGCCTCACTACGCTGGGCAAACCCGCACCCACGAATTAGTGATAGCCGGAGGTCAGCCATCTCAGCTGCCTCCTGTAGAGTTTTTGGTTGCTTTTCTTTAAGGTTTAACGTCAGGTCGCCGCCCGTGCATTTGAAAAACTGCTCTAAAAGCACCAACTGTTTAATGTCGTCAAACGTAGTACCTTTCTCCGACCTCAGCCAATTCCCAAAAGCATCGGACAGCTCCCGGGCATGCTCCAAAAAGGTGCTCTCCCGACCCCTGGTAACACCCCGGAACTTCAACCTGTACGTCTCTGGTTGTAGTTCGTATGCTCTCAGGACAGCCTCCTTGAGTTCCTCATAGATAATACAAGACTCTATAGCCAACGCATCGTAGGCTTCAAGACCCTTGCCTATTAATCTAGAGGATACAAGTGCTGCCCATTTATTCTCTGGCCACTGGTGTTCCTGGCACTTCTTCTCAAAGCGTGTGAAAAATTCTGTTACACCACTCTCATCAAACACCGGAACCAGTTTCAATAAGTGCGAGAGAGACTGCTCATGCACACAGTTACCAGCCCCAAGTCGCTGTCCCGTTGTCTCTACTCGCGACTTCTCTACGTCCATGTCGGCACAGTACCTAGTCGACTCAGCTTGAATTTTTGCTAGCTCTATGTGCTCATGACTGATAGTTTTTCTCTCTTCTATCTTGGCTAATTCTATTTGCTGCTGGAGCTCACATGCCCTTTGTTGCTGCTGAAGCTTAGCTAATTCGAGCTGAAGCAATAATTCTGGAGTTAACCCTTGAGGAGGTGAAGGTGCTACAATGTTTGAAATTACTGGTGGTCCCCCCAGGGGCAACCCTCCATGCCAGTCACCACCCAACTGCGGAAGCGTACCCGGGGTCGGCAAACTACTGGGATGGCTGGGAGTCGAGTGTAGGGGAAGCATGGCCGAAGGGCTCTGAGCACTCAACCCATCTCGCTCACCAGTCACCCTGCCCAGTACACACGTTATCAAGTTATCCCTGGTCATGCTGCTAGTAACCGCATGACCGATAGCTGTGGCCAGGCATTGCAGACCGTACCGATCCATACCCTCCAACCGCTCGGCAGTAACAGGCCATTGCAAAAATATCCTAGCATCCTCCTCACAGTTCACCCGATTAACCCTTTCATCATGCTGCTGTTCCTCAGTTTCGACATTACGTACTGTGTCTCCATTCTCCTCTGATCCGGTATAAGACATGATGCTCTCAAAAATTTCTCTCCACAATATTCAGAAAAGAAGTACCCCAAACTCTTATGTAGCACTATTCACTTGCCAAAAATGTCTGAAGACTCTCAAGTGCTATACTACTTTGCCAAAAAAAAAAAATAACGTGCCCACTATATTCCTCAATAAAACAAATGACCACAACAATCCTGCAATTATCTCTTAGTTCACAAGATCCTGAGCTAGGTCACCATTTGTTACGATCCAGGTTCTCAAAGACACAGGGCTCTTCAACATTGGACTAGATAATGGCAAAATGCAACAACGGTAACACTAGATCCAACCCCTGCCTTAAACACTGGAAAACAAAACACCATTACCGCCCTGAGTCGTGCCTGGACCACGAGATATCCTATGACTCGGTAACTGGTGCACAGACACTAGGCTGACGCTCGATGAAACAGCCTATTCTCAAACAGTAAAAGATTACTCGTTTAGGTTACACAACGAAAAGATAAGTAACGTGATTATTTAACGTTACGGTAGATACTCAAATAACTGGCACTCCTGTATTAAAGAAAGTGCAATGCTAGTCCTGCAACATCAACTGGAAACTTCTGAAATAAGTCTGATGCTGGGAAGATGTTCGTAAAGAATCTTGAACAATTATAATGCAGAATACGGGTCACAATAAATACTAGGACATATAGTAATAATAGGCAGGCGAATAATAAAGACTGCGCAAAGGTAGTAATGCTCGACAACTAAAGAAATGCTTCGTGACACAACGCAACAGCCTACTAGGGTTGTGCAACTCAACAACAACCTCGGCTCAAAAGTGCAGTGAATAATAATGTGGCATACATATAATAATGGGGGCTTATCTCTAACCAGTGTCTGCTCGGTTAATAAAGTCTAGCTGGGGTATCAAGGCAGGGCAACAATGGGCGAGCATGCGGCTCGTAGCCTAACGTTGTCCGAAGGTGGTATAATGAAGATTACGTTATATGACGGGGATGCTCTCTTGATAAATCTAGGTCTCTAGTACCTAGTTCTATCCTGGCGATCCCTCAGAAGTCAACACAAAGAGGCAGCACTATGTTGTGAGGGATAGGCTATGGCCCTCTCACACCACAGTGCTGTGCTCGCAAAGTAAACCCACCCGAAGACAACCTAGGCTCCCACAGTACCTGTCGATGTCGTGCAGGGCTTAGCTAACACTGCACACATCGGAGACAACGACACAGTAACCTTACCCCTAGTCTAGCTTTAAATAACTAAGCAGAATCACTCAACACCCTGCCAGGGAGACATATACCGGTCTACAACCTTCCCGAGAGAGGACACACGCGGAAAAGTCCGTCTCTCCAAACCTCATTAAAGCCTAATACATAGAAATATCTGAGAGCTTCGCGTACAATACGACTGGCCGACGGTGAACGTCTATGCTGAAACCAGAAGGGATGTTGAGTTTAATAAAGATTAGAGAATGAGAAAGGAGAAGTCGAGAGAGAGAAATAGTATGCAAAGTGGCGAATATGGGGGACAGAATTGCAAAGGATGTAGACGATACGCGTGTCAGGCCAGCTCTGAATTTGGTAAAAAACCATGAGGCCGCGACGGGAAGAGACTAGTTGACCACCCGGCCGCCAACGCCGTCAGCGCTCAAGCGAGCCGCGTCACAGCCTACCCCCCGCTGCCAGGTGTACTCCCTCACCCGCTCTCGCTCGCCTCCCACACAAGCAACATTTATATTATAGCGAATATAAAATATAAGGCGCGGTCACAGACCTAAACAAAGATCACTTCTAGACTGTCTGTGGCAACACGACACTAACGAAATAAAGCAGATCATTCTAGGACAACTGTAGCCCATCCCCCCATCCTGGCGAGCGCTAGCGAGCTGCAATGCCCCACGCAACCATTCTGGTAACGCCGGGAGGCGTCACAGGGGTCAGTCTCAATTTCGCCACCACTGCCGCTGTAGACTACAAAGTCCAGCACATACCCCGTCTTACAGTCGCAGAGGACGAAGAGCTTGATGCCGAAGCGGTGTCTCTTCGACGGGATGTACTGTCTGAAATGCAGCCTACCGCGGAACAGGACCAGAGACTCGTCGAGGCACATCTTCTGAAATGGAATCAGGTAGGTGGTAAACCGATGACGTATCATGTCATGCAGCTTCCTGATTTTCCATAGTGGGTCGGGAAGGTGGACATGCATGTTGTTAGTCAGATGGAGATACGAGAGGATATCAAAATACCTGTCCCTGGACATGTACTTCCCGAACGCTGGAGTTGTGATGAGGTCAGCAGTTATCCAATAATCAGCCAGTGTGTGCTTCCTGATGTGTGCCATCAGCATTGTTAGTGCCAGAAACACATACAGTTCTGCCACAGTGACAGCTCGCCATGCTACCATCTTGGCACTGGTCTTCTTGCCAAGAAAGTTAGCACAGATGTCATGGTGATTATTGGTCTCCTCGACGAGGTATTCCATGACTTCGTTGTTGTAGAAGCCACAGAATAGTTCACTGGGGGTGGCATCTGGGCCACAGGGATATGCCGCAGTCACCCCTCAGCCAATCTGCTACTCGTCAAAGGCAGGACAATCTGGCTCAAAATCGACCCCATCTGTCCAGACAAACAAGTCAGATTAGCGCGCACACGCAGGCACACGCTCTTGCCCACGCGGACGCCCCCACCGCCCACGCCCACGCCCAGGGGCAGCGGCGTCGGCATGCTGAGCCGCACGCCCACGACCTCGCCCTTGAACTCGTCGTGTTGGAATTTCCTCCTCTTCCACATCCTCTTCGTCGTCCTCCTCCTCCTCAGGTGACATCAGGTCATCTGGGGCAATGTTGGGGTCTTCAACATCTTCGTGGGACAATTCCGGCGAAGAAATGACCAGGCGTCAGTGGCGGGGGGGGCGGGAGGCTGCGGGAGGTGGAACAATGGGAGCGACAGCCTCGGGAGTTGGGCTCCTTTTGCGGTGAGTTGAGGGCTTCTCCGCTCCAAATAATGCTCTCCTATGAGATGGCACACTGTGGGAGGACAATGCCGCACCACTAGTACCACTTGAAGAGGCCCTTTGTTCAACCTGAGGGCGAAATGAAGCCGAGGGCTGTGGGTGACCAGCGCGGCGTCCCGGGTCAAGGCATCGGGCCAAAGGAATGCGGGTGGTTGCTAGACCAGGGTCGGTGTCACTATCACTATCACTATCATCGCCTTTCCTAGCTTTTTTCTGCTGCCCTGCGTGCTTTCTTGGCTGCACTTTTCACCAATGTTTGCTTATAAAAGTATTTGCCCACTTTCAAGGGTGTACGGGCAGGCAAAGGGGAAGGGGAAGTTCCCGGGGTAGGCCTAGGCTGACCAAGCAATGGTGGCAGGGTAGGCCTAGACCTAGGGTCAAGCACACTGAGAAGTTCAACTTCACCTTCATTCACCACTTCCACATCAGGATCATCACTACTGTCTCCTCCCTCAAATAAGTCAACATTGTCATCACCCTCAAACCCCACAAAATCATCGTCTTCACTCGCACTAGTAAATTGTTCTTTATCGATCAAGCTTTCGTGGCGAAAGCTTTCTTCGATGGCAAAAAGTTCTCTATAGCACTGTCACTCAATAAAACCTTTGTTTTTTTACGTCGTGGCATTTTCTCGCTTGCAACAGGCGTCGACGTAGCTAGCGGAGTAGCAGTGGAGCGCACCTGTACAATCTGAAAGTTTGCAGATGACACAAAAATTGCAAATACCGTACTGACAAATGAACATGTTGAAGATATGCAAAACAATCTAAACAAGCTTTCACAATGGGCTAGAATCTGGGAAATGTGCTTCAAATGAAGATAAGTGTAAAGTACTTCATATCGGATACAGCAATGAAAAAGCAGACTATTCGATGATGGCACTCAGCTAACGCGTGTAGACAGAGAAACCGAATTAGGAGTAATAATATCCAGTAACTTAAAACCAAGTCAACATTGTGCTGAAGTTGTTCAGAAGGCAAACAAAATCATAGGTTTCATAGGTAGATCATTTGAACATAAATCAAAAGACATTTTCCTCACCCTTTACAATTCCGCCAACTTTTGGAATACTGGGTTCAGTTCTGTTGCCCTTACTATAAAAAAGATATAGACAAATTAGAACGAGATCAACGTAGAGTCTCCAGGATGATACCCTGTCTTCGGAACAAACCATACGAGGAACGTCTTAAAGAACTAAATTTATATCCATTAACCAATCGCAGATTGAGAGGTGACTTTATTCAAGTTTTCAAGATCATTAAAGGCATCGATAACATGAATTATAATAAATATTTTACGATTGACCGATCAAACTACACGCGGAGAAATGGGAAAAATCATTGGTAAATCATTCAACTGTAACGAATCCAAGAATTTCTTCTTCAATCAAGTCGTCAACTTGTGGAATGGGCTTCCCCGAGATGTCATAGACTGCAACACCGTTAATTCCTTCAAAGCTTTCCTAGACAAGCACCTGACCCTGAACCCAATGTTGACTGCATGTAATTGAATAAATATTTTCTTTAGTAGTGTTTGTTCAATAACCTAATAGCTCTTAATATAATTTCCCCTGTCAAGAATTAAGCCTCAGGGCAGCACTTCCTTCTCACATCTTTCCCACATTCTCTCCGAAATACTGTTGCAACACTTGCAACCGCAGTGTTTTGGAGGGCAATTAACCTCGAGGGATCGCATGCCTGTTGTTGCTTCTTTGCCTTTGTACTCCTTATACATATTTGTTTCCTATATTTTAAGCAATGCATATTTCCAAAATACTCTCAGTGGCGATGAATACTATTGATACTTATAATAGCAGATAACGGCGTGTAACAAATGTTGAGCTGACGAGACGTTTAGGTATAAAGAGTATTAGCGAGGTGATGCATACAAGTAGACTGGGATGGTATGGACATGTGGAGAGAATGGATGAACAAAATTGGGTGAAAAAATGCAGGTCAGTAATTGTGGAGCGAGCTGCACCAAGGGGTGGACCGAGGAAGACCTGGGATCGGACTATACGTGCCAGTCTCAAATCCAAGAACTTGACAAGTGAAGCAGCCCTTAACCCGTGGAGCCCCGGCTAGTTTTGTAATGTTTGTTCACCAGAACCCGGCCGGTTTTCAAAAAACGGTTTTATTCCAGAAACAATAGCGAATGGGTTAGGAATGAAGGAAAAACCACGAAAAACCGCTCAAAAAGCTTAAAGAATGGTACTACAGAGCCCCCGAAAACGTATTTTACAAGAGTAAAAAATTGAAGACAATTACCCCAAAAAACCAGGTTATTGCGCGCTCACGCGCACGCACGTGGACTTTGAGAGTTTTCAACCATCGGCACGGTTGCGTGGGATACGTACACAGTTCCCATACAAATCTGAGCCCTCTTGAGAGGCTACACCTGAGGTTACGGTCGGCGCAATTAGGGTGCCGCGTCAGACGCGTCGCTGGGGCTGTGCGTTACATACATCGCCGACGCGTCAGACGCGTCGCTGGGGCTGTACGGGTTAACAGGGTTGCCTGGAATGCCGCCATGAGGACAAGATACTGAAACTGCACGTATGTGTGGAATGTGTGGAACACTCAGTCTTAAAACGTTATGTATGTATGTATGTATTGTGAGAATATTGGTTTAAGCTTTCAGAGTGTATGTACACAATGATATTGACAGTCAATATGAATTGATCCTAAAGAATTATGGATAAAGTTATCAAGATCAAAGTCATCGGAAAATATATCAGTACTATAATCAAATGCTGTATAGCACATACTACGAAGTTTATCCAGCGTGAAGGTCAAGGGTACTTTATATGTAGCTTATCATTTATTTGAAAATTATTTTAAATTAATAAAATATACATTTATTGATGTTTTTGCATACCATGCTCCTCTCTTTCCCGCTCTCTCTCTCTCTCTCTCTCTCTCTCTCTCTCTCTCTCTCTCTCTCTCTCTCTCTCCATCAAATTTCCTCTCTCTTTCACTCACACACCCTCCCTCCCTCCCTCCCTACGCACCTACCTTCCATCCAATTTCCTCCGTAGCACCTCACCTACTGGCACTGCTCAAGGCAAATCAGGAGAGGAGGAAGGTGAGTGGTGGGAAGGAGCGGAAGAGAGATGTATTGTGCCTGTCTGTATGTCTACCTGTCTATGTACCTGTCTGTTTGTCTACCTGTCTGACTGTCTATGTCCCTATCTACCTGTTTTTTTGTTCTATTTGAGTGGAGGAGACAAAAGGCAGGACTGCCTGTATCGAGTGAGGCACTCGATGAAAGAGTGACAGGGCCAACATCATGGGACGTTCGAGCCAAAATGCCTGGACACACGGAGTTTGAAGCAATTTAAGTCATAGGAAGAGGTCAAGACTGATTCTGGGAGAGAGTTCCAGAGCTCAGTAGTTGAATAGAAGAAAGACTGAGAATAACGTTTCACTCTTGGATTGGAGAGCGGCAAATAATAGGGGTGAGATTGTGTTGCAAGACGGGTTCCACGTATCCTACGTAGAGGAGGTGGTATACATTGGGAAAGCTCTGAGGAACACTGATTATTGTAGTAGCAATAGAATAGCGAGAGAGATGCAACATTGCGGCGAAGAGAGAGAGATTGAAGAGAGTTGGTGAGTGGACGAGAGTTAATGATACGAAAGGCCTTCCTTTCTACTTTGTCTAGGAGTGCGGCGTGAGAGGATCCTCCCCACACATGTGAACAAATGTACCTGTCTGTCCGTCTACCTGTCTATGTGCCTGTCTATGTACCAATCTGTCTGTCTACCAGTCTATGTAACTGTACGTCTGTCTACCTGTTTATGTACCTATCTATCTACCTGTCTATGCACCTGTCTGCCTATCTACCTGTCTGTCTATCAACCTGTCTGTCTGTCTACCTGTCTTTATACCTGTCTATGTGCCTGTCTGTCTGTCTACCTGTATGTCTGTATATCTGCCTATGTACCTGTCTGTCTGTCTACCTGTCTATGTACCTGTCTGTCCACCTGTCTATGTACCGGTATGTCTGTCTACCTGTCTGTCCTGTCTACCTGTCTATGTACGTGTCTGTCTGTCTACTTGTCTATGTACCTGCCTGTCTGTGTATCTGTCTATGTACCTGTCTGTCTGTCTACCTGTCTATGTACCTGTATGTCTGTCTATCTGTCTATGTACCTGTATGTCTGTCTACCTGTCTATGTGTCCACCTGTCTACCACCCTAACAACCCCTCCCCCTGGTTATCTCATATCGTTGACAAAGTGCACCACGATATGAAACCCAATGACACTCTTGCTGATACTGTTGTTGTCTGTCTTGCTATGTTGGTGCTTTTGTTGTTGTTATTTTCGTTTTTTTTTAATTATTGTCAATATGATTGTTATTTTGTTTTTGTATTTCTAGTCTGGCTATAGTACTACAACTACTACTACAACTTCTATGTTACGACCGGGACTACAAATAAAACAAGGGCACTCAATGATTGGACTAGTAATAGGGCACTATGCAACAACGGTACGCTAGATCCAAACCCTCGAACTTATATACCGGCGAACAAAACACCTATACCCTCCAGGGTTAATCTGCGATAACGGGGTATCCTTAACTGGGCATAAATGTACTCTACTTCAGGCTAACCGGCACTGGTATAGCCTGATAACAAACACGATGCAAGTTACGTTAAAATGCATAAAGAGGAATCTATGGAAAGATCAATTAAATCACTGCAAGATTTAATACAATAAAAAGATGCTTCAATACAGTTACGGTACTCTAAACAACAATAAACTCTTCACTCCTATCTGAAAGAAAGTGAAGTATAGTCCTACAGCATAGACCTGGAAACTTCTGAAGAAAGTCTGATGCTCATAAGATGCTCGTATTAGAACTATATAAAGGCAGGAGGCAGGACACCACACGTGTAAATCGAATACACTAAAAGATAGGACATATAATGTTAACTGACACGAGAATACTATAAATGTGCAACGGTAGCAATGCTCGACACTAAAAGAAGTACTTCCTCATCAACGAAACAGTCTGCTATGGTTGTGCGGCTCAGCAACAACCTAGACTAATAAATGCTGTGAATAATAATGCGCACATATCAAAGAGCTTATATTAAATACTAACAAGTGTCTACTCGATTAATAATGTCTAGCTGGGATACTCTAGGTAAGGAACTGGGGTTGAGCAAGACAGGCTCGTAGCCTAGCGATGTCCTTAAGACTGCATCCTTTAAGTTACGTTAATTGACTAGGGGGCTCTCTCGATAGATCCAGATCACAAGTATCTGGTTCTATCCTGGCGACCCTCTAACGACAAGCAAAGAGGCAGCAAAGTGTGGAACTGGTACAGGCCAAAACCCTCAGTCAACACAATGCTGCACTCGCAAAGGACGCAACCGAAAAGACAACCCAGGCTACCTAAGGACCGGTCGAAGTCGTGTAGGTATAAGCAAACTGTACACACATCGGAGACAACGACTACAGTTACCTTATCCCAGTATAGCATTAAATAAAAGAGCAGAAATACTAAATCAATAATGGAGACACACAAAGTTCTTAACCTATACTAACTAAGAACCCTCAAACCTATTCTAAGTACATGTAAATATCTCTGAGGACGGCGCATGCAATACAATGGGCCAGCTATGAAAACCGTATGCAGAACCCAAGGGGAGTGTTGTGCAGTTGATAAAGGTTAGAGTATGGAAAGAGAGAATCGAGTGAGAGAAACAGTGATAAAGGTGGTCATCGGGAGAGAGTATGCAAAGGGATGTTAGAAGCACGCGCGCCAAGCCTGTCCTGACGAGGACAGCTCCTGTGGACCCTCATGGAGGAGGTAAGTTACACAGGAGCCCGCAAAGGCGCGATGGTCGGCCAATCACGGGCCGAGACGTCACAAGACAGCAGGCGCCACAGGACACAGCCAGACACGCCGTCCAATGGCGAGCGAGAGGCAGGAATGCACCATACATACAGACACTTACTACACACTCAGCAACAGAAAGCAAAGAGTAGTCATAAACGGTAAGGCATCTAAATGGACCAATGTAAGTAGCGGGGTACCCCAGGGATCGGTACTAGGACCAATTCTCTTTCTAATTTACATCAACGACATAGATGAGGGTCTCACCTGTACAATCTCAAAATTTGCTGACGATGCAAAAATTGCAAATAGCGTACTCTCAAAAGAACAAGTTGATGATATGCAACACAATCTAGATAAATTGTCATGTTGGGCCCAAATTTGGCAAATGAGTTTCAATGCGGATAAATGTAAAGTACTACATGTCGGATACCTAAATGAGTAAGCAAACTATTCGATGAATGGCACTCAGCTTAAGAATGTAAACAGAGAAACCGATCTGGGAGTAACAATATCGAGTAACCTAAAACCGAGTCAACAATGTTCAGAAGTTGTTAAGAAGGCAAACAAAATAATTGGCTTTATAGGCAGGTCATTTGAGCATAAATCCAAAGAAGTTATCCTAACCCTTTACAATTCCTTAGTCCGCCCTCTTCTGGAATACTGCGTTCAATCCTGGTGCCCTTATTACCAAAAAGATATAAACAAGCTAGAACGAGTTCAACGTACAGTTACCAAAATGATACCTAGCCTAAAGAACAAACCATACGAAGAGCGTCTTAGAGAATTAAATCTATTTCCTTTAACCCAGCGCAGATTAAGAGGTGACTTAATTCAAGTGTTCAAAATCATCAAAGGCATCGACAATATGAACTGTAGTAAGTACTTCACTATCGACCAATCTAATTACACGCGGGGAAACGGTTGCAAAATTATTGGTAAATCTTTTAACTCGCATGAATCTAAGAATTTCTTCTTCAATCGAGTTGTCAACTTGTGAAATGGGCTTCCCCGAAACGTTATAGACTGCATCACCATTGATTCATTTAAACTCCGCCTAGACAAATATCTCTCATCAAACCCGCGACTGACTGCGTTTGTAAATTAATAACTTTATTTTATCCCCCCCTCAGTTACTAACCCCTCTGTCCTCTACTAACTTCCTAATCCTGCCACGGACATTAGTTCCAGGGCAGTAATTCCCTTTCCAATGTTCCCTTACCCACTCTGAACCACTGTTTGGACACTTGATCTTCAGTGTTTTGGAGGACAAGCAACCTAGAAGGGTCACTAGATCTGTTGTTGCTTGATTTCCTTTGTACTCCTTTATACTCCTTTGTACCTCCTCGCTTTGAAAGTCTTTCTCATTCCCACGCTGGTACTATTATCACTACTGTTGATATAAAATATAACCCACTGTCACAGACGAAAACAAAGACCACCACTGGACTGTCTGTTACAATGTGATTACTAGGAAAGAAAGAACAACATTCTCTGATAACTGTAGCCCATTTCGATGTCCCTGGCGGGCGCTAGTGGCCAACGAGAGGCGATTCTGCCAACGCTGGTAGACAGCACACCCCGCCCAAGATATGGGACGCTCAACATTAGGCGAGCACCATATCTGACAAGGCAGAATGCCGACAAGACCCGCCACACCTAGCCACTCCACCAGAGATGAAATGCAAAGCTCAATAAATAAAACAACATATTAGCATAAAGAAAATCTTACAACCCCTCCAAAACACAATAGCATAATTTAGCCTGCTATGCTCCCTGAGCGAGCTTCACAGAGCCCAGCCTACTAAGTGAAAGACAGGTTCAACTTAGGACTATAGCTATAACATTGGCAACTTACAATTAACTATCAAAAAGAAAGAGTTTTTTTACGTGATTGTTTATTTAATTTTAATGTTGTTTTTGATGGCTGCTCTACAGGGGCAAGCCTGGTTTTACTCCACTCAAACCCACACACCTGTGGTGATCTACGCCTGATCCTCCACCCTCGACAAACAGTCTGCAATCACATTCTCACAACCGGCAATATGGCGAATGTCTAGATTGTATTCTTGCAACATGAGTGACCAACGTGTCAGCCTCATATTCCGGTTGTGGAATTGGTTCAGAAATTTAAGAGGGTGGTGGTCGGTGTAAATCACCACGACTGGCCCGTAGGCAGGAACATATACTTCAAAGTGCCTGAGCGCCAACACTATTGCCAGCAGTTCTTTCTCCACCACAGAGTAGTTTTTCTGAGCGGAATTAAACTTCTTGGAAAAGAAACTGACTGGATGCTCCAAACCTTCCTCGTCTGTTTGCATTAAGACGGCACCAGCCCCTACACCGCTGGCATCTGTTGCCAACTGGAACGGTCTTTCAAAGTCAGGGGCCCTGAGGATTGGGTGAGTGCATAGTACAAAGGAGTACAAAGGAAATCAAGCAACAACAGATCTAGTGACCCTTCTAGGTTGCTTGTCCTCCAAAACACTGAGGATCAAGTGTTCAAACAGTGGTTTAGAGTGGGTAAGGGAACATTGGAAAGGGAATTACTGCACGGGAACTAATGTCCGTGGCAGGATTAGGAAGTTAGTAGGGGACAGATGGGTTAGTAACTGAGGGGGGGATAAAATAAAGTTATTCATTTACAAACGCAGTCAGTCGCGGGTTTGATGCGAGATATTTGTCTAGGCGGAGTTTAAATGAATCAACGGTGATGCAGTCTATAACGTTTCGGGGAAGCCCATTCCACAAGTTGACAACTCGATTGAAGAAGAAATTCTTAGATTCGTGTGAGTTAAAAGATTTACCAATAATTTTGCAACCGTTTCCCCGCGTGTAATTAGATTGGTCGATAGTGAAGTACTTACTACAGTTCATATTGTCGATGCCTTTGATGATTTTGAACACTTGAATTAAGTCACCTCTTAATCTGCGCTGGGTTAAAGGAAATAGATTTAATTCTCTAAGACGCTCTTCGTATGGTTTGTTCTTTAGGCTAGGTATCATTTTGGTAACTCTACGTTGAACTCGTTCTAGCTTGTTTATATCTTTTTGGTAATAAGGGCACCAGGATTGAACGCAGTATTCCAGAAGAGGGCGGACTAATGAATTGTAAAGGGTTAGGATAACTTCTTTGGATTTATGCTCAAATGACCTGCCTATAAAGCCAATTATTTTGTTTGCCTTCTTAACAACTTCTGAACATTGTTGACTCGGTTTTAGGTTACTCGATATTGTTACTCCCAGATCGGTTTCTCTGTTTACATTCTTAAGCTGAGTGCCATTCATCGAATAGTTTGCTTTCTCATTTAGGTATCCGATATGTAGTACTTTACATTTATCCGCATTGAAACTCATTTGCCAAATTTGGGCCCAACATGACAATTTATCTAGATTGTGTTGCATATCGTCAACTTGTTCTTTTGAGAGTACGCTATTTGCAATTTTTGTATCGTCAGCAAATTTTGAGATTGTACAGGTGAGACCCTCATCTATGTCGTTGATGTAAATTAGAAAGAGAATTGGTCCTAGTACCGATCCCTGGGGTACCCCGCTACTTACATTGGTCCATTTAGATGCCTTACCGTTTATGACTACTCTTTGCTTTCTGTCGCTGAGCCAATTTTCTATCCATTTCAACACACCGTCTTGTATTCCATGCGCTTTTAGTTTTAGCAGTAAACGTTTGTGGGGAACTTTGTCAAAGGCCTTTTGAAAATCAAGGTATTTTATCTACAGCTTTACTCTCATCGTAGAGGTTGAGGATATCGTGGAAGAAGTCTAAGAGGTATGTTAAACAGGAACGTATTTTACGAAAGCCGTGTTGAGTATCTTTAAGTATGTTATTTTCCTCTAAGTGATTTACGAGTCTGTCTCGTATGACCGTTTCTAGCATTTTACATACAACTGAGGTTAAGCTAATTGGACGATAGTTACTGGGTAGGGATTTGCTGCCTTTTTTGAATATCGGTGTTACGTTGGCTAGCTTCCACTGATCGGGCATAGTTCCAGACTGCAAGGATTTATTGAATAGTAATGTCAGTGGTTTAGAGAGCTCATCCTTAGCTTCCTTTAGAACTCTAGGCGAGATTCTATCAGGTCCAGGCGTTTTATTTACCTTGAGTTTATCTAAACAATTCAATACTTCTCTCTCTGTAACGGTGATATTGCTTAGAACATCTGAATTATCAATCTGAATCGGCGATGGTGTAGGGATATCACTGAATGCAAAGAAGGTATTGAGGGCATTACTCATTTGTTCTTCGTCTTTGGTGTATTCTCCATTTTCATCGACTAACGGTCCAACAGTTGAAGTAACGACTTTTTTCTTTCTGATATAACTATAGAATTCTTTCGGGTTTGTTTTACTTTGATTCGCAATATGTAACTCTAAGGTCTTTTTACTTTGCTTAATTAACTTTTTGGCTTTGCGTCGTAGCTCTACAAATTTCAGCCGTTCTTCGTCATTTTGTGAGGATTTTAATCTATCATTAGCAAATTTTTTAGCAAGCAGGCAGTTTGAAATATCTTTATTCCACCATTTGGGCTTATTATTATGGCCTGGACGCCGAGTTTTCGATGGTATGCAGTCTTGCACTGCTTTTAGGTAAGTGGCTTCGAATAACTTCCAAGATGTATTTATGTCGTTATTGTGAATTAAAAAGCTCCAGTCAGTTTCTTTAAACATAGCTCTAAGTTTATGGAAGTTTGCTTTCTTGAAATTAGGGACTTTTTCGATGCTACTATTTGGTTCGTTACTAGTAAACTTTAAAGTGAAAGTTATCGTACGATGGTCGCTGTTACTGAATTCATCACCAACATTCAAATTCTCTATTAATTCTTCTTTTGTTGCAAGTACAATGTCAAGAACGTTATTACCACGGGTCGGCGTTCCAACAAATTGATAAAGCGAACTCTCTTGCAAGTTCGTATACAAGTCATGTCCGGAGTGTGAAGTAAGAGTATCGCCCCACTTGGTCACAGGTAAATTAAAGTCACCAAAAATTACGGTATCTTGTGAGTTACTTACATCTGCAATTTGTTCGTA
Source organism: Paralithodes platypus (assembly GCA_032716605.1). Taxonomy (NCBI): domain Eukaryota; kingdom Metazoa; phylum Arthropoda; class Malacostraca; order Decapoda; family Lithodidae; genus Paralithodes; species Paralithodes platypus. The sequence goes on along the minus strand of CM064487.1, from coordinate 61,939,058 downwards.
AATATCTCGGTCAGTTTGCACTGATTGAGCTGGAGGTCTGTATATTAATGCAAGTATTATTTTGGTACCTTTATTATTCTTTATTAGCACAAAAGATGCGTCGACGTTCACAATTTGAGGTTTTGACAAGAGGGTAGGGTTAAGACTTTCTTTGATATAAAGTAAAACGCCACCTCCATTTCGATTTATTCGGCTTTTCTCAAACATTACATAACCGGGAAGTGAATACTCTGCTAAAAATCTCTATCTTCTGTATTGAGCCAAGATTCTGTTATGCCAATCACATCATAATTTTCTGTAAACACTAGCTCCTCTAAATCTGAAAATTTATTGCGTATGCTACGAGCGTTTGCATAGAAAACCTTTAAATTTGTTATTTTAAAACTCACGGAACGCTCTTTAATAATATTTTTGGTTCTTGTCGGATCTACATTTATGTTCATGGCTGTCCTCGGTCCTCGCTGTCTTCGGTCCTTATCGCTGGTGGTCCTCGGTTGCCTCTGTTTTTTTCTTGGCGTTGGAGGTGTAGTAGGTGCTTGACCAGCGAAAAAGCCCTTTCACACTCAGGTGCCCACTTGAACTTTTTCTCTTTTGCTAGCAAATCTGTCAGGGGAGCTAACACAGTAGAATAACCCCGAATGAAGCGGCGATAGTAACCGATCATGCCCAAAAATCTCATGATCTGCCGCTTGGTGGGCGGCCTGGGGAACTGGTTAATAGCCTGTATCTTGTTTTGGGGGGGGGCTCACCTGGCCTAACCCAACCACAAACCCAAGATACTGCACAGTTGCCCGGACAAAGTCGCACTTGCCCAGATTGACCACCAAACTGGCCTCACTGAGCTTCCGAAACAAGGCTTCTATGTGCTCACAGTGACTCTCAAAGTTGTCATCATAGATTATAACGTCATCTAGGTAGACAGTGCAGTTAGGGATGTCAGCTACTAACTCATTCATAAGACTCTGGAAGGTTGCTGGGGCATTTTTAAGGCCATACGGCATCACATTGCAACGGTAGGTGTTCCCATCAACCACAAACCCGCATACCCCCTTCGCCCGGTCAGACAAGGGCACCTGCCAGTAGCCTTTCACTAGGTCTACCTTAGTTAGAAACTGTGCCTTACCAATCTTGTCTACACTATCGTCAACATGGGGAAGGGGATAAGCATTGGTGGGCGTCAACCCGTTCAATCTCCGAAAGTCAATGCAGAAGCGAACCTTCCCGTCAGGCTTGGGCTGCAGAGTGACAGGAGATGTCCACCTATCTGCCCCCTTCTCAATCATCCCCTGTTCCAACATATACTCTAACTCTGCTCTGAGGGCTGGGAGTTTAATGGGTGGAATTATGTAGGGTACTGATTTAAAGGGGGGGTGATCTCCCACGTCCACGTCATGCACCACTCGAGTTGTGAGGCCTGGATGCTCTGCAAACACAGTTTGGGGTATGAAGCAAACAGCAGAGGTGGGCATGTGCGCGCCATTTGGCGCTCTGCGCTCTGCGATCCGGTGCGCATTACCAATATAGAGGAGCGCGAAGCGAGGAGCGGCAAAATTCTGAAATCGGAGTGCAGGCGGGGAGCGCAGCAAGAAATTCGCGCTCCTTTCTGGCGCTCCGGAGGCGATTATCCTGTCAACAACAGGTACAAGAACGTCATTATCGGGTACAGTCATCGTACCGTTCGTACGGTGTTACTCACGGTGTTAGTGAACTGTGATACAGTGATACTATGATAGTGACAGACTGACAGTGTTACAGTTGTTAACTTGTTATTTTTTTTTTTTTTTGGCTTTTGTTAACGCAAAGTAAACCTTACGGGCAAGTTACAGCTTACGAAGGGGCCTAAGGGTAAGTCTGGCAGTGGTATAGCCCGAGCATGTCTGACTGTCTGAGTGTCTGTGGACAGCTTGGACGGGTCCAATACCTGAGTACTTGAGTACAATGAGCCTAAAGAGCTGATGGAGCAGGAGTCGCAGGACTAAAAAATTGAATATATAATAATAATAAATTAATAATAATATTAAATTTTAATCAATTATTAATTAATTTAATTATATAATCAATTAATCATGTAATCAACTAAATACTAATCATGTTGTATTGTTGTTATTGTATTGTTAGGCTTGTTAGAATGTTAGCTTGATAAGTTTAACTGTTTAAGTTTCTCAGTTTGGACAGTTTCTTTAATTCTTTATGTCATATCATAGATATCAATGGACAGTCACAATGTCACAAACTCACAATGATATCAATCATATCATATCATTGACATTTGCAATGATATCAATCATATCATATCATTGACATTTGCAATGATATCAATCATATCATATCATTGACATTTGATTCATTGATATGACATAAAGAATAACAGAAACTGAGAAAGTGAGAAACTTAAACAGTTAAACTTCAGAAAGACACCATGACTTGAGGTTTTTTGAATGTTTTGAATTCTTGGAATTTAGTGAAGTGAAAGACAAAGGACAAAGTGAAGGACAAAGGTAAATAATTAAATAACTTCTAGAAGCTGTTTTGTTTGTTTTGTTTTATATATACCTATTTTTTGGAGCGCGGAGCGCAGGAGCGCGGAGCGGGAAGCGCATCGGGCCTGCTGACAAAAGGAGCGTGTGAGCGCTGCCGCATTACCTTATGTCTGATGAGCGCGGAGCGCTGCCGCATTACCGGTCCCACCGGAGCGCGCCCACCTCTGGCAAACAGGCGCTGCACGGCTGCACGCTGTTGCTCAGGCAGGTGCACTAGAGCATCGTCAGCCACCTGTCTGGAGTTCCCCGCCCACTGGTCAGCAGAGACATGACACTCCCAGTTATCCTCCACCTGGGCTTCACTGTCCCTCACTCCTTCTCCTCCATGACCGCTGCAGGTCAACACAGGGACAGCGAGAGGCTCAGGGGGGGCGCCTCACAAACTCTTTCACCAGATTCACATGGCACAACTGATTCTGTTTACGCCTATCTGGAGTAGCCACAAGATAGTCTAGGTCAGAGATCTTTTTTACCACCTAATAAGGACCAGCGTACTTGGCAGACAACGGATGACCTGGCAGAGGTAACAGAATCAACACCTCCTGCCCCACCTTAAATTCCCGGAGTTTTGTCTTCTCATCGTACCTGTCCTTCATAAGTGCTTGCGACCCTACCAAATTCCTACCTGCCAACTCTAGGCTTCTCAGCATTCTCTCTCTACTCTCGAGGACATACTTTAACATGGAACATGGTTTTGCTGTGCCCTCCCAGATTTCTCTAACCATGTTGAGGGGGCCTCTGACCTGATGTCCGAAAACTAACTCATTGGGACTGAACCCTAGGCTTTCCCCAGGTACCTCCCGAGCAGTGAATAATACATAGGGCAACCCAAGATCCCAATCCTTGCCATTCTCAACACAGTAACAACGCAGCATGCTTTTCAGAGTCGAGTGCCACCTCTCCAACACCCCTTGACTCTCTGGGTGATAGGCTGAAGAGACAACTGTACTGATACCGTGCTGCTGCATAGTCTGTTTGAAAAGGTTAGAAATAAAGTTGGACCCTTGGTCTGACTGCAATTCCTGCGGGTACCCGTACCTAGAACAGTACAATAGCAAGTTACGAACAACAGTCTTAAGAACATAAGAACATAAGAAAATGGGAGTCTGCAGAAAGCCGATTGACCTAAGCTAGGCAGATCCCTGTCCCACATAACCCCAATTACAAAGCCCAATTATAGGCTCAACACTCTAATACCCTGAGGATCATCTTACCAAAACGGTTAGAGATTAACGCAGGATTACGGGGGTCTGCAGAGCGCTGATTGGCCCAACCCTGCTGATCCCCCTTCACACCCAACCCTTCTCGTCCATATGCTTATCCAATTTTATCTTAAAGCTCCCTATCGTTTTTAATCCCACTATAGCACTTGGTAGTCCATTCCACCCATCTACAACTCTGTTACCAAACCAATATTTGCCTATATCTTTTCTGAAACGAAATTTATCTAATTTGAAACCATTGGTACGAGTTCTTTCGCTATCACTGAGATTTAGTACATTTGTCATGTCCCCTTTGTTAATCCCACTAACCCACTTGAACACGTCTATCATATCCCCTCTAACTCTGCGTCTCTCTAACGAATGTAAGCCTAATTTCTTCAACCTTTCTTTATACGGAAGATTTCTAATATTATGGATCATTTTTGTCATTCTACGTTGTACTCTCTCCAATGAATCTATGTCCATTCTGTAATAAGGACACCAAAATTGAACAGCATAATCCATATGGGGTCTCACTAATGACAAGTAAAGTTTTAAGATAACATCAGCAATTCTGTTACTCACACTCCTTGAGATGAACCCGAGAATCCTGTTTGCCTTGTTTCGAACGCTTATACACTGTTGTCTAGGCTTCAAATCATTGCTAACAAACACACCTAGATCTTTCTCACAATTCGAGTTTTCTAATTCCACATTAGCTAGTTTATATTTAACATTTGTATGCATCTTCCCTATCTTTAATACCTTGCATTTGTCAATGTTAAACTTCATCTGCCAATTTACTGACCATTCGTATAAGGTATCTAGATCCCTTTGGAGGCACTCTATATCTCTATCTGAATCAATTGTTCTCCCCATTTTGGTATCGTCTTCAAATTTACTTATCCTACTAGTTATACCTAAATCAAGGTCATTTATGTATATAACAAACAACAGAGAACCTAATACAGATCCCTGGGGGACACCACTTTTGACTGCTCCCCATTCTGACTTCGTACCATTTATGCTGACTCTCTGCTTCCTACCAATTAGCCATGACCTAATCCATCCCAACAACGCCCCACCTATTCCATGCGCCTCAACCTTTCTCATCAATCTCTCATGGGGACTCTGTCGAAAGCTTTACTGAAATCTAAATATATTATATCATATGACTTGTCATTATCTACTGCTTCATATACCTCTGAGAAAAAACTAAGCAAATTAGTAAGGCAAGAACGTCCCTGAGTGAATCCATGCTGAGAAGCATTTATTAAATTAAATGTATCTAAGTGGTTTCTAATTTTACTAGCAATAATTGACTCTAGTAGCTTTCCTATGATTGATGTAAGACTAATGGGACGGTAATTGGATGCTATTGATTTGTCACCTTTTTTGAAGATCGGAACTACGTTTGCAAGCTTCCAAGCTTCTGGAACTATACCTGTCTCCAATGACTTGTTAAATAACAAATTTAATGGGTAACTTAACTCATCCCTACATTCTTTTAATACTCTAGCATATACCTCATCAGGACCAGGCGATTTATGAGGTTTCAGTCTGTCAATTTCCTTAAGCACATCATTTCTATTTATAGTAACCGTACTTAACCTATTTTCTATACTATCGCTATATACCTTACGGACTTCTGGAAACTGTGCCAAATTTTCATTAGTGAAAACGGAAAGAAATTGACTATTTAATGTACTGCACATTTCTAAATCATTTTCTGTCATTTCTCCTATCGAAGTTTTAAGGGGACCAATTACATCACTAACCTTGGATTTATATAGTTGGTAAAAAGCTTTAGGATTATTTTTTGAGTCATTGGCAACCTTAATTTCATAATTTCTTTTTTCTTTCCTAATATCCTTTTTTACCTGTCTTGATAGATTCTGATAGTAAGCAAGTAGGTGAATTTCGCCTTTTCTAATTTTTCTATATATTCCTCTCTTTTGTCCTAGAAGATCTAATAGTCTATTATTCATCCATTTGGGTTGGTTCTGTTGGGGATGTATTTATTTTGTGCATTGAATACTGACTTGATAAAATTATCGTATGTATCTACCAAGGTTGACGTCTCTTCCTGACTTAAGATGACAGGTGCCTGAGAAGGGGTACACTCATTTGGACACCTGGATCGACTTAATTTTTTGACCATAGGGTCCGCTAATAGGGCTCTTCTTAACCCACCATAATTGGCTTTTCTAAAGTCAGGTATTAATGTTGTATTCTCTCTGGTATTACCTTTCCATTGTATATTAAAATACACAGAATTGTGGTAACTATTTCCTAGGTGGTCCCCTATCTCAACATTATTTACCATATGTTCATTGTTACTGAAAACTAAATCGAGAATATTATTACCTCTAGTCGGCGTATCTATGAATTGAAATAAAAAACTATCTTGTACTACCTCTATAAACTCCTCAGAATCAGAGTCTCCTATTTGATGCTGCCAATCTATATTCGGAAAATTAAAATCCCCCATAATGCACACATTGCTAAACCTTGATGCCATTTTAATTTCCTCCCATAATAACATTCCGTCATTTCTACTCATATTTGGCGGTCTATACATAACTCCAATAACTATGGTCTCACTACCTTCGTTAACCTCTACCCAAACACTTTCATTATCGTTATTTAGTCTAATACCTGATTTAATACAGCTTTTTAATGTACTCCTGACAAACACTGCTATACCGCCACCCCTCTTACTTGTTCGGTCATATTTAAACAAACTATATCCTGGTATCTCAAATTCTGCTAAAAAATGCCTGGTTTCTGTATTAATCCACATTTCAGTTAGCGCTATTATGTCTATATTTTCTTTGCTAACAAGGGCTCTAAGTTCGTTCATTTTGTTACATAGACTCCTACAGTTTGTGTAATATACTCTCAATTTACTTCTTTTCTTTATACCTAATTTACCTTTGTTTTTAGCGACATTTCCATCTTCCGTTGCACCATCACTACTATCATTTGCATTATAGTCATAATTTTTAGCATGAGACTGAATATCCTTATCGCTTTCACCTGACGCTAAAATTGTTCCATTTAACCTCTCATTTACACTCTCAATATTTCTGTTCAAAACCCCACAACCACCCTATCTAAAGAGCTAGCTAATGTAGAAACCCCTAACCGTGAAAGATGAACCCCATCCCTTGCGTACATCCCATCTCTCCCATAGAAACTATCCCAGTTATCAATGAATGGTATTGCTTTTTCTTTGCAATATTTCTCCAAACGGCAATTGACACCAATCGCCCTGGATGTCCAGTACCATTTCGCATGGGGTATGCATCCGGATAACGAGTGGCAACATCCATAATTGTGAGGAGGTACTTGTTGCCTGCACTAGTAGGGGGTAGAGGGCCAACCATGTCGATTATAACCTTACTGAATGGTGGCCCGATTACAGGAATAGGGTGTAACGGAGCCTTGGGAATACACTAGTTTGGTTTACCTACTGTCTGGCAAGTACTGCACATTGCCACCCATGACGCCACATGTGCCTTCATACCTGGCCACCAAAACAATTTCGCCAATGCTGCTACCGTCTTACGTACACCCAAATGCCCTGTCAACCGTACATCATGCGCCAACCTCAGTAGTCTATCACGGCACACACTAGGCACTACCAACTGGTCAACCACTCTCGACCCACCCTCCCAACTCCGTCTGGGATCTAGAAAACGCCTGTACAATTTGCCCTCCACACGAAAGAAGTCCCCCGGCTTTGCATCCCTGTCCTCATCAAGTTCAATCGCACCGTTACTACACTTCTGAAGCTCAGGATCATCTATCTGCAGCTGACAGATATCCGAAGGAGCCAATCTATCTAAGTGCTCCCGGAGCAACTTATGGCCTCCCCCGATACTGGACTGTTCGATCCTATCTTGCTTAAGTGTGTAACGTTGCTGTCTCGGAGATTTCTCACGCCCTACATCCTCACCAAGTGTGACAGGTTCTGGGGCCACTCCGGACATAAACATTGGTGCTAATACTGAGTCACCAAGAAGAGTCGCTGGATCAAAACTCACAAAACTTCTCCCAACTTTAGCTTTTTCCTTCCGACCGTTCCTCCGCTGATCTAGAGACTGAGGAATAGGCTGTGACACCTTAGATGCACGAGATCGGGTGACAACACACGCCATCTGCTGTAATTGACACCTCTCGACCAACTCCTGCCCCTCCCTACTCGCGTCGGCCGCCCTCTCGGCAACGACTAAGGGTGGAACCTCAGAAGTAGGCACCGCAATGTCGTTGCCGAGTCGACACCCTCTACTGGCAGTTTCTCTACGATTTCAACATCTATCTCTCGTGTCACCCCATCAACCTCCTGCTCCACTCGAACCAACGGGTATGACCGTGTAGCATTAATGCCCTGCACCACAACTACCCGTGCCACGTTTATAGGTTGGCCTGTAAAGTTTTTCATCAGAGTCTGGGATGCACCTATATCACGCAATAACTCCAACCCATGCTTGCAACCAGCCCAACTCACGCAGCCACGCCCTCTATGGTCGCAAAAAGCATCGCGGACAGGTTTCGAGCCTTCCGGACACTCCTTCACTGGCTGTGCCCCCGCATCTGACATATCACCCCGGGTAAACGCAGAACACCTCAGAGACACCCCATTGTTGCTAGCCAATGACACGACTGCTGCAGGTTGGTTACTAGGGCAGGAACGTGCAAAATGCCCCTTTTTATGACACTTAAAACACTCAACTTCACCCTTGGACTTCCCCTGAAGGGGGGAAGGGCCCTGACCTTTCTTAAACGGTACGGTTTTTGGTTTGTGATCAAAATTAGTATCATTGCTCTTACTTTTGTTATTAAATGTTGCATCACTGACTCGGGGGGGTGGAGTGATGCGCCCCTTGTTAACTGCATCGGTCCGTTGTGCAGACCCGCACCCCCGAATCAGCGATAATCTCAGGTCAGCCAACTCAGCTGCCTCTTGTAGAGTTTTAGGATATTTCTCTTTGAGGTTCAAAGTCAGGTCGCCGCCTGTGCATTTAAAAAATTGCTCTAGAAGGAATAACTGCTCAAGCTCTTCGAACGTCGTCACCTTCTCTGACCTCAGCCAATTTCTCAAAGCATCAGACAGTTCCCAGGCATGTTCTAGAAAAGTGCACTCACGACCCTTCGTAACACCCCGAAACTTCAACCTATATGTCTCTGGTTGTACCTCGTACGCCCGCAGAACAGCTTCCTTCAATACCTCATAATCGATGCAAGACTCCAAGGGCAACGCATCATATGCCTTGAGTCCTTTGCCAACCAACCTAGAGGAAACAAGGGCTGCCCACTTAACCTCGGGCCATTGGTGCTCCCGGCACTTCTTCTCAAAACGCAGGAAAAACTCGGTGACACCCGACTCGTCAAATGCAGGGACTAACTTTAGAAGGTGTGATAAAGACTGATCAAGACCTCGATTCCCAGAACCGAGACGCTGCGCTGTCGACTCCACCTGAGACTTCTCAAGCTCTATGTCTGCACAGTACTTCGTAGCCTCAACCTGAAGCTCAGCCTCACGTATGGCCTTTCTCTCCTCAGCCTGAATCCTAAGCTCAGATTCCCGCTGCTGCTGCTGCATCCTTAGCTCAGATTCCCGCTGCTGCTTCTGCTGCCTGAGCTCAGCCTCATACCTTCGTTGCTTGAGTTTGGCGAGTTCGAGCTGAAACAACATCTCGGAAGACAAACCCTGAGGAGGGGGTGCTACTATTGGGGACCCACCCCATGAATCACCTAGAGGCATACGCTACTGCCAGCGGGCATCGGCCTGCGGGAACGTACCCGGCTCCGGAGCCTGAGGGGGCGCCATGATAGGAGTCGAGTGGAATGGGGGCTGGGCCGAAGGTGCCCCAGCTCCCGCTCCACCCGAAGCCCCACGCACCCCACCGAGCACACAGATAACCAGCTCACCTCTCGAAAAACCGCTAGTACCGGGAAACCCTAAGACCGTGGCTACACACTGCAGTCTGTACCGGTCTAGCCCCGACACACGACCCGCTGACACAGGCTCCTCCAAAAATATCAGAGCATCCTCCTTATTGTTCACCACCCGAACGCCGCTTAACAACTCCACCTTCTCTACCTCCTCGCCTGGTTCCCGTACTGTCCTCACTGTGCACTGATCCGTCGTTCGACATAGTGTCCACCGAAAATCCTCAACGTTTATAAAAAAAAAAAGTACCTAAACTCTCATGTAGCACTATTCACTCAAAAAATGCTTGAAGACAACTCAAGTGTTATACTACGTTGCCAAAACAAAATTCCAACGTGTCCAAAATATTCCTCAAAAACAAATGTCCACTGCCAAACTGTGAAAAATAACAATCGACCCCAAAACGGTGATTAAAAAAAAAAATCTCCACAAAAAATCCTGCAATTATTTCTTAGTTCACTAAATCCTAGACTAAGGTCGCCATTTGTTATGACGACTAAGATAAGATACTAGGCAAGGTCGCCATTTGTTACGACCGGGACTACGAATAAAACAAGGGCACTCAATGATTGGACTAGTAATAGGGCACTATGCAACAACGGTACGCTAGATCCAAACCCTCGAACTTATATGCCGGCGAACAAAACACCTATACCCTCCAGGGTTAATCTGCGATAGCGGGGTATCCATAACTGGGCATAAATGTACTCTACTTCAGGCTAACCGGCACTGGTATAGCCTGATAACAAACAAGATGCAAGTTACGTTAAAATGCATAAAAAGGAATCTATGGAATGACCAATAAAATAACTGCAAGATTTAATCCAAGAAAAAGATGCTTCAATACAGTTACTCTAAACAACAATAAACTCTTCACTCGTATCTGAAAGAAAGTGAAGTATAGTCCTACAGCATAGACCTGGAAACTTCTGAAGAAAGTCTGATGCTCATAAGATGCTCGTATTAGAACTATATAAAGGCAGGAGGCAGGACACCACACGTGTAAATCGAATACACTAAAAGATAGGACATATAATGTTAACTGACACGAGAATACTATAAATGCGCAACAGTAGCAATGCTCGACACTAAAAGAAGTACTTCCTCATCAACGAAACAGTCTGCTATGGTTGTGTGGCTCAGCAACAACCTAGACTAATAAATGCTGTGAAAAATAATGCGCACATATCAAAGAGCTTATATTAAATACTAACAAGTGTCTACTCGATTAATAATGTCTAGCTGGGATACTCTAGGTAAGGAACTGGGGTTGAGCAAGACAGGCTCGTAGCCTAGCGATGTCCTTAAGACTGTATCCTTTAAGTTACGTTAATTGACTAGGGGGCTCTCTCGATAGATCCAGATCACAAGTATCTGGTTCTATCCTGGTGACCCTCTAAAGACAAGCAAAGAGGCAGCAAAGTGTGGAACTGGTACAGGCCAAAACCCTCAGTCAACACAATGCTGCACTCGCAAAGGACGCAACCGAAAAGACAACCCAGGCTACCACAGGACCGGTCGAAGTCGTGTAGGTATAAGCAAACCGTACACTCATCGGAGACAACGACTACAGTTACCTTATCCCAGTCTAGCATTACATAAAAGAGCAGAAATACTAAATCAATAATGGAGACACACAAAGTTCTTTACCTATACTAACTAAGAACCCTCAAACCTATTCTAAGTACATGTAAATATCTCTGAGGATGGCGTATGCAATACAATGGGCCGGCTATGAAAACCGTATGCAGAACCCAAGGGGAGTGTTGTGCAGTTAATAAAGGTTAGAGTATGGAAAGAGAGAATCGAGTGAGAGAAACAGTGATAAAGGTGGTCATCGGGAGAGAGTATGCAAAGGGATGTTAGACGCACACGCGCCAAGCCTGTCCTGACGAGGACAGCTCCTGGGGACCCTCATGGAGGAGGTAAGTTACACAGGAGCCCGCAAAGGCGCGATGGTCGGCCAATCACGGGCCGAGACGTCACAAGACAGCAGGCGCCACAGGACACAGCCAGAAACGCCGTCCAATGGCGAGCGAGAGGCAGGAATGCACCATACATACAGACACTTACTACCTCCTCGCTCTGAAAGTCTTTCTCATTCCCACGCTGGTACTATTATCACTACTGTTGATATAAAATATAACCCGTTGTCACAGACGAAAACAAAGACCACCACTGGACTGTCTGTGACAATGCGATTACTAGGAAAGAAAGAACAACATTCTCTGATAACTGTAGCTCATTTCGATGTCCCTGGCGAGCGCTAGTGGCCAACGAGAGGCGATTCTGCCAACGCTGGTGGATGTCACAACTACTACTACTACTACTACTACTACTACTACGACTACTACCACTATGACTACTACTAATACAACTCATTTAGAATGAATGAGTTTAAGATGATCTCATTATATCATTTGAATAGGATCATTATTCATATCTTAAATAATACAATCTGTGTGGTGGCTAGAATGATAATTAAAATGTGTTCATAATTTGACTGTCTTAACAGTAGGAAGGTGAGATAATGTTAGGAACTACTGTATACATTTAACCCTCTGAGGATCTATGACACAATTATTTTCTGTTTTCTGGCAATTATTAGAAGTTTTCATTCAGATTAGGAAGGGTATATGGAAGTTAGAGGGTTAGTTGAGATAGTCTTTAATAGTCTTTACCCCCATTCAATTCCCGTAGACTCTTCCTAAATTGTATAAAATCGTCTAATGAATGCCAGAGTAAACTGCCTAAATGCGTCTCATCCTCAAGGGGTTAATTAACAGTAATATGGACAAAAATTAGTAAGGGAATATTTTGAAATACACCTGGTATAATGTCAGAGTGTGTGAGTTTTGAAAGTGTAGAGATTTGATGGTGTTTTTGTCTCGAAAGTCTGGTGAAAATGCTGTTGAACAAGAGAAGCTAATGTGGTGTGTGTGTGTGTCTGTGTGTGTGTGTGTGTGTGTGTGTGTCTGTGTGTGTGTGTTTGTGTGTGTGTGACAGACAGCTGATGCTCCTGGGTAACAGGTGGGTTGTGTGGGATTTTTCTCTAGTAGCATAGATTAATTTTTAGGATTAACACGTATTGTAGTTTACTTACATAAGTGTTGAAAATATACATAATTATCAGCAATAGTCTTACAATATTTTGTAGAATAAAAGAGCGAGCACTAGTGTTTGCAGTTAATGTATTGTTTTTAACCCATCCAGTACCGGTGACATCTTTTTCATTATATTTGTCCAAATATTAAGCGATTTAGGCAGCTTAGGAAGGACGTCTACCAATTAAAAGGCTACAGCCTATCTCCATTAATCCTTTTAGCTACCACATATTGTTCCTTAGCTTCATAAAACTCGTCTAAAGTAGCTGAAGTCAAATACAAAAGATGTCACCGGTACTGTACGAGTTATAAGAAAGATAATTTATTGTTATAACTAATATCAAGGTTTACATTGTGTTTTAAGCTAACTGGTGGTAAATGTAAAGTGAGTTAACGTTATGATAGTTAGCGAGTGTATCATCAATGGTTGGATGGTCAAAGAGACATTTCCAGGAAAGAGTGTTGAGTGCCCGTAGTACAAGGAGATTATACACCCAATAAACACCCTGAAAACTTTGGTTCATAAGGATAGTGTTATGTTTGGTGCTGTTGTTGTTGGTGGTGGTGGTGGTGAACATGGAGGTGGTATTGTTGGTGTTGGGAATGGTGTAGCGGGTAGAGGTGGTGGTGGTGGTGATGTTGGAAATGGCGTATGTGGTAGAGATGGTGGTGGAGATGGTGGTGGTGAGATTGAGAATGGTGTAGGTGATGGTGGTGGTGGTGTATGTTTTAGCGGTAGTGGTGGTAATGATAGTAAGTATGGTATTGTTATATACAAATATGATGCTGGTGGTAGCGCTGGTATAAATATGATGCTGGTGGTAGCGCTGGTATAAATATGATGCTGGTGGTAGCGCTGGTATAAAAGTAGAGGAAGTAATGCAATATACAGATGTTGATGAAAATGAATATGTTGAAGGTACAAGGAGAGAGTTGGCGGTGGAGGTGATGGTGGTGATGATAGTAATGGTGGTGATAGTGGTGGTGGTGATGATGTTAGTGGTGGAGATGGTAGTGGTGGAGTAGGAGATACACTAACTATTACTCTCCAACAATAACTACAGCTTCCACCACACACAGTAAAACCAAATATATACCTTCACAACCACAAACACTACCAATACTACCACAGCTACCAACACTACCACAACTACCAACACTACCACAGCTACCAACACTACCACAACTACCAACACTACCACAACTACCAACACTACCACAACTACCACAACTACCAACACTACCACAACTACCAACACTACCACAACTACCAACACTACCACAACTACCAACACTACCACAATTCTGACCACAACTACCAACACTACCACAATTCTGACCACAACTACCAACACTACCACCAATACCATCACAACCACAACTACCAAATCTACTAACACTACCACAACTACCAACACTACTAAAGCTACCAACACTACCAACACTACCACAACTACCAAAACTACAACTACCAACATTATCACAACTACCAACACTACCACAACTACCAACACTACCAACACTACAACTACCAATATTATCAAAACTACCAACACTACCACAACTACCAACACTACCACAACTGCCAACACTGCCAAAACTACCATCACAACCACAACTACCACATCTACTAACAGTACCACAACTACCAACACTACTAAAGCTACCAACACTACCAACACTATCACAAATACCAACACTATCACAACTACCAACACTACCACAGGTACCAACACTACCACAACTACCAACACTACCACAACTACCAACACTACCACAACTACCAACACTACTAAAGCTACCAACACTACCAACACTATTACAAATACCAACACTATCACAACTACCAACACTACCACAGCTACCAACACTACCACAACTATCACAACTACCAACACTACCACAACTACCAACACTACTAAAGCTACCAACACTATCACAAATACCAACACTATCACAACTACCACAGCTACCAACACTACAACAACTACCAACACTACCACAACTACCAACACTACCACCAATACCATCACAACCACAACTACCAAATCTTCTAACACTACCACAACTACCAACACTACAACAACTATCAACACTACCACCAATACCATCACAACCACAACTACCAAATCTTCTAACACTACCACAACTACCAACACTACCAACACTATCACAAATACCAACACTATCACAACTACCAACACTACCACAGCTACCAACACTACCACAACTACCACAACTACCAACACTACCACAACTACCAACACTACTAAAGCTACCAACACTACCAACACTATCACAAATACCAACACTATCACAACTACCAATACTACCACAGCTACCAACACTACAACAACTACCAACACTACCACAACTACCAATACTACCACAGCTACCAACACTACAACAACTATCAACACTACCACCAATACCATCACAACCACAACTACCAAATCTTCTAACACTACCACAACTACCAACACTACTAAAGCTACCAACACTACCAACACTATCACAAATACCAACACTATCACAACTACCAACACTACCACAGCTACCAACACTACCACAACTACCAACACTACCACAACTACCAACACTACCACAACTACCAACACTACTAAAGCTACCCACACTACCAACGCTATCACAAATACCAACACTATCACAACTACCAACACTACCACAGCTACCAACACTACCACAACTACCAACACTACCACAACTACCAACACTACTAAAGCTACCAACACTACCAACACTATCACAAATACCAACACTATCACAACTACCAATACTACCACAGCTACCAACACTACAACAACTACCAACACTACCACAACTACCAACACTACAACAACTATCAACACTACCACCAATACCATCACAACCACAACTACCAAATCTTCTAACACTACCACAACTACCAACACTACTAAAGCTACCAACACTACCAACACTATCACAAATACCAACACTATCACAACTACCAACACTACCACAGCTACCAACACTACCACAACTACCACAACTACCAACACTACCACAACTACCAACACTACTAAAGATACCAACACTATCACAAATACCAACACTATCACAACTACCAATACTACCACAGCTACCAACACTACAACAACTACCAACACTACCACAACTACCAACACTACAACAACTATCAACACTACCACCAATACCATCACAACCACAACTACCAAATCTTCTAACACTACCACAACTACCAACACTACTAAAGCTACCAACACTACCACAACTACCAACACTACCACAACTACCAACACTACAACTACCAACATTATCACAACTACCAACATTATCACAACTACCAACACTACCACAACTACCAACACTACCACAACTACCAACACTACCAACACTATCACAACTATCAACACTACCACAACTACCAACACTACTACAGCTACCAACACCACCACAGCGTCATCTACCACAACTACCAACACTACCACAACTACCACAACTACCACAACTACCAACGAAATCACAACTACCAACATTATAACAACTACCACAACTACCAACACTATCACAACTACCAACACTCTCACAACTACCAACACTACCACAACTACCAACACTACTACAATTACCAACACTACCACAACTACCAACACTAACTTAACTACCAACGATATCACAACTACCAACATTATCACAACTACCAACACTATCACAACTACCAACACTAAAACAACTACCAGCACTAACATAACTACCAACGATATCACAACTACCAACATTATCACAACTACCACAACTACCAACACTACCACAACTACCAACACTACCACAACTACCAACACTACCACAACTACCAACGATATCACAACTACCAACATTATCACAACTACCAACACTATCACAACTACCAACACTACCACAACTACCAACACTACCACAACTACCAACACTACCACAACTACCAGCACTACCACAACTACCAACACTACCACAACTACCAACGATATCACAACTACCAACATTATCACAACTACCAACATTATCACAACTACCAACACTATCACAACTACCAACACTATCACAACTACCAATACTACCACAACTACCAACGATATCACAACTACCACCAACATTCACAACTACCAACACTATCACAACTACCAACACTATCACAACTACCAATACTACCACAACTACCAACGATATCACAACTACCAACATTATCACAACTACCAACACTATCACAACTACCAACACTATCACAACTACCAATACTACCACAACTACCAACGATATCACAACTACCAACATTATCACAACTACCACAACTACCAACACTATCACAACTACCAACACTACCAAAACTACCATCACAACCACAACTACAACATCTACTAACACTACCACAATTACCAACAATACTAAAGCTACCAACACTACCAACACAATCCCAACACTATCACAACTACCAACACTACCACAGCTTATTATGCGGTAGTTTAGTAGCTTAGTGGTTGTGGAAGCTTATGGTTGTGATAGTTGTGTTTTGATTGGTCGTAAATTTCAGTAGTGTTCAATAGAAGTAGTTGTAGTATTGTAGGTAGGTAGTTATGACTGTGGTAGCTTGGGTTTTCGTAGTAAAATTAATGGTGATAGTTGTGACTGTGGTACTTTTTTCTATGTGGATGAGGGCGACAGAAGACAAAATTGCCTGTGACGAGTGCCTCCCCCAGAGTTGAAAGAGTGACAGGGCCAAAATCAAAGTGTTGGTCAAAATATTTGTCGTAGTTGTGGCAATGTAGTAATTATGATTGTGGTAGTTGTGGTATTACTGGTAGTCATGCTTATGAGGTATTGGTATAGCTATGGCTTTGGTAATTGTGGTATTGGTGGTAGTTATGGTATTGGTGGTAGTTATATTTGGGATAGTTGTGATATATATAATTGTGGTATTAGTGGTAACAATAATTAAATATAATGATAACCCCCAAAACGTGGCATCAGATACTGTTACGCTAGGGTGATTATTATATCGCTAACATTAAACAAAACAAAAACACACACACACACCATGGTATTGAGTAGGTTAATTCAGTGTATATATAGATACAAAACTAAGGTAATTTAGATGGGTTATAAATGGCTTACTGGCTCCCTTGGTTACCGTAATGGCGTCAGTAGTAGGTTAATTCAGTGTATATATAGATACAAAACTAAGGTAATCTAGATGGGTTATAAATGGCTTACTGGCTCCCTTGGTTACCGTAATGGCGTCACTAGTAGGTTAATTCAGTGTATATATAGATACAAAACTAAGGTAATCTAGATGGGTTATAAATGGCTTACTGGCTCCCTTGGTTACCGTAATGGCGTCAGTAGTAGGTTAATTCAGTGTATATATAGATACAAAACTAAGGTAATCTAGAGGGGTTATAAATGGCTTACTGGCTCCCTTGGTTACCGTAATGGCGTCACTAGTAGGTTAATTCAGTGTATATATAGATACAAAACTAAGGTAATCTAGATGGGTTATAAATGGCTTACTGGCTCCCTTGGTTACCGTAATGGCGTCACTAGTTAATGGATTGGATATTATGATAACGATGTTGGTTGTTGTTGGAAGGTAAAAATAATAATTGTGGTAATTGTGATGGAGTGATGGTGGTAGTTGTGGTAGTGATGGTGGTAGTTGTGGTGGAGTGATGGTGGTAGTTCTGGTAGTGATGGTGGTAGTAGTTGTGGAGTGATGGTGGTAGTTGTGGTGGTGATGGTGATATTTGTGGTGGAGTAATAGTGGTAGTTGTGGTAGTTGCGGTGGAGTGATGGTGGTAGTTGTGGTAGTGATGGTGGTAGTTGTGGTGATTTGAGGTTCATCACTGACTGACTTATGCTGATGGTATGAGACCAATGGACTGTTATAATCAGTGGTGTATGGTGATGGTGGTAGTTGTGGTGGTATTGATGGTGGTAGTTGTGGTGGTGATGGAAGTAGTTGTGATAGTAATGGTAGTAGTTGTGGTAGGCCTAGTAATAGTGGTAGTATTGAGGGTTGTTATCGTAGTAATGGTGCAAATTGTAGTAGTAATTATGGTGGTTAGCTAGTAGTGGTAGCGAATATATTCACATTAATATGCTTCTCTTTAGAATTTACACCATTTGTCACCAAGATCGTCACCTAACTTTTTAACCCTAATTTACTAAAATGGCTATTGTGAGAGAAGTTCAACAATATTGTCATAACTCCCCGACAGCTTGACGGCTCATTACAATGTTACGACCTAGAGAACTGTCGGTGGTGAAGGGGAGAGCTGTAATTATTAAGGAACTGTCGGTGGTGAAGGGGAGAGCTGTAATTATTAAGGAACTGTCGGTGGTGAAGGGGAGAGCTGTAATTATTAAGGAACTGTCGGTGGTGAAGGGGAGAGCTGTAATTATTAAGGAACTTATAACAACTTTAACGAACCAGTTTCATGAGTACGCAATAAGATGGAACATTAATTACTATGAAGAGAGAATATTAAGGGGAGGAAGACCGTTGTTCTGGACCCCCTTCTCCGTAATGTTTAGCCTCACTAGTTTTGAAATTATAAGACGTTCGGCCCATTAGTTTGGCGATTTTAACACCTTTCGCCCCATTTCGTTGTCAATTTTAAGACCTTTCGTGCCATTTAGGTATCGATTATTTCCTGGCGAGTGATAGCAAGGCTACAATTTTAAGAGAAACCGGCCTTCGGCCGGGACATTTTTCTACCGAAAAATATACAAATTTATCTTAAAGGGGGGTCTAGGGGGTGTTTTTCTAAGCTTGATGGAGGTCTAGGGAGGAAACTAAAAATATATATAAATACATGAATTAATAGACCAAACAAACGGTCTGTATCCCCTTAAATTTATTAGCTCACACATAACGATAAATTGGGGAGTGTATACCTCCGCGTACACTGGCGGAGGTATGCGATCTACCGATCACCTCCAAAATGGAAATAGTTCGTCCCTGGGCGCACAACACATATACCCACCAAATTTCGTGAAAATCAGTTCATAACTTTGTGAAATATCATGTTTAAACACATTAATGATACTGCGTCGCAATTTACACCGAAACTCAGCCAACATTTATCAAACGGTGTTGGTTGCTCAGTTTCCTAAGGCTTAACCCTTTGAGGATTATGACGCGTTTTGGCAGTTTATTCTGGCCATCATTAGACGATTGTAAGTATATTAGGAAGGGTATATGGAAGTCAGAGGGTTAATTGAGTCTTTACCCTTTTGATCCTCACAGGTCCTTCTTCAGCTGTATAAAATCGTCTAATCTGAGCCAGAATAAACTATCAATACCCGTCACGATCCTCAAGGGCTTAATTTTATCAGTTTATGTTTCCTTGGGACAGGAGGTCCAAATTGCACAGCTTATTCCATTAGTGGCAGTAATAACACTTTAGTGTCTCAGTATAATGTCCTCATTCCAACTCACGAAATTGTACATATAATAATGTCCAAGCTATTATTGTTGGGTTATATTTTCCACTTCAAAAGGACAACAATAGATTGATAGAGATTGAGAGTGAGTGAGTGTGAGTGACTAGCTGATAGATAGATGAATATATTGAGAGAGAGTGAGTGAGCGTGTGTGACAACTGATAGACAGACGTATACCTTGAGAGGGAGTGTGTGTAACTAGCTAAGAGATAGACAAATAGACAGATGAATAGATTGAGAGAGTGAGCGAGTGCGTGACAGCTGAGAGATAGACATATACAGTGGATTGAGGGTGAATGTGTGACAGCTGAGAGATAGACAAATAGACAGATGAATAGATTGAGAGAGTGAGTGCGTGACAGCTGAGAGATAGACATATACAGTGGATTGAGAGTGAGTGTGTGACAGCTGAGAGATAGACAAATAGATAAACGTGTAGATTATGAGTGAGTGAGTGTGAGAGATAGCTGATAGACATACAAATAGATAGCCATATAGATTACATTGAATATAAAATGACAGACAAAAGCAGCGCCGTACCAGACTTAGTTAGTTATAATGGGACTTCAGAAGCTATCAACCCTTCTGGATTATTAAGCCAGCACACTGTAAGTAAATAAATACGTTAGAATGGAGCCCCTCTTCGAGAACTCCAGTCTCTTGTTTACCAGACGAAACTAACGCCCAAATGTAAACATTAACACTGCAGACCTAAGGTTGCTACCGGGAGCCGTTGTAATGTCTGGGGACCAGCTTGTTAATCTGTAAAACCCAACACTTTATATCGCATTTACCGACCCGTTATATTTTATTACACGTTAATTAGGCAGCCCGGGACTTTGAGGGGAGATGGGGCGTTGTTCTATTAGGCAGCCCGGGACTTTGAGGGGAGATGGGGCGTTGTTCTATTAGGCAGCCCGGGACTTTGAGGGGAGATGGGGCGTTGTTCTATTAGGCAGCCCGGGACTTTGAGGAGAGATGGGGCGTTGTTCTATTAGGCAGCCCGGGACTTTGAGGGGAGATGGGGCGTTGTTCTATTAGGCAGCCCGGGACTTTGAGGAGAGATGGGGCGTTGTTCTATTAGGCAGCCCGGGACTTTGAGGAGAGATGGGGCGTTGTTCTATTAGGCAGCCCGGGACTTTGAGGAGAGATGGGGCGTTGTTCTATTAGGCAGCCCGGGACTTTGAGGAGAGATGGGGCGTTGTTCTATTAGGCAGCCCGGGACTTTGAGGGGAGATGGGGCGTTGTTCTATTAGGCAGCCCGGGACTTTGAGGGAGATGGGGCGTTGTTCTATTAGGCAGCCCGGACTTTGAGGGGAGATGGGGCGTTGTTCTATTAGGCAGCCCGGGACTTTGAGGGGAGATGGGGCGTTGTTCTATTAGGCAGCCCGGGACTTTGAGGGGAGATGGGGCGTTGTTCTATTAGGCAGCCCGGGACTTTGAGGAGAGATGGGGCGTTGTTCTATTAGGCAGCCCGGGACTTTGAGGAGAGATGGGGCGTTGTTCTATTAGGCAGCCCGGGACTTTGAGGAGAGATGGGGCGTTGTTCTATTAGGCAGCCCGGGACTTTGAGGAGAGATGGGGCGTTGTTCTATTAGGCAGCCCGGGACTTTGAGGAGAGATGGGGCGTTGTTCTATTAGGCAGCCCGGGACTTTGAGGAGAGATGGGGCGTTGTTCTATTAGGCAGCCCGGGACTTTGAGGAGAGATGGGGCGTTGTTCTATTAGGCAGCCCGGGACTTTGAGGAGAGATGGGGCGTTGTTCTATTAGGCAGCCCGGGACTTTGAGGAGAGATGGGGCGTTGTTCTATTAGGCAGCCCGGGACTTTGAGGAGAGATGGGGCGTTGTTCTATTAGGCAGCCCGGGACTTTGAGGAGAGATGGGGCGTTGTTCTATTAGGCAGCCCGGGACTTTGAGGAGAGATGGGGCGTTGTTCTATTAGGCAGCCCGGGACTTTGAGGAGAGATGGGGCGTTGTTCTATTAGGCAGCCCGGGACTTTGAGGAGAGATGGGGCGTTGTTCTATTAGGCAGCCCGGGACTTTGAGGAGAGATGGGGCGTTGTTCTATTAGGCAGCCCGGGACTTTGAGGAGAGATGGGGCGTTGTTCTATTAGGCAGCCCGGGACTTTGAGGAGAGATGGGGCGTTGTTCTATTAGGCAGCCCGGGACTTTGAGGAGAGATGGGGCGTTGTTCTATTAGGCAGCCCGGGACTTTGAGGAGAGATGGGGCGTTGTTCTATTAGGCAGCCCGGGACTTTGAGGAGAGATGGGGCGTTGTTCTATTAGGCAGCCCGGGACTTTGAGGAGAGATGGGGCGTTGTTCTATTAGGCAGCCCGGGACTTTGAGGAGAGATGGGGCGTTGTTCTATTAGGCAGCCCGGGACTTTGAGGAGAGATGGGGCGTTGTTCTATTAGGCAGCCCGGGACTTTGAGGAGAGATGGGGCGTTGTTCTATTAGGCAGCCCGGGACTTTGAGGAGAGATGGGGCGTTGTTCTATTAGGCAGCCCGGGACTTTGAGGGGAGATGGGGCGTTGTTCTATTAGGCAGCCCGGGACTTTGAGGAGAGATGGGGCGTTGTTCTATTAGGCAGCCCGGGACTTTGAGGAGAGATGGGGCGTTGTTCTATTAGGCAGCCCGGGACTTTGAGGAGAGATGGGGCGTTGTTCTATTAGGCAGCCCGGGACTTTGAGGAGAGATGGGGCGTTGTTCTATTAGGCAGCCCGGGACTTTGAGGAGAGATGGGGCGTTGTTCTATTAGGCAGCCCGGGACTTTGAGGAGAGATGGGGCGTTGTTCTATTAGGCAGCCCGGGACTTTGAGGAGAGATGGGGCGTTGTTCTATTAGGCAGCCCGGGACTTTGAGGGGAGATGGGGCGTTGTTCTATTAGGCAGCCCGGGACTTTGAGGAGAGATGGGCGTTGTTCTATTAGGCAGCCCGGCCTTTGAGGCGTTGTTCTATTAGGCAGCCCGGGACTTTGAGGAGAGATGGGGCGTTGTTCTATTAGGCAGCCCGGGACTTTGAGGAGAGATGGGGCGTTGTTCTATTAGGCAGCCCGGGACTTTGAGGAGAGATGGGGCGTTGTTCTATTAGGCAGCCCGGGACTTTGAGGAGAGATGGGGCGTTGTTCTATTAGGCAGCCCGGGACTTTGAGGAGAGATGGGGCGTTGTTCTATTAGGCAGCCCGGGACTTTGAGGAGAGATGGGGCGTTGTTCTATTAGGCAGCCCGGGACTTTGAGGAGAGATGGGGCGTTGTTCTATTAGGCAGCCCGGGACTTTGAGGAGAGATGGGGCGTTGTTCTATTAGGCAGCCCGGGACTTTGAGGAGAGATGGGGCGTTGTTCTATTAGGCAGCCCGGGACTTTGAGGGGAGATGGGGCGTTGTTCTATTAGGCAGCCCGGGACTTTGAGGAGAGATGGGGCGTTGTTCTATTAGGCAGCCCGGGACTTTGAGGAGAGATGGGGCGTTGTTCTATTAGGCAGCCCGGGACTTTGAGGGAGATGGGGCGTTGTTCTATTAGGCAGCCCGGGACTTTGAGGGGAGATGGGGCGTTGTTCTATTAGGCAGCCCGGGACTTTGAGGGGAGATGGGGCGTTGTTCTATTAGGCAGCCCGGGACTTTGAGGGGAGATGGGGCGTTGTTCTATTAGGCAGCCCGGGACTTTGAGGAGAGATGGGGCGTTGTTCTATTAGGCAGCCCGGGACTTTGAGGAGAGATGGGGCGTTGTTCTATTAGGCAGCCCGGGACTTTGAGGAGAGATGGGGCGTTGTTCTATTAGGCAGCCCGGGACTTTGAGGAGAGATGGGGCGTTGTTCTATTAGGCAGCCCGGGACTTTGAGGAGAGATGGGGCGTTGTTCTATTAGGCAGCCCGGGACTTTGAGGAGAGATGGGGCGTTGTTCTATTAGGCAGCCCGGGACTTTGAGGAGAGATGGGGCGTTGTTCTATTAGGCAGCCCGGGACTTTGAGGAGAGATGGGGCGTTGTTCTATTAGGCAGCCCGGGACTTTGAGGAGAGATGGGGCGTTGTTCTATTAGGCAGCCCGGGACTTTGAGGAGAGATGGGGCGTTGTTCTATTAGGCAGCCCGGGACTTTGAGGAGAGATGGGGCGTTGTTCTATTAGGCAGCCCGGGACTTTGAGGAGAGATGGGGCGTTGTTCTATTAGGCAGCCCGGGACTTTGAGGAGAGATGGGGCGTTGTTCTATTAGGCAGCCCGGGACTTTGAGGAGAGATGGGGCGTTGTTCTATTAGGCAGCCCGGGACTTTGAGGAGAGATGGGGCGTTGTTCTATTCCCCTTCATCCTCATGTTTAGTCCTATTATTTTTCAGATTTTATACGTTCGGCTCGTTAGTTTGGTGATTTTAAGACATTTTGCCCCATTTCTTTGTTAGTGTTAACACTTTGTGACATTTATGTGTCGATGTTTTCCTGGCGAGCGATAGCGAGCCTGTAATTTAAGAGGAACCGGCCTTTGGCCGTGAAATTTTGATATCGAAAAATTTATCTTGAAGAAGTGTCTTAGGAGGTATTTTTTGTTTAAGTGTTATGGAGGTGTAAGGAGGAAACTACAATAAAATACAATAAAGATAACAAATATATATATTAGGAAATACAATAAAATACAATAAAGATAACAAATATATATATTAGGAAATACAATAAAGATAACAAATATATATATTAGGAAATACAATAAAATACAATAAAGATAACAAATATATATATTAGGAAATAAATTCATCCATCCCCCCTTAAATATATAACCAGGATTCCAAAAAAAAACGAATATTATATAAAAATGGCCTGAAAATTATAGCCTCGGAAAGGAAGCGACTATTGCCTGGAATAACTTGCCGCCTCGCAATCCCCCGGCGATGTAATAATATATAAACGGCGTCCAAGAATGTTCGGGATATCTTTTGAATATTCGCTTAAAGTTGTCCTACCACGACCAATATGGGTACTTTTATTTTATTTTATTTTTCTCTCTCTTTCCTCCATCCTCGTTTCCGTGAAGAGAGAGGGGAAGAATGTGGACAAGGGAAGCGAGGAGAAGAAATGAAAGGGGATATACGGGAAAGAAAGGGACGAGATTGAAACGAAAGAGAGGCAGGGAAGAGATGGAAATTGAAGGGAAGGGGTGACAAAAATTGGAGAGTAAGTTGAAATAAAGCAAGAATGCAAAATTGAAATAGAAAGAAGAATGGCTAATTTAAGGGAAAGACAAGAAATAGGACTCCGTGTATATATACGAAAGGAGAATATGGAAAGAAAAACACAGGGAAATGAATGAAACTTAATAAAATGAAAGAAAAGACAATAACAGTGAAAGGAAAAAAAGAAAGTGAGAGTAAAGGGAAAACAGATTGACCCATTCAATACCGGTGACATCATTTACATTTTAGTTTGGCTACTATTAGACCATTGTATTCAGTTTAGAAGTACCCTCCAGCAATTATCAGGCTTTGAACTACCTCACTTAACCATTTTAGTTTGGCTACTATTAGACCATTGTATTCAGTTTAGAAGTACCCTCCAGCAATTATCAGGCTTTGAACTACCTCACTTAACCATTTTAGTTTGGCTACTATTAGACCATTGTATTCAGTTTAGAAGTACCCTTCAGCAATTAACAGGCTTTGAACTACCTCACTTAACCATTTTAGTTTGGCTACTATTAGACCATTGTATTCAGTTTAGAAGTACCCTCCAGCAATTAACAGGCTTTGAACTACCTCACTTAACCATTTTAGTTTGGCTACTATTAGACCATTGTATTCAGTTTAGAAGTACCCTCCAGCAATTAACAGGCTTTGAACTACCTCACTTAACCATTTTAGTTTGGCTACTATTAGACCATTGTATTCAGTTTAGAAGTACCCTCCAGCAATTAACAGGCTTTGAACTACCTCACTTAACCATTTTAGTTTGGCTACTATTAGACCATTGTATTCAGTTTAGAAGTACCCTCCAGCAATTATCAGGCTTTGAACTACCTCACTTAACCATTTTAATTTGGCTACTATTAGACCATTGTATTCAGTTTAGAAGTACCCTCCAGCAATTAACAGGCTTTGAACTACCTCACTTAACCATTTTTACTGGTTACACTGGTGATGGGCTGGTCTATCAGAGTGAGACCTGAGCGATCTCTGCCATACCCATAGCTTACTCTGACTGTTCCTTTTACTTATATATTTTCTAGATCTCGAGTGACGGCGTCTCTTCCGTGGATTGACCTCCCAATCTACCAAGATTGGAAGCTAAAGCGTCACATTATTCCTTTGCCCCTCAACTTTCTCTTCATAATTGCTGAGGGGCACAGGGCCCTGGGTGGGGCTTTGGTTTCCCGGGCGTTTACGCACCCTCTCAGCCCCCCGCCATGGAGTGGCTTCGGTCACCCAGGCTTTATTGTGGTCGGCAGGGAGGGTTCTGTGGGGGCGCTCGTTTATGGCCTTGGCCTTACTCGGGGCCTTGGGGCTGTTCGGCCAGGCAGCTTGGGGAACAACAACAACAACAACAACAACAACCATTTTTACTACCGCAGATCTTTCTTAAGCTGCAAAAAACGTCTAAATGAAGCTAGAATAAACGTCTAAATGAAGCTAGAATATAAATATAAAGACGTCGCCGGTACATGAGGGGTTAAGGATAGAGAGAGTGGAAGCTAAATCAAGCAATGGAATGAAGATGAAAACAATAGGCGGATACTGGAAGGGAAGGGATGGGGAAGGGCGATATATTCGTGGCCATTCCTTCAGGGATAAACATCTGTCAATAGATAGATAGATGTATTTTCAAAGTGAGTAGTTGAACCCTTTATTACGGCACTGATTATGATTAAAACAAATATTTGATTTAAATTTTAATGTAAATTCTACATAATTATATGTACAGTATAATTATATGTACAGTATAATTATATGTACAGTATAATTATATGTACAGTATAATTATATGTACAGTATAATTATATGTACAGTATAATTATATGTACAGTATAATTATATGTACAGTATAATTATATGTACAGTATAATTATATGTACAGTATAATTAATTATATGTACAGTATAATTATATGTACAGTATAATTATATGTACAGTATAATTATATGTACAGTATAATTATATGTACAGTATAATTATATGTACAGTATAATTATATGTACAGTATAATTAAAAGGAAATATATAATTGTGTTAAAGGAATCTCTATCTATCTTTCTACCTATACATCTATCCGTTGTTAAATCTCTCTCTCTCTCTCTCTCTCTCTCTCTCTCTCTCTCTCTCTCTCTCTCTCTCTCTCTCTCTCTCTTTCTCTTCGCAAGGTGAAGAGATACATGGATTTAAAGTTGTGGGAGGGGAGAGTAAAATACCAATAGTATAACTGTGTGTAGTGATAGATAGATAGATAGATGGAAAGATAGATAGATATACAACTAAATTAATAACTAAACTAACTGCTAGATAGATGAACACTCCGACAAACGAAAAAATAAACATTTTGATATACAGATATTCAGATACATATTAAATTAACAATGCTAAGTACAGTAGATAGCTATATGGACAGATAATTAACAATGCTAAGTACAGTAGATAGCTATATGGACAGATAATTAACAATGCTAAGTACAGTAGATAGCTATATGGACAGATAATTAACAATGCTAAGTACAGTAGATAGCTATATGGACAGATAATTAACAATGCTAAGTACAGTAGATAGCTATATGGACAGATAATTAACAATGCTAAGTACAGTAGATAGCTATATGGACAGATAAGCAGATACTGGTATATATAAAAAGACATACATAGACATTCAGTAGATAGATTGAAAGAGATAGATAGAAAGGGAGAGAGTAAAGTTGTTGTACATCTATACATCAATACCTTTGCACCATCAACACGAAGCCTATGTTACAAGCATAATATCTGCCATTTATCAGCCAGCAAGTCAACAAACGCAGTCAGTCGCGGGTTTGATGCAAGATATTTGTCTAGGTGAAGTTTAAATGAATCAACGGTGCTGCAGTCTATAACATCTCGGGGAAGCCCATTTCATAAGTTGACAACTCGATTGAAGAAGACATTTTTAGCTTCGTGTGAGTTAAAAGATTTACCAATAATTTTGCACCTGTTTCCATGCGTGTAATTAGATTGGTCGATAGTGAAGTACTTACTAGTTCATATTGTCGATGCCTTTGATGATTTTGAACACTTTAATTAAGTCGCCTCTTAATCTGCGCTGGGTTAAAGGAAATAGATTTAATTCTCTAAGACGATCCTCGTATTGTTTGTTCTTTAGGCTAGGTATCATTTTGGTAACTCTACGTTGAACTCGTTCTAGCTTGTCTATATCTTTTTGGTAATAAGGGCACCAGGATTGAACGCAGTATTCCAGAAGAGGGCTGACTAAGGAATTGTAAAAGGTTAGGATAACGTCTTTGGATTTATGCTCAAATTACCTGCCTATAAAGCCAATTATTTTGTTTGCCTTCTTAACAACTTCTGAACATTGTTGACTCGGTTTTAGGTTACTCGATATTGTTACTCCCAGATCGGTTTCTCTGTTTACATTCTTAAGCTGAGTGCCATTCATCAAATAGATTGCTTTCTCACTTTTGTATCAGATATGTAGGACTTTATATTTATCCGCATTGAAACTCATTTGCCAAATTTGGGCCCAACATGACAACTTATCTAGATTGTGTTGCATATAGTCAACTTGTTTTTTTGAGAGTACGCTATTTGCAATTTTTGTATCGTCAGCAAATGTTTAGATTGTACAGGTGAGACCCTCAGCTATGTCGTTGATGTAAATTAGAAAGATAATTGGTCCTAGTACCGATCCCTGGGGTACCCCGCTACTTACATTGGTCCATTTAGATGCCTTTCCGTTTATGACTATTCTTTGCTTTCTGGCGCTGAGCCAATTTTCTATCCATTTCAACACACCGTCTTGTATTCCATGCGCTTTTAGTTTTAGCTGTAAACGATTGTGGGGAACTTTGTCAAAAGGCCTTTTGAAAATCATGGTATATAATATCTACAGCTTTACTCTCATCGTAGAGGTTGAGGATATCGTGGAAGAAGTCTAAGAGGTTTGTTAAACAGGAACGTTTTTTACGAAAGCCGTGTTGAGTATCTTTAAGTATGTTATTTTCCTCTAAGTGATTTACGAGTCTGCCTCTTATGAGTGTTTCTAGCATTTTACATACAACTGAGATTAAGCTAATTGGACGATAGTTACTGGGTAGGGATTTGCTGCCTTTTTTGAATATCGGTGTTACGTTGGCTAGCTTCCACTGATGAGGCATAGTTCCAGACTGCAAGGATTTATTGAATAGCAATGTCAGTGGTTTAGAGAGCTTATCCTTAGCTTCCTTTAGGACTCTAGGTGAGATTGTATCAGGTCCAGGCGTTTTATTTACTTTGAGTTTATCTAAAGTTCTAAACAATTCAATACTTCTCTCTCTGTAATGGTGATATTGCTTAGAACATCTGAATTATCAATCTGAATCGGCGATGGTGTAGGGATATCACTGAGGTCCTCCATTGTAAAAACTGATGCAAAGAAGGTATTGAGGGCATTATTCATATTTTGTACTTCGTCTTTGGTGTATTCTCCATCTTCATCGACTAACGGTCCAACAGTTGAAGTAACTACTTTTGTCTTTCTGTTATAACTATAGAATTCTTTCGTGTTTGTTTTACTTTGATTCGCAACATGTAACTCCAGGCTGTGTGCTGGTGAGAAGTGATACTCCACCCTACACTCGTACACTCCCTCGTGACCCCTGTGTACTGCCCTGTAGCTCAGTGTAGCCCGCTCACAACCCACCTTCAGGACACCCACAACCCCGCCCTCACCCATGCCCAGACGAGTCACCAGCCTAGGTCCCCCACGCACGACAGACTTGGGAACCCGGCCGTTTCTGCGCAGGTCCAGGCTAGACTTCCACTTCTGCCGTTCTTTCTTGGTCTTTTTGGAGCGGCAGTCTGACTTGGGTATCCTAAACCCCAACCTGTGCCACCTGACGTGAGGTGTGTCATAGGAGGTCGGGGATCTGGGGTCCAGCTGGGTTAGTTCATTCACTGTTTCATAGGAGGTCGGGGTTCAGGGGTCCAGCTGGGTTGGTTCATTTACTGTCCACCGGGGGTCCAGAGAGGCGGCGTCGGACCGGATGTTTGGGTCAGGGGTCTGGGGCCAGGACACCTGGCTGTTGGGAGATACAAGAATGGGGTTAGTACTTATAGTTATTAACCCTTACATTACCAGCAATGCCTCACAGCCGTCAGTTAAAAGTAACACGCTAGTACCAGCGTCGGCTCTCAGCCGTCAGTAATATACAGACCTTGTTTTGCTAATATTTAGCAGGAGCTGCTAATATGACTAGGAGGCACTGCTGTGAGGAGTTGACAACACTTCTCATGGTTCCTCTCAGCTACTCTAGGCAGGCTGACTCAGTCACCCACCAACTCTTGAGCTGAAATGGTGGTGTCTCGTTGCTTTTGACTAAATTTTTCTACCGAAAAATTTACAAATATATCTCGAAGAGGGATCTTGAGGATAATTTATTAAGCTTGATGGAGGTCTAAGTGGAAAATTGAAATAATAATAAATATATGAATAAACCCTACCCCCTTAAAGTATATAGAGTATAGTCTTACACTCTGAGTTACATAGGAGTAAAAGTGGAAGAGGCTGTTACATAGGGCTAAATAGTGAAATGTGTCCTAATGGAAAGAAACATAATTATGTATGGTATATTGAGTAATTGGAGATCGTCAACTCTTTTAAGTATCTGGGCAGTGTGTTGAGTAAAGATGGGACTATGGATGAAGAAGTGCGGGAGAGGGTACAACAGGGGAAGAGGGTTGTAAAAATGCTGAAAGCAGTAACAAGAAATAGGGTGGTCAGTATGGAAGTGAAGAAGTCCTTTCATGACAGTGTGGTAATCCCGACACTGACTTACGGAAGCGAAGCATGGACGTTGGTTGAGAGACTCAGACCAAGAGTGAGAGCAGTGGAAATTAATTACTTAAGAAGTGCATGCGGAGTTACAAGGAGGGATAGACAGACTAATGAGGAAGTAAGAAGGAGGTGTGGTGTGGAGGTAGATGTGCTGGAAAGTGTGAAAAGGAACAACTTGAGATGTTTCGGCCATATGGAACGTATGGAAAGCGAGAGAATGACTAAGAGGGTGTACGAGAGCGAGGTGGAGGGACAGAGAGGGAGAGGTAGACCGAAAGAGAGGTGGAAGGATGGAGTGAGGAAGTATATGAACGAAGGCAGTGCTGGTTGGGGGGAGGGGCATCGACTGACTTGGGACAGAGGTGCATGGGGGCGGTTCGTTCGTGGCCACCCCTTCGGGGATCGCAGCGTCAGGCAATAGATAGATAGATAGATAGATATTGAGTAATTTATCGTTACTTACGAATGGCGAACTTACGATATATATAATGTATTTCGGAAAACAAAATCACATGCAATCAACTGGAGTGAAGAGTCCTATACGATTGTACAGGTGGGAGGGTATGTGAGCCAGATAAAAAATAGATATATATTTTGTTTGCTCATCGGTGTCAATACAACGTGTTGTTTTGTGCTACATGCGTGACAGTGAGGATGTGATATGTTGAATAGTTTCATTTGTAACCCACGGGAAATGTTATGATATATATACAGTATATTTATGATATATATATATATATATATATATATACAGGATACTTCAAGGGAAATGAAGTGGAAGGAAAAAAAAATGACATATACACGCACACAACAATATATACACACACGCGAGGGTAAAATGTACATGCACGAATCACGAACACGATACACGCTCATATATACAGACATGCACGGGCAATATACATACACACACACAAAGATACATAAATAAAAATAATTAACGAAAACGTACAAACAAATAAGAAAATGAAAAAATACAACACACACACACACACCCGAGCGGTTGGCGTTTATCGGTACATATCAATTTGGTGCATGCTTACGAGTACATTTTTCGATTTTTAAACCTAAATTACACTAACCTAACCTAACGTAACCTAACCTAACTTACCTAACCTAACCGAAAACACTCCATTTCAACGTATTTTAAAGAGGTGTGTACCGATTGACTGTCGCCCCAAACCTCATGTACCTGTAAACCTACAAATATCCAGAGATTTGTACCAATAAACACACAACCGCTCGTACACACACACACACACACACACACATTTCAGGTGTAGGGATGTGGCAACCCCACCACCGCCCGTCACTTAGTGGCGCAGATAGCCCCTGGAGGTTGGGACCGGGATTCCCACCTCCAGAATTGTTATGAGGAGGCTGTAGACACGAGCCGAGCAGGGCGGTACTCCCGGGGTGTGCTAAGTGACTGATAAGGACGCTGGAACTCCCGTATCACCACCTGGCCTCCCTAGCTGATCCTTTCAGTGTCTCATCAATATTGAGGGCAATCCCAGCCTGCCCTCCAAAACTTCTCCTCCTATCAATACATTATACTACAAACACCTTACAAACTACACTAACTTTACCAAAGAAAAACAAATTATGAAACCTCGACCCGCCTCGGAGTTCCCAGGGGGCGGGGGGGGGGGGCCGGGGGACCAGAAATGCCCCCATCAGTCTGTGCCCTGGTAACGATTCACCAAAATGCTCTGGACCACCACCTTCTACTCTTACTATTAATTTCTGTAACATTTGTGGCCTTTCTTCTAACTTCCACTCTGGGGAACACCACCCCTCCTCTGCCAACCCTGATCTTCTTTTGCTCACTGAGACACAGTTGTCTGGGACTGCTGACAGCAAACCCTTCTCTGTATCCTCCTACTATCTCTATCTTCAGTTTCGAGCCAAAGGTGGATGTGGCATCTATGTACGCAACAATCTTGCTTTCTCTCATGTTCCCATCTTAGGCTCTTCTGAATTCTCAACTCTCTGGCTAAAGCTTTCTTGTCACTCTCAAACTCAATATTTCTGCGCTGTCTATCTCTCCCCTAATTCTACTGACTATCCAAAACTATTTGACTATCTAACTTCTAAAGTGGAACACATTCCATCCATCTCTCCTTTCGCAGAAATCTCCATCTTAGGATATTTCAATGTTCACCACCACCAATGGCTCTCCCCTATTTCCACTGACCAACCTGGTGAACAAGCCTACATCTTTTCTATCCTAAACGACCTAGAGCAGTTTGTCCATCAACCCATCCATATCCCAGATCGCTTCGGATCCGGCCCAACATTCTTGACTTATTTCTAACCTCTAACCCTTCCACTTATACTGTAAATGTTTTCTCTCCTTTGGTTCCTCCGACCATAAACTAATATCTGTCACATGTCCTATCTCTCAAGTACGGCCACCCGATCCTCCCAACCGGAGGCGCTTGTGGCACTTTGGCGCTGCCGACTGGGAGGCTCTTAGGCAGTACTTCTTTGATTTCCCTTGCAATGGCTTTTGCTTCCGTGGCGGGGGACCCTCGGAGAATGCTGAACGCATTACCGAGGTAATCCTCTCGGGCCTGGAAGCATACAATACATTTTTTTCTCTCAGTCTAATGCAAAAACATCTTGGTTTACTCACACTTGTTCTACTGCTGTCCGCAACAAGGAGGAAGCATTCAAACGTTACCGACGCCTTAAGACTCAAAGAATCTCATTGTTCATATGTTTCTGCCCGGAATCAAGCCAAATCTGTTCTTCGACTTGCCAAACATTCTTTCATCAATAATAAATGCACTTAACTATCCAACTCTAGCTCTTCCCAAGCTTTCTGGCATCTAGCCCAAAACCTCTCTAACAATTTTCCTTCCTCGTCTTTCCCTCCCCTTTTCCACTTTGATGGCACAACCGTCACTTCTTCCTCTGACAAAGCTGAACTCTCCGCTCAAACTTTTGCTAGAAACTCCGCCTTGGATGATTCCGGTGCTATTCCTCCCTCTCTACCCCTCTCTCTCCTACTTATGCCTAATATAGTAATCTCTTCTAAAGATGTATTTTCTACCCTCTCTGGGCTTAATACTAAGAAGGCATACTGTCCGGATGGGGTTCCTCCTGTTGTACTAAAAAACTGTGCTTACGTGCAGACTCCCTGCCTAGGAAAACTCTTTCGTCTCTGTCTCTCCTCTAACGTCTTCCCTTCTTGCTGGAAGTTTGCTCTCATTCAACCTGTCCCAAAGAAGGGGACAACTCTCAACTCTCCAATTATCGTCCAATTGCTCTCATCTCTTGAATTCTAAAGTTTTTGAAACTATTCTTGCTTCCAAATTTCTTAGGCATTTTTCTTCTCATAATCTACTTTCAGATGGCCAGTATGGCTTACTTATAGATCACTCTACTGGTGATCTTCTTTCATATCTTACTAACTCTTGGTCATACTCCTTTCGGAACTTCAGTGAGACTTTTTCTATTGCACTAGACATATTGAAAGCCTTTGATAGAGTCTGGCACAAATCTTTAATTTCTAAACTACCCTCCTTTGGTTTTTATCCCTCCTCTAATTCCTTTCCGGCCGTTCCATAGCTGAGGTTGTGGACGGCCATCGCTCACTTCCTCATCCCATCAACTACGGTGTTCCTCAGGGCTCTGTCCTATCTCCCATTCTCTTTCTAATTTTCATAAATGATCTTCTCAACTGTACCTCCAGTCCCATCCATTCATACGCAAACAACTCTACCTTACACTACTCAATTAGTTTTCCTGAACGCCCAAGCCAGCAATCCCTCAAAGACAAACGTAATGAAGCCATGCAACACCTATCTTCTGATCTAACTACTATTTCCAATAGGGGCAGAGAAAACCTTGTTTCCTTTAACACCTTAAGAGCGGCCTATGCGGTTTATTTATATGTACTTTCCCAGCGGGGTGTTTTTAGCCAAAATAGGGCTGTTTACGTGATCATTTTCATGCCTAAATAAGACCCAGAACGTAAAACAAGTATCTATCCCTGAAAGGGCATAAACAGAGCTTTCGAATGACACCATAACGATCCTTTTATGATGGCTAGTTTTCTTGCAATAACCGTGCAACGCGAGTGCAAAAAGCATGTAATTAGGCACTTTCCTCACACAATTCCTTATATAGCGAGTGAGAGAGGTAGGAGGGAGGTGAGATTCGTGTCAGTAGGTTCGCCGCGGTGGTCTGGAGCAGTCATACGCTCGCTACTCTCCTGCCACCACTTGTCTCTCTCTCTCAGCAACATTACGTGCTGAAATTGCCACTCGAGTTATGTCGAGCGCCGCCACATAGTCCAGCTTTATTTAACTCGACTTATGTGGTGAGCCGCTAATTAAGGGTTAATGTTTCCAAAACCCAATTTCTTCATCTTACTACCCGTTCAGAACTCCCATAGGACTATCCCTTACAATTCAACTATACAACAATCAATCCTTCATCTTCTCTCAATATACTTAGTGTCTCCTTTTCTTATGCTCTCACTTGGAAGGACCATATTACCAGTCTTGCTAAGGCAGCGTCCCAGAAGCTGGGAGTGCTCAACCGCCTCAAGGGGTTCTTTGCCCCTGCACAGCTTCTTGCTCTATACAGGGGCACAGTGCGTATTTGTATTGAGTATTGTTCACATGTGTGGGGAGGATCCTATCACACCGCACTCCTAGACAAAATAGAAAAGAAATCCTTTTTCAATCCCGCCCATTCACCACTCTCTGCAATCTCTCTCTCTTCGCCGCAATGTTGCATCTCTCTCGCTATTCTATCGCTACTATAATAATTAATGTTCCTCAGAGTTTCCCAGTGTATACCACCTCTTCTATGTACGGTAAGTAGTACCCGTCTTGCAACACAATTCCACCCCTACTCTATGCAATTCTTCAACCCAAAAGTGAAACGATATTCTCAGACTTTCTTCTATTCAACTGCTCTGCTCTGGAACTCAGAATCAGTCCTTCCCTCTTCTTATGACTTAAATTGCTTCAAACTTTGTGTGTCCAAGTATTTTGGCTTGAACGTCCCTTGATTTTGGCCCTGCCCCTGTCACTCCTTCAACTCTGGGGGAGGCACTCGATACAAGCAGTTCTGCCCTTTGTCTCCCTCACTCACATAGAAAAACAAAATTATATATATATATATATATATATATATATATATATATATATATATATATATATACATATACATATACATATACATATATATATATACAATATATATATACAATATACAGTATATATATATCTCTCTTTGGTGTATTCTCCTTTTTCATCGACTAACGGTCCAACAGTTGAAGTAACTACTGTTTTCTTTCTGATATAACTATAGAATTCTTTTGGGTTTGTTTTACTTTGATTCGCAATATGTAACTCTAGGGTCTTTTTACTTTGCTTAATTAACTTTTTGGCTTTGTGTCGTAGCTCTACAAATTTCACCCGTTCTTCCTCATTTTGTGAGGATTTTAATCTATCATTAGCAATTTCTTTATTCCACCATTTGGGCTTAATATTATGGCCTGGACGCCGTATTTTCGATGGTATGCAGGCATGCACTGCTTTTAGGTAAGTGGTTTTGAATAACTTCCAAGATGTATTTATGTCGTTATTGTTAATTAAAAAGCTCCAGTCAGTTTCTTTAAACATGGCTCTAAGTTTATGAAAGTTTGCTTTCTTGAAATTAGGGACTTTTTCGATGCTACTATTTGGTTCGTTACTAGTAAACTTTAAAGTGAAAGTTATCGTACGATGGTCGCTGTTACTGAATTCATCACCAACATTCAAATTCTCTATTAATCCTTCTTTTGTTGCAAGTACAATGTCAAGAACGTTATTACCACGGGTCGTCGTTCGAACAAATTGATAAAGCGAACTCACTTGCAAGTTCGTATACAAGTCATGTCCGGAGTGTGAAGTAAGAGTATCGCCCCACTTGGTCACAGGTAAATTAAAGTCGCCAAAAAATATGGTATCTTGTGAGTTACTTACATCTGCAATTTGTTCGTAAATTTCTTGGTCAGTTTGCACTGATTGAGCTGGAGGTCTGTATATTAACGCAAGTATTATTTTTGTACCTTTATTATTCTTTATTAGCACAACAGATGTGTCGACGTTCACAATTTGAGGTTTTGACACGAGGGTAGGGTTAAGACTTTCTTTGATATAAAGTAAAACGCCACCTCCATTTCTATTTATTCGGCTTTTCTCAAACATTACATAACCGGGAAGTGAATACTCTGCTAAAAAGTCTCTATTTTCTGTATTGAGCCAAGATTCTGTCATGCCAATCACATCAACATTTTCTGTAAACACTAGCTCCTCTAAATCTGAAAATTTATTGCTTATGCTACGAGCGTTTGCATAGAAAACCTTTAAATTTGTTATTTTAGAACTCACGGAACGCTCTTTAATAATATTTTTGGTTCTTGTCGGATCTACATTTATGTTCATGGCTGTCCTCGGTCCTCGCTGTCTTCGGTCCTTATCGCTGGTGGTCCTCGGTTGCCTCTGTTTTTTGCTTGGCGTTAAATGATTTATGTCACTGCTGCTTCTTCTCGGATGGCATTTTTTTATCCATGGCTGCGGACTGCTTCGTGTAAGAGACGACCAATGCGTGCTGAACCCATAGGGTTTAGATGAGTGCCATCCTTGCGGAACAGAGTAGGCTGGTTATAGAAATTATCCCAGAGGTTGATAAATTCAACTTCTTCCTTCAGACACAAATATTTTAGTCGGCTATTTGTGCTGAAGGCCTTGTCGTATAATTTGTCAGGTGCGTCGATCTTGGGGAGAATGCCTGAGATGATGATATTCCTTGACTTGTTTTTGTAGTGCTGGATCATCTTGCGATATTTCTCCATCAACTCTTCGGATCTGGTGCGCATGACGTCATTTGAACCAGCATGGATGACAAAAAAGGTATTTTCGTTTGCATCCTTTGTGGTATCTTCGAAGGCTTCCACAATGTCATCCAGTCCAGCTCCTGGGATGCAAAATCTTTTTCGTCAATTTGGGACTCTGTCGCAGAACTCTTCGATCTGTCCTCGTAGGATGGAATCCCCAACGACCCTGGTCTATTCTGGTTCGTCTTCCATCTCTACCAAGATCTCAAATCTGTTTGACATTGTGACAGGTAGATGAGACCTTTTCTGAGAGAGAGAGAGAGAGAGAGAGAGAGAGAGAGAGAGAGAGAGAGAGAGAGAGAGAGAGAGAGAGAGAGAGAGAGAGAGAGAGAGAGAGAGAGAGAGAGAGAGAGAGAGAGAGAGAGAGAGAGAGAGAGAGAGAGAGATACTAATATATTTTGGTGTGAGTATCCTATGTTCGAATCCTTGGAGTACCATATGTATTCAATAGTTTCATTGATTTCATTAATTAGGTATATTTGTAAGTTAATTGATGGGTTGGTGATAATATAGAACCTAATGATAGGCAAAATAAACTGTCAAATGCGTCATGATCCTCATAGGGTTAAGCCAGCACACTATCTAATGAAACTGATAAACATGATCATTGTGTAATTATTATTTTGCATAACAGTATAAGGGGGTAGGGTATATATATTAATTTATTTATTTATGCATTTTGTATTGTTTTAGTTTCCTCCCTAGACCTCCATTAAACTTAATAAATTATCCTCAATATCCCCCTTCTGGATAAACTTGTACATTTTACAGTAAAACCAGTCCTGACCGAAGGCCGGTTCCTTCTTAATTATAGGCTCACTATTGCTCGCCAGGATGATAACGACATATAAATGGCACAAAGGGTATTGAAATCACCCAGCAAATGGGACGAACATGTTAAATATAATATCATTGGGGCTAAACATGAAGGAGAAGGGGGTCCATTCACCACTCTCTCTTCAGTTTTCTGATTCGTCTCAATCCATACAAGGGACTTGAGTTCTCGTAAAGGGGCTCCAGTCCTGACGCTATTCCTGACTTACAGTGTGCTGGCTTAACCCTATGAGGATCATGACGCATTTGACAGTTTATTTTGCCTATCATTAGGATCTATATTATCACCAACCCATCAATTAACTTACAAATAAACCTTATTAATGAAATCAATGAAACTAATGAATACCAATGGTACTCCAAGGATTCGAACATAGGATACTCACACCAAAATTCCGCGCACTAACCGTTACGCTATCAATACAGTTGAATTTGTATTCAGTTTTGAAAGGCCCTCTAGCAGTCAAAAGGTTAAAAACAATCTCAATCATCCCTCTGACTCCAACAGTGCCTTCTTAAATTGAACAATATCGTCTAATGCTAGCCAGAATAAACTGTCCTATCATGATCCTCAATTAGGGGTTAACTCCTTCTCTATCGGCGCCGTACTTTTAATTTTATTCTGGCTATTATTAGACGACTATAGTCGGTATAAAAAGTGCTTCCAGCAATTAACAGGATTCTAACTTAACCCTTTTTACTTCCACAGACCCTTCTTAAACTGCACAAAGTCCTCTAAATGTAGCTAGATCAAACTTAAAAAGACGTCGCCGGTGCTAAAGGGATTAATAATCCAGAAGGGTTAATAGCCACTGAAGTTCCATTTTAACTAAATAATCGATCCATATTCTCTACTTCCTAATCCCCTTTTTGTGCCTCTCTATCCCCCCCCCCCCCTTCTCTCTATCTTGTATCCCCTCCTCCTCCCTATTCCTCCTCCCCTTCTCTCTATCTTGTATCCCCTCCTCCTCCCTATTCCTCCTCCTCTTCTTCTTTCTCCTTCTCCTAATTTTTTCTCAACTCTCAACTAGTTAACTGGGCAGAAAAATGGCAAATGAAATTCAACATAGAAAATTGCAAAGTATTACACATCAGTAGTAACAACTCTAAAAAAGATTACTCAATGAATAACATTCAACTATCAAATACAAATAATGAAAAGGATCTGGGAGTTAAAATATCAAGTGATCTGAAGCCGAGTAAACAGTGTACAGAGGTAATAAAAACTGCTAATAAATTGGTGGGTTTCATCGGCAGAACATTCAAATTCAAATCAGAGAAAATCATACTTACTCTATTCAACTCATTGGTGCGTCCCCATCTCGAATAGTGCGTGCAATTCTGGTCACCGTAACAGAAAGGACATAACAAAACTTGAAAAGGTGTAACGCAGTCACTAAAATTATACCTAGATTGCGTAATAAACCGCACGAAGAGCGCTTAAAAAAAATGATTTTGTTTAGCTTAACAAAGCGCAGAATGAGAGGTGACCTAATAGAGATGTTCAAAATCTTCAAGGGATTCAGCAACCTAAATGTAAGCGAATAATTTACGATCAATCAAGCAAACACGAAAAGCAATGGTTATAATATTATATGCAAGCGTTTTCATTCTCACGAGGCGAAGCATTTCTTCTTCAATCGTGTTGTGAATAATTGGAACAGACTACCCTCGAACATTGTAAACTGTAATACTGTCGAAACATTCAAGAACCATCTGGATAAACACTTGGCAAATAACCCCCAATTATCACAGTTTCTTTCAGAATAACGCGCAACGAAGTGTCAACGCATGCCGAAATGTATATTGATATTCATACATTTGTTCCCTTTCAGAATTGTAGTAATAGAGTTAGCTTAGATTACATATCAACTTCTCTTTCTCTCTGTCCTATCCGAATGTCCGTGTCAGTTTGTCCATACTACATGGTATTTTTCCAATCTGTTTCCATGCCAGCATTAGCTGGAGGGAGTGGTGGGTGGGGAGGAGCCTTCTTCTTTGTTTTCCTTTTATCTACCTCGTAGTCAATAGATTAGTAGTTTTAGATATCCAAACTGCCCCGTAAGGACCAATAGGTCTGTTGCAGTTTGTTCTCCTTTGTATTCCTTTGCAACTCTCTACTCCACCTTTTTGTACTTCCCTATTCCCCTTCCCCACCCCCACTGCCTCCCTCCCAAACAGCACATTATCAGGTATTTAGCCCCCTCAGCCCCCCATCCCTTCTAATTAATGACGTAATACCAGGTTGTTACCTTGATGGGCTGACGGTCGAGGCTACCACGGATGGTTGTGGTTGTGTTGGTGTTTATGTTGTGGTGTTGGGCTAACTTGTGGTTGTGGTGGAAGGCAAGATTATAATTGTGGTTGTGGTGATAGTTGTGGTTGTGGTGGTTGTGATTGTAGCTGTGGTTGTGTTAATTGTTGTTATTGTGGTGGTTGTGGCTATGTTCTTGTGGTGGTGGTGGTGGTTAAAGGCTAGCTTGTAGTTGTGGTGGTAGTTATGTTTGTGGTGGTGGTTATAGTTTTGATGGTGGTAATCTTGTAGTGGTAATGTTGGGGTTATATTGTTGTATTGAATATATACACCATTGAGGAGGAGCACTTTATTGACAACGTTTCGCATCAGGGCAATCACAAAACGTCAATAAAGT
Source organism: Paralithodes platypus (assembly GCA_032716605.1). Lineage (NCBI taxonomy): Eukaryota > Metazoa > Arthropoda > Malacostraca > Decapoda > Lithodidae > Paralithodes > Paralithodes platypus. The sequence goes on along the minus strand of CM064487.1, from coordinate 61,897,399 downwards.
GCGTCTTCTCATATTTTTGTTCTATGTGGATGAGAAAGACACAAGGAAAAACTGCATGTGACGAGTGCCTCCCCCAGAGTAGAAAGAGTGACCGGGCCAGAATCAATAAAAGTTCGAGGCAAAAGGTCTGATTATATCCATTCTGTCAACTATACTTCGTTTTAATTCATAAGATGTAATGATGTTAAAGTAGAAATGAAAACCTAAATTGAGAATTGAAATATAATACAAGGAGAAATCGCGGGAAAAAAAAAAAAAAAAAAGAGACTCGTGTGTAGAAACTGTCGGTATAGGTGCTCATAGTATCTAGTTGTATATGTATGTGGTTTAATATGTGTTTTAGTATGTATGTGTTTTAGTATGTACAGTATGTGTTTTTGTAGCTGTATATGGATGTATGGGTTGTATGTTGTGTGTATTTAATGTGTCGGTATGGGTTTACATGTACAGTATACTTTAGTGGTTGCGTGTGTGACTGAGCGTGTATGTGCATGTATGGTAGAGTGGGCGTATGAGCGCGCGTGTGTGTGTGTGTCATTGGTTAGTATGCCAGTATATATGTACAGTTGCCCACATAAGTTCTTTTCCTCGTGATGTTATGCATGAAAGCAAGATAGCATGAATGAATTGCGAATGTTGCTTCTTTTAATTATCGTTAGACTAATCAGATGAGTTCACCAATGCATAAGAAACTGCACACGTAATTCAATCATGCACAGTTATTTCCATGTATAAGATCACGGAGAGGAACAAAACTTATGTGGACAACTGTACGTCAGAGATTGTATGTATACTTGCGCGTGTGGTGGTGTGTATATAATGTAACAAGATTATAACTAGCCATGGCATTAATAAATAAGATTGATGTACACCGCATGAATAGTCTCGTGTTGGAGCGCCATTATGGAACACGTAAATATCTCGTTAATATTCATATAATGATCACCAAAGATAGTTTTGACATTGTTTATATTATACCATATCCATCATCACCACCGGTCCACCACTATCAATATCACCATCACCACCCACCATTATCATCATCACCACCATTACTACTTTACCAGCTCCACTATCACCACCACCACAATTACCACTTCCATTACAACCACTACCACCACCAGCTTTATCTGTCTCCATTTGTATTCCTCTTCCACCACTACCATCATCTTCTCTCTTCCTCCACCACCACCTCCAGCACCACCACCGCCGTACCTTCCCGATCTGGTCTCAATTAAAGTGATATGTGAGAGAAGGAAACTGGTGGAGAGAGAGAGGAGAGAGAGAGAGAGAGAGAGAGAGAGAGAGAGAGAGAGAGAGAGAGAGAGAGAGAGAGAGAGAGAGAGAGACAGAGAGAGAGAAGAGAGAGAGAGAGAGAGAGAGAGAGAGAGAGAGAGAGAGAGAGAGAGAGAGAGAGAGAGAGAGAGAGAGAGAGAGAGAGAGTATATAATAGTAACTATAGTATACTGACCTTGCTATATACTTGGGGTTGCCTGCCTTATACTACAACACCAACTTGGGCAGGTCATGAGGGTCACGGGGGGTCAGGTAACAGGTCAGGTCAACAGGTCGTCCAGCCACACCAGTCACTGACCACACTGGAACATAAACATAATACAATTAACACATATGGTAAGTTAAAGCAGGACTTCAGAGGCTATCAACCATTTTAGATTATTTAGCCTGATAAATCTACAGTTATACTACCCCTATTTTGTCGCTATTCTGTTGGTACTAATGGGTTAATATTATTAGTAGTAGACTTAGTATGGTTTGATGATGCACGGAAATGTATATTTGACTTGTAGTAGATACATTGAAGTATTACAAACCTTCGCGAACCCATAAACAGGGAACGTGAGCTGGGTTTAGACCGTCGCGCACCCATAAACAGAGAACGTGAGCTGGGTTTAGACCGGTCGCGAGACAGGTTAGTTTTCGGTTAGGTTAGGTTAAGTTAGGTTAGGTTAGGCTAATGTTAAAAATACTAAAATGCGACGGTCCTCGGTATTAAACAACACTGTATATCAAATAGAAAATAAAAAACAACAACAAATTACCTGAAAAACTCTTATCTGGTTGGTGATAAATTTTTATCAAAATACGTTTTTTTTCCAGTTTCCGTGTCTGCTGAACCATCCAAAAACACGCTAAAAGGCGTGTTTTGAAGGGGGGAGGTGGTGGGGGGTAGTGGGGGAGGGGTAGTATAACTGTAGATTTACCTTTTGCCTTTCTGTACCGGTGACGTCCTTTAAACTTTAGTCTGGCTACTATTAAATGATTCTATTCAGCTTAGGAAGGACCTCTAACACTAATAAGGCTTCAAACTATCTCCACCAACCTTTTTAACTACCGCACATTCTTCCCAAGCTGCATAATATCGTCTACATATAGCTAGACTACAATATAACACACGTCCCTGGTACTCTAACGGTCAAGATAGGACATCAGTGGCTATCAACAATTTTAGATTATTTAGCCAGCACGTAAATTGCATTACACAACACTGCCATGAAAGTCAGCGCATATCCTGCTGCTCTTAACCCTCTCGCATTTTTAGGACGCGATCGCGTCATAATGCCACCCCTCGAAGAGTGGTCGTACGACGCAATCGCGCCATAATGCCACCTGTAAGTTAGAAATATTCGTGGTAAATAAGTTTATGACGCGATTTGGACGCATTTTTGGCTGGTAAGTTAGCCATCAGTAAGTTACAAAATGAAATATCTGGCAACCCCCTAGCGTCCCTGTGTGAGGAGTGCGGGGCTTTGTTTCACCAGTTGTGAGCCGGCCGCCAGTCTGTGAGGTAGTACTCCCGGACCTTTAAATCTCGTCTCGCCTCCATTGCCCGCCATGGAGCGGGTTTCAGGCGGGCAAATCTTGATTATTTATGTACTAAGAGACAGTGTATCATCAATTTGTGGCTATCTATTTATAATTTATGTATATAACTCGTGATTTGTGACTCTTTGCCTCGTTGTTCGCCTCTCCATAGCCAGCCATGTGTTTTTTAGGCGGCTAGAATGGACCCAGTGGAAGTGTTGTGAACTGTGAATAATAATATTATATATATCATATTCGTAGGGTTAGTGTAGTAAGCATTCGTAGTCACATTCCTAACTTATGTTAGGTTTGTGATTACGAATGTAAGCTAGGCTATACGTGTGTGTGTCGTATATATATTGCCCTAAAACCTTCATTTTCGCTTGAAAGACCAATATATTTATGAATAAATACTACATACGAAGTATAATAAAGCTGTAATTACGAAATATAGTTGTGTTTTGCCCATTTTTGGCATTATTTTCTGCCCAATTTGGGCAATTTTTAGTGAATACACAGTTTTATTTGAGTGAAGTAACTAACAGTGAAGTGTGGATAGATAATAAACAAATTTTCTAGACAAAAATGTCACGGTAAGCACAAATATGTCACGGTAAATAGCCTGACATAAAAAATACAAGACTTTGATGCGCCACTGTACACTACACTACAGCAGTGAACCTTTGGACAGCCACAGATGTCTGGGTAAAGTACCTAAGCTAATCCCATAATTACTTGCCCTCGGCGGGTCAGCACTCCTTGACCTTTTACCTTTTCCTCACAGCTGGGATATTTTATATGTTTAGGCTTGGGCTAGGCCTATCTTTATTTTAAATATAATATATATATATATATATATATTCGAGTATTTCTATTGCTATTTTATATATAGGCCTATTTTTCTTTATTGTGATTTATTATAAGTTTTATTTATTTAATTTATATAATTTTATTTTATTTATAATTTTGTTTCATTTACATATTTTTTTGTTTATTGTTACCACCCCCTAGGTCCAGAGCAAGGGCAGGGCCCATAATCTAGTATTTATATAGTGATTTTATATATATTTTTATTTATTATAGTTTTTATTTATTTTATTTATAGGCCTATCATTTTATTTTATTTATAAATTTGTTTCATTTATATATACTTTTTTGTTATTGTTCCTGTTCCCCAGGGTGTCAATGGGACCACCCCCTATGTCCAGAGCAAGGGCAGGGCCCATAATCGAGTATTTATATAGTGATTTTATATATATTTTTATTTATTATAGTTTTTATTTATTTTATTTATAGGCCTATCATTTTATTTTATTTATAATTTTGTTTCATAAGAACATAAGAACATAAGAAAATGGGAGTCTGCAGAAAGCCGATTGGCCCAAGCAAGGCAGATCCCTGTCCCACACAACCCCAATTACAAAGCCCAATTATAGGCTCAACACTCTAATACCCTGAGGATCATCTTACCAAAACGGTTAGAGATTAACGCAGGATTACGGGGGTCTGCAGAGCGCTGATTGGCCCAACCCGGCTGATCCCCCTTCACACCCAACCCTTCTCGTCCATATGCTTATCCAATTTTTTCTTAAATCTCCCTATCGTTCTTGATCCCACTATATCACTTGGTAGCCTATTCCACCCATCTACAACTCTGTTACCAAACCAATATTTGCCTATATCTTTTCTGAAACGAAATTTATCTAATTTGAAACCATTGGTACGAGTTCTTTCGCTATCACTGAGCTTTAGTACATTTGTCATGTCCCCTTTGTTAATCCCACTAACCCCCTTGAACACCTCTATCATATCCCCTCTAACTCTGCGTCTCTCTAACGAATGTAAACCTAATTTCTTCAACCTTTCTTCATACGGAAAATTTCTAATATTATGGATCATTTTTGTCATTCTACGCTGAATTCTCTCCAATGAATCTATGTCCATTCTGTAATAAGGACACCAAAATTGGACAGCATAATCCATATGGGGTCTCACTAATGACAAGTAAAGCTTTAAGATAACATCAGCAGTTCTGTTACTCACACTCCTAGAGATGAACCCGAGAATCCTGTTTGCCTTATTACGAACGCTTATACACTGTTTTCTAGGCTTCAAATCATTGCTAACAAACACACCTAGATCTTTCTCGCAGTCTGAATTTTCTAATTCCACATTAGCTAGTTTATATTTAACATTTGTTTGCATCTTCCCTATCTTTAATACCTTGCATTTGTCAATGTTAAACTTCATCTGCCAATTTACTGACCATTCATGTAAGGTATCTAGATCCCTTTGGAGGCACTCTATATCGCTATCTGAATCAATTGATCTCCCTATTTTAGTATCGTCTGCGAATTTACTTATCCTACTAGTTATACCTAAATCTAGGTCATTTATGTATATAAGAAACAACAGGGGACCTAATACCGATCCCTGGGGGACACCACTTTTGACTGCTCCCCACTCTGACTTGGTACCATTTATGCTGACTCTCTGTTTCCTACCAATTAGCCATGACCTAATCCATCCCAACAACGACCCTCCTATTCCATGTGCCTCAACCTTTCTCATCAATCTCTCATGAGGGACTCTGTCGAAAGTTTTACTGAAATCTAAATATATAATATCATATGACTTGTCACTATCTACTGCTTCATATACCTCTGAGAAAAAGCTAAGCAAATTAGTAAGGCACGAACGTCCCTGAGTGAATCCATGCTGAGAAGAATTTATTAAGTTAAATTTTACTAAGTGGCTTCTAATTTTCCTAGCAATAATAGACTCTAGCAACTTTCCTATGATTGATGTGAGACTAATGGGACGGTAATTGGATGCTATCGATTTATCACCTTTTTTGAAGATCGGAACTACATTTGCAAGCTTCCAAGCTTCTGGAACTAAACCTGTTTCTAATGACTTGTTAAATATAAATGCTAATGGACTACTTAACTCATCTCTGCATTCTTTTAATACTCTAGCATATACCTCGTCAGGACCAGGCGATTTTTGAGGTTTCAGTCTGTCAATTTCCTTAAGCACATCATTTCTACTTATACTAACTGTACTTAACATATTTTCTATACTATCACTATATACCATATTGACTTCTGGAATCTGTGCCAAATTTTCATTAGTGAAAACGGAAAGAAACTGACTATTTAATGTACTGCACATTTCTAAATCATTTTCTGTTATTTCTCCTATTGAAGTTTTTAGGGGGCCTATTACATCTCTAACTTTAGATTTATATAGTTGGTAAAAAGCTTTAGGGTTATTTTTTGAGTCGCTGGCTATCCTTATTTCATAATTTCTTTTTGCTTTCATGATTTCCTTTTTGACCTGTCTTGATAGAGTCTGATAGTATATATGTAAATGATTTTCACCTTTCTTTATTTTTCGATATATTCCTTTCTTTTTTCCTATAAGATCTATTAGCTTATTAGTCATCCATTTTGGTTGGTTCTGCGTCGATCTAAATCTTCTTTTAGGGATATATTTATTTTGAGCATTGTGGAGTGAAGCAATAAACTGGTTATATGTAGGTGGCAAGTTTAACTCTGGCATATCCTGACTTAATCGCTTAACAATAGGGTCCACCCTTAAGTCTCTTCTTAGCCCACCATAATCGGCTTTTCTGAAATCTGGGATAAGTGTCGTATTCTCTTTAGCATTCCCTGTCCATTGTATATTAAAATAAATAGATTTATGATCGCTATTTCCTAGGTGGTCACCAATCTCTACATTATTTATCATATGTTCATTGTTACTGAAAACTAAATCAAGAATATTAATACCTCTAGTCGGCGTATCTATGAATTGAAATAAAAAACTATCTTGTACTACCTCTATAAACTCTACTGAATCGGAGTCGCCTATTTGGTGCTGCCAATCAATGTTCGGAAAATTAAAATCCCCCATAATGCACACATTGCTAAACCTTGATGCTATTTTAATTTCCTCCCATAACGATTTTCCGCCATTTCTACTCATATTAGGCGGTCTATATATAACTCCAATAACTATGGTCTCGCTACCTTCGTTAACCTCTACCCAAACACTTTCATTATAATTATTTAGTCTAATACCTGATTTAATACAGCTTTTTAATGTACTCCTGACAAACACTGCTATACCCCCGCCCCTCCTACTTGTTCGGTCATATTTAAACAAACTATAACCTGGAATATCAAATTCTGCTAAAAAATGCCTAGATTCTGTATTAATCCACGTTTCAGTTAGCGCTATTATGTCTATATTTTCTGTGCTAACGAGTGCTCTAAGTTCGTTCATTTTGTTACATAAACTCCTACAATTTGTATAATATACCCTCAACCTATTACTTTTATTTGCAAATAATTTTCTATTGTGTTTAGCTAACTTATTATTTCCTGTTGAACTACTAGCTCTAGACGGAAATTCTACTCTATCAGTATTCTCATCTTTACTATCAGTTACATGTGTAGTGTTATCGATACTACTATTACACATCACTATATCCGCACTATCTTGACTGATTATTTCTATTTTACTCACTGGTTTGTCACATGAAGTACCTGCTCCATATGGAGACAGTATTTTACTTACACACCCAGGTTTTTTTAACGAAACCCCGCAACAATCTTGTCGAGTGAGCTGGCCAAGGTCGAAACTCCTAGTCGAGAGAGATGTACTCCATCCTGGGCATACAGTTCATCCTTACCAAAAAAGAGGGACCAGTTATCCAGGAATGGAATAGTATTTGCCTTACAATACTTCTCCAGCCGGCTATTTACACCAATAGCCCTGGAGGACCATTCCTTCCTTACCCCTCTTCTAGGCAGGATACTGTTTACCACAGGAACTCCACCTTTTTCCTTGATCCTCTCCAACATTTCCTGATACTTGGAGAGCAACTCCTCAGTCCTGCATCTCCATATGTCGTTGCTCCCTGCGTTGAGGAAGATGATGGGGTCCTCCCCACTCACTTCCATGACAGCATCTATCTTCTCAGCCACCCTCCCGACTCCGGCACCAGGCACGCAGACAACTTTACCAACCTGAGTGTTTGTTGCCCTGCAAAGGTATCTAACCAATGAATCACCGACAATGAAAACAGACTTAGCTTTTTCCTTTTGTCGGCGTGTAGCAGCAGTTGTTGCAGCAACAGCAGCAGCCTTCCCCCCCTCCCCTCTCACTGCCTCGATGATCGCCACTTCATCGCCATCACTCTCATCAGCCAAGGTGCTGAAGTTGTTGTGGGTCTTGACTGGCTGCCTTTTCAGCTTGCAGGCCGTTGCACTAGTTGACACCACTTTCCAAGGGGCTTCACGATCCCTGGGAACACTTCCGGTAGCCTCACACTTCTTCTCCGCCATAGCTAGTCTCAAGGCCAAATTTTCATCTTTGAGACACTGAATCTCCTGCTCCACACTCTCCAGTCTCTCTTGCAAAGCAAGACAAAGCTGGAGAGTATGGGAGGAGACAGCAGACTCATCAACAACAGCCATCACTATGAAAGTTCACTAGGACCTCACTAAGGGTAAACAGGTTCACTAGCGGTCACTGGGGACGTCCGCACAGGTCAGGGGTCAGAGAGCAACTGATATATATATTTTATATATTTTTTTTTGTTATTGTTCCTCTTCCCCAGGGTGTCCATTGGACCACCCCCTATGTCCAGAGCAAGGGCAGGGCCCATAATAGAGTATTTATATAGTGATTTTATATATATTTTTATTTATTATAGTTTTTATTTATTTTATTTATAGGCCTATCATTTTATTTTATTTATAATTTTGTTTCATTTATATATTTTGTTTTGTTATTGTTCCTGTTCCCCAAGGTGTCCATTGGACCACCCCCTATGTCCAGAGCAAGGGCAGGGCCCATAATCGAGTATTTATATAGTGATTTTATATATATTTTTATTTATTATAGTTTTTATTTATTTTATTTATAGGCCTATCATTTTATGTTATTTATAATTTTATTTCATTTATATATATTTTTTAGTTATTGTTCCTGTTCCCCAGGGTGTCCATTGGACCACCCCCTATGTCCAGAGCAAGGGCAGGGCCCATAATCGAGTATTTATATAGTGATTTTATATATATTTTTATTTATTATAGTTTTTATTTATTTTATTTATAGGCCTATCATTTTATTTTATTTATAATTTTGTTTCATTTATACATATTTTGTTGTTATTGTTCCTGTTCCCCAGGGTGTCCATTGGACCACCCCCTATGTCCAGAGCAAGGGCAGGGCCCATAATCGAGTATTTATATAGTGATTATATATATTTTTTGTATTTATTATAGTTTGTATTTATTTTATTTATAGGCCTATCATTTTATTTTATTGATAATTTTGTTTCATTTATATATATTGTTTTGTTATTGTTCCTGTTCCCCAGGGTGTCAATGGGACCACCCCCTATGTCCAGAGCAAGGGCAGGGCCCTTAATCGAGTATTTATATAGTGATTTTATATATATTTTTATTTATTATAGTTTTTATTTATTTTATTATAGGCCTATCATTTTATTTTATTTATAATTTTGTTTCATTTATATATTTTTTGTTGTTATTGTTCCTGTTCCCCAGGGTGTCCATTGGACCACCCCCTATGTCCAGAGCAAGGGCAGGGCCCATAATCGAGTATTTATAGTGATTTTATATATTTTTTATTTATTATAGTTTTTATTTATTTTATTTATAGGCCTATCATTTTATTTTATTGATAATTTTGTTTCATTTATATATTTGTTTGTGTTATTGTTCCTGTTCCCCAGGGTGTCCATTGGACCACCCCCTATGTCCAGAGCAAGGGCAGGGCCCATAATCGAGTATTTATATAGTGATTTTATATATATTTTTATTTATTATAGTTTTTATTTATTTTATTTATAGGCCTATCATTTTATTTTATTGATAATTTTGTTTCATTTATATATATTTTTTTGTTATTGTTCCTGTTCCCCAGGGTGTCAATGGGACCACCCCATATGTCCAGAGTAAGGGCAGGGCCCATAATCGAGTATTTATATAGTGATTTTATATATATTTTTATTTATTATAGTTTTTATTTATTTTATTTATAGGCCTATCATTTTATTTTATTTATAATTTTGTTTAATTTATATATATATTTTTTTGTTATTGTTCCTGTTCCCCAGGGTGTCAATGGGACCACCCCCTATGTCCAGAGCAAGGGCAGGGCCCATAATCGAGTATTTATATAGTGATTTTATATATATTGGGATTTATTTGATTATATTTATTTTTTTATATAAAGGTATATACCGTATAAATATAATTTGTTTTTTCTTGTCCCCTTCCCTGTTGTGTTGTTCTTGTTCCCCAGGGTGTTTGGCCAAAGAGCCCCAAGGTATAAATATATATATTCTTATAATGCCATACTATGACTACGTCATGGTGTTCCCCCATTTGAATTACAAAATGCGGAACTATACCGTCATGAATCCATTATACTCACGTCATCTGGAATCAGATAATGCAAAACTATGACTATGTCATGGTGAACTATACCAACGTTATATGGATCCAGTGATGGCGAACTTGCGTCATGACAACTATCAACGTCAATTACGTTTTTCCTTTATTTCCATTTCTTGGTTTCAGCATCGTAAGCTAACTACGCCAGCCTGCCGCCATACGCCAGCCTACCGCCATACGCCAGCCTACCGCCATACGCCACCCTACCGACATACGCCAGCCTACCGCCATACGCCAGCTGCCATGTCGGACAAGAAGAAACCTTTGCGGGACTCCCAGCTGGAAGATGTGGTCAATGAGGTGCTGGACATGACAACGACGGATGAGACGGCGAGCGAGAGTGAGTCGGACGAGTGGTCTGACGATGAGGATTGGGCTTCACCTCCGCCCAAGCGACTCCGCCTCGACGTCCCCACCTCGGCCGATCCACCACCACCACCAGCAACGTCAGACAACCCACCACCACCACCACCAACTGAACCAGCCCCAGCGGATCCACCACCACCATCCATCCCATCCACATCCCATCCCATCCAATCTACATATCATCCCATCCATAACATCGCCGATTCCCTCCTACCATCACCCAACTTCCCCCAACTTCCCATGTCACCTCTTCCATCCACCTCGCATGGCGGTGCCTCATCCTGGCTTCCAGCAGGATCACCAGCCCGCAGCCCACACCTGTTTGCTACGCTACTTGCTGTGGGCACTTTGAATACCCTGCCTTCGCATGCCATGGGAACGGTCACCTCCGCAGTGTCCCCCTTCAGCGACACACCGTTGACCCCCTCGGCATTTGTTCTGCCTGAGCATCGAGCCGCAATGCGTGCTGAGGTTGCTGAAGCCGCAGTGCGTGCTCAGGTTGTTGCTGAGGTGCCACGCACAGCGTTGAATCCTCCAGCAGCAATCGAGGAGCTTCTTCCCCAAAGGCTTCCTCTTCACCATTCACCAACTGGTACAGGTGCACCAGGTTCACCAGCTCCACACCTTTCACCAGCTGGTGCAGCTGCACCAGGTTCACCAGCTCCACACCTTTCACCACTTGGTGCTGCACCAGGTTCACCGGCTTCTGCATCATCTGATGCAGAAGCCCCCCCCACTCAACCCCTCGACCTACCACCTATGCCACGCCGGAGGCCAGGTCCCCGTAGGGGGGCAGGTGGTAGGCCCAGGGGCCGCAGAGGTGTTCCTCGCGGTGGTCCTCGCGGTGCTCGTAGCCGTGCTCGTGATCCTGCCCCCCATCGTGATGCCGGTTGGACCGACACCCCCTTCGACCCCCAGCCTGATCTGTTCTCAGGGACCCCTGGCATGCAGGTTCCAAAGCCGGTGACTCCTCCCCAGTTCTTCCAGCTCTTCTTCACAAGGGAGATGCTGCAATACCTGGTATTGGAGACAAATGCTTACGCCAAGTTCGTTGACGGAGCAGCCGCTCTTTGGTACCTGTTTGGTGAGGAGGAAATGGCCAAATTCCTTGGCCTGTACTTCCTCATGGGCACCACCAAGATTCCTTCTCTGAGTCACTACTGGCGTTCAACTGTCCTTCACGACTACCCAGTATTTCGGAGAACGATAAGTAGGACTAAGTTTCTAGCCTTGTTGAAGTATTTCCATGCTTTCAACAACAAGGCAGTCTGCAGGGAGAACAAGGACAGGCTTGTGAAGGTTCGGACGGTGATGGAATACCTACTTGAAGGCTTCAAGCTGGCATACATCCCCACCGAAAAGCTGTCCCTTGACGAAGGCAGCCTTGGATGGAAGGGTCGCCTTTCATTCAAGGTTTACAACCCAATGAAGCCGACGAAGTACGGTGTCAAGCTGTACATCCTGGCAGAGGCGTCGACTGGCTATGTGTGGGACTTTCGGGTCTACACCGGTCCGGGTACATCTCTCCAGGAGACGGTGGAGGGTCTCACGGAGTCCTTCAGAGGCCAGGGGTACAGGCTGTACATGGACAACTATTACAACTCAGTTGACCTGTGCCAGCAAATGCTCACACACAACATCTATGTGTGTGGCACCCTGCGCCTTGTACGAGGAGCTCCTAAGCGGTTGTGCGACATTGCTAAAGCAAAACAGCTTGAACGCGATGCGATATTAGCAATGAACAACGGCTTAACCATGGTCCTACTTTGGCGAGACAAGCGCATCGTCAACATGGTGTCCACTTTCCACAACCAGGACACCATCCCGAAGCTTGTCTGTTTCAAAGAGAAGGACCAACAGGGCAAGTGGCGTCGTGGACAGAGGGAGATCCTCAAACCTGTTTGCGTTGAAGACTACAACATCCACATGGGTGGGGTGGATCACTTCGACCAGATGGTCCAGTACTACCCCATCCAGCGAAGGAAGGTCAAGTGGACGAAGAAGATCACCTTCTACTTCATCTAAATGGCCCTCTTCAACGCCCATGTCCTGTACAGGAAGTGCTACCCAAGGAAGAAGATGACCTTGCTGGACTTCCAGGAGCACATCTGTACTTCCTTGCTGCACTTCAACCCTGCAGAGTGGCCTATGTCGGGGAGGCCAGTCCACCGAGCACAAGATCTGCCGCGTGACCAGCGTGAGCCACAGAGGCATGCACGCAGGCAACGGCAACCCGGTGGATCATCTGGGTCGTCTGACGACGACCATCCAGACTCCCCAGCCCCTGCTGCTCCTGACAACACTCCACCCTCTCCTGTTGCTGCTCCTGGTGGAGGCGTTGAGAGGGCACCACGTCTCGATGTCCCCTCCCCACCACCAGAACCAGATGATGCTGCTGCTGATGCTGCTGCCCCGGGGGGAAACTATGTCCTGCTTCAACCCCCCGTGGTACTAGCACCTGATGCAGCTGCTGCTGGTGACGATGGGGAAGCAGCTCTTGAAGCTGCCAACCAACCGCCACCAGTACTGGATGCAGCAGGAGCGGTGCGAGTCCGGAGACCTCGACCTGGAGTTGTCCCAAGACCCCGTCCTATTGTTCTGAACCATGTCCGGTTGAACAGGGCCTTGGACCATTCTCGGCAGAGGATTCCGGCCAAGAAGCGACTACGTTGCTATTACTGCAAAGTAATGAACGGCATTCGCAAGGACACAAGCTTCCGCTGCACGACTTGCACGGTTACCCTCTGCATTGACGTCAATGACTGCTTCAACCTTTTCCATCGTCACAATGCAGGTGTCCTATAGTCAGGAGCCATGTGCAATCATTGATTCATTGATTCATTCATTTCTCTTCTCCATTTCTCTTCTTCATTCACCCGGCTTCATTCACCCACCTTCATTCACCTACCCTCGTTTACCCACCGACATTCACCAACCGACATTCACCCACACATTCACCCACCGACATTCACCCACCTACATTTACCCACCTTCATCATCAAAGTGGATATAGGCCTCCTGGGGAAACCACTCTAAAAAAATAACGAGTCAAATGCAGTACCTCCTAGGGTGGCTTGGAAATCTGCATATTTCTGTGGTTTGACACCTTGTATATATATATATATATATATATATATATATATATATATATATATATATATACATATTTATGACATCTTGTATATAGTATATATTATATAGTATTTATATATATATATATATATATATATATATATATATATATATATATATATATATATATATGACACCTTGTATATATATATATATATATATATACCCACACACACATACACACATTTTTGTTACCATTCATTATATTTTGTTTGACACCTTGTATATATATATATATATATATATATATATATAAATATATTTATGACACCTTGTATTTATATATATATATATATATATATATATATGTGTGACATCTTGTATATATATATATATATATATATATTTATATATTTATATATTACTTTATTTGTGTGTACAATAGAATTATTTCTGAATTTATTACTTGATGATAACCTGGCTTTCTTGTTTTGTTTTTTCAGTTTCAACCCAGGAGCCATTTCCCTTCTCGTTGGAAAGGGTTGTGGCCCTATCAGGTAAGTAAAATTGACAACCTTCATGACTGACATATCTTCTATGAACATTATACAATTATTGGCAAGGAAAATTATATAAAAGTGTTGTATATTGTGGCAAAGATAAACATCTATATAAACATTCTCATTTATTTACAAAACAATAGCATGGAAACAATTGCGCATAGCTCGCGAACCAATAACGCTATATTATTTTCGTTTTCACCATTAGAAAGAGCATAATTTTCCGATGACGGTGATATAAACAGTTATATACGTATCCGAGCAAATAAACCAATGCCGAGGTGGGGAACAGCTCGGAACCCGGCTAGCATCGGCGGAAAAGAGACGGGTGAAGCGTAAATATTCGCATTTTGGCTCTTCATTTCAAATATTCATAGCGCAAAAAGTATTTGTCCTAGGAACTTCTAGTTGGTTTTATACTCATCAGCATTATTTGCCGAATTCATACAGCCTAAATTTAAAACCATACACTTCGTAGCAACGAAATAAATCGAAAATGTTATAAACCATATCAATCAAAATCATATTTTTTTTTCGGTCACTGCTTGAGAACTATTGAAGATAAACAATTTCTGTTTTCAGATTTGGAAAGAGGAGAAAAAATACTATTATTTGAGCAAAAAAAGTATATGGTCATCACTCACAATTTACAGCTAGGACGGTGTGAAGACAATTGCATGGGAAATAATTGTATTCCGGACTCATTTACACTTTCATATTTCATTTATTTACATTTTGTTTTGTTTTATCATGTACTATAAATATTCCTCTTTCCATTGACATATGATACATCACAATAAACAGCATTCTGGTGGATGAAAATACAGAAAAACACAAGGCTTCGAAAACTCGCCCAGCCTGATATTTCACGGCAAATTAGAGAATGTCTTACCATAAGTTAGATAATTAAGTTGCTGGATGCGAGAGGGTTAAACAGCCTTATTGAGGTCCCAAGGTAAAATTCTCCCTTACATTATACTGTCCGATGGCAGCGCTGTGCGGGACCCAAAACAAACTGACGGGAATAACGTATACAGAATAATAGCACACATAACAAAGCCACTCCAACAGCTTCCTCTCTCTCCAACATCCCCTTCTGCCCTCTCTTTACACTCTTCATAAAATAGGAACATAGAAAGTAGGTACGAGGTGCCGTTGTAAAGGTTTATCCTTCAATACTTTCACCTGCCTTGAGAGTTCCTGACATGATTCTCACATCATCATTTCATCAATTATGGTAATAATTAGGCACCCAGTTATTTTACACAACAGTATACACCATCAACATACCTTCCTCCACTGTTAGGTATTGTATGGAGCCTCTGTTGGTCGTTAGTCTTGTTATTACACACACATAACAAATATACTGTAACTATTCCCCACTCTCTGCCTCGGGACCATCGACGACTGGCAGGCATGGCCACAGTTGTCAATGTTTAGCCAACAATACGCTAAATGTAGCAGCAAAAGTGGCTAGAATGTCGGTGGCATATACAGTAGAAACAGCAGAAACTCCTAGAACAGGCAAAGCAAATCTGAAGGACATTACTTTCAGGTGTACAAATTAATATGTAATTTAGTCAACACTAAATAAATGTTGACCGTGTTATGGAAATGGCAAAGTATATATCTAGCACTTACGTAAATAATAACTGACAACATTGGCAACACTGTGTAGCGTGAGGCAGGCGTGGACCATCACATGTAAGCAAACAGACGACAACAAACTGATTATACTGCCATCTAGTGTCAGAACTGTACGGTCGAGTTAATAAGTTATGCTCGAGCTGTCATTACGTTTTCTGTGCTGTATTAATGTCTGTCAGATGTTGAATAGGGTGGGTAAGTGTAGGAACATGTTTGTATATTTCACTCGATATGAAGAAATGAAGCTTAGATATTGCTGATACCAATTATTGATCAAAACATACTTGGTGCCGATACATCACTTATTAGCGCGACTGTACATATACCTCACCTTCCTCTTATATCCCCAGGTTTATTGGTGTACACTCTAGGACATTAATCCTGGCCTTAAGGGGGTTGTACTTGTGTGTTGGTCAATATATTTATCTAGTGATTTAATTTGTAGTTTCCTCACTAGACCTCCATGAAGCTTAAACAAAAAACACCCACCTAGACCCCCTTTCAAGATAACACCCACCTAGACCCCCTTTCAAGATAACACCCACCTAGACCCCCTTTCAAGATAACACCCACCTAGACCCCCTTTCAAGATAACACCCACCTAGACCCCCTTTCAAGATAAACCCCCACCTAGACCCCCTTTCAAGATAACACCCACCTAGACCCCCTTTCAAGATAAACCCCCACCTAGACCCCCTTTCAAGATAACACCCACTAGTTCCCCCTTTCAAGATAACACCCACCTAGACCCCCTTTCAAGATAACACCCACCTAGACCCCCTTTCAAGATAAATGTGTACATTCTTCTGAAGACAAATGTCCCGGCTGAAGGCCTGTTCTTCCAAAATTACGGGCTCACTATCATTCACCAGGAAAAAAATTGACACCTAAATATCACGAACAGTCTTAATATTGATAAAGAAATGGGTCGAAAGGTCTTAAAATCGACAAACTAATAGATCAAACATCTTAAAATCTGAAAACTAATGGGGCTAAGCATGAGGAAGAAGGGGTTCCAGAAAAAGCGACTACCTCCCCCTTAAGGTTTCGAAACTATCCTGAACTGAATCGAATCTTCCTAATTTTTCTATTTCGATATGTCCCGGCCGGATGCCGGTTACTACTATATTACAGGCGCGCTATCGCTCGCCAAAAAAAAAATCGACACCTAAATTGCACGAAAGGTC
This sequence comes from Paralithodes platypus, assembly GCA_032716605.1. Classification (NCBI taxonomy): domain Eukaryota; kingdom Metazoa; phylum Arthropoda; class Malacostraca; order Decapoda; family Lithodidae; genus Paralithodes; species Paralithodes platypus. The sequence continues at coordinate 61,880,248 of CM064487.1, read as the reverse complement.
TCATTATGATAGAGATTGGGTGAAAGGTCTTAAAATCGCCATACTAATGGGGCAGACTTCCTAAAATCTCATAACTAGTGGAGCTAAACATGAGGGAGAAAGTGGTCCAGAAAAAGCAACCATCCCCCTTTTAATATAATATGCACTACACAGGTTCAATAATATAATATGCACTACACAGGTTCAAAAATATAATATGCACTACACAGGTTCAATAATATAATATGCACTACACAGGTTCAATAATATAATATGCACTACACAGGTTCAATAATATAATATGCACTACACAGGTTCAATAATATAATATGCACTACACAGGTTCAATAATATAATATGCACTACACAGGTTCAATAATATAATATGCACTACACAGGTTCAATAATATAATATGCACTACACAGGTTCAATAATATAATATGCACTACACAGGTTCAATAATATAATATGCACTACACAGGTTCAATAATTTGTCCGCCACGTCTGATCCTGTTAAGGGGAGACGGGCCGTTTTTCTGGTCCCCTTTTCTTCCTCATGCTTTTTCCTATTAGTTTTGAGCTTTTAAGACGTTTGCCCAATTATTTGGAGATTTTAATACCTTTCACCCAATTTTTTGTATCAATATTAAGAACTTTCGTGCCCTTGAGGTGTCGATGTTTTCCTGGCGAGCAATAACGAGCCTGTAATTGTGGAGGAACCGGCCTTCGACCGTGAAATTTTTCTACCGAAAAATGTAAACATTAATCTCGAAGAGGGATTTAATGGATGTGTTTTTAGGTTTGATGGAGGTCTAGGGAGGAAACTAGAAAAATAATAAAAAAATACATAAATGAGCAAATAAATAAGCCCATCCTCCCTGTTAAATATAATTGTATGTGGCCATGTTGGACAATATCATCACAATATATAATTGTATGTGGCCATGTTGGACAATATCATCACAATATAGCCAAGGTTCACAACTGTTGGGATAATGAGTATGTATTGTTGGAACCATTCTACTTTATTGAATGGCCGGCCATTTCGCCCTCAAATAGATTGGCTCACACTAGAGTTGTTTAGTCCATACTTTGAAATGACTTGATTGTATGTAGGTCAGTATACAGTAGTGTAATAGTCTAATTTATAAATTACACTCCCAACATCTTAGAGTTAAGTTAGAATAAATTTTATTATTTAGATGTGGGTTAATCAATCATGGATGTGGTCGACTTGCTTGTGAGTGAATCAATCTTTAATTAGTATAGTACAGTGTATCACATGTGCTCAAGATAATTAGTATAGTACAGTGTATCACATGTGCTCAAGATAATTAGTATAGTACAGTGTATCACATGTGCTCAAGATAATTAGTATAGTACAGTGTATCACATGTGCTCAAGATAATTAGTATAGTACAGTGTATCACATGTGCTCAAGATAATTTGAGTAAGATTATTAATTTTAACCCGGGCACTCAAAACAAAGCAATATGTGATTAAGTGAGAACAGTTTCCTCCATACCTCCTATCACTCCTCCACATTTGTACAACCCCCCCCCCTTCAATTATCACCTATTGTTCCTCTTATTCCCCCTTTTATCGGGTAATTTTTGGCGCGAATTTCCCGCCGCGATTTCAGGATCACATGGGAGCAAGTTAGAGATCCTAGCAACAGAGACACTTCACTTGCAATACATCAGTATGGATCGGGAAGTAGGAGAGAGGGTATACATCGTGCCGGCTCTCCCCTCCTGATGTGATCTTTCGGCAATAATACGTCTCTTTCACCCCCCTAAATACTATTCCCACTTGTTTTATTGCTCTTACATGTTAATATCTTCATATTAAACGTAATATAGGCGCATATAAATAAGTAATAATAATATTTATTGTAAAATGATTTTTTTTTTCGGGGATGAACAAAAATATCTTCGCTAGGCGGGACGGTTTAAACTACCATAGCTTCGCCGTGTAAAGGTTAATAACCGCGGTTGTACAGTCATATTCAACAGCACTATTTCTTCTCTATGTTTTCCAATTTGGTTAACATTTAAATGAGAATAAGAATAAAATCAAGACCATGTATAGTGTTTTGTAGTTTAGTTTTGTTGATTATTCGTCTTATACCAAAAGACGAAAATACAGCTGAATTGGTCATAATAAGAGACAACCTTTGAACTTTAGAGAAACATAATGTCAAATATATATATGGGCATAGCCCTTCCTATCAACCATATGACTCCTATCATATGTGTACAGGTATGTCTTTGTTTTGGCTAATATTAGAACATTTGCTTAATTAAAGCCGGTATCACACAAGAGCTTTTATAGTCAACATTCGATGGTCAACAATTTGTTTGCAACATTTCTGGAATATTTTGCACTGGTATTCGGAAATTAGGCTGATGATATATGAATTTAGGAAACCGAAATATTTTAAACGTTGACCTCATAAGCTTCCAGACCAGTGTTGAGGATAAATGTTGAGGGAAAAAGCGCTTGTGTGATACCGGCTTTACTAACACTAAATGATAAACGCTTTTAACTTCCAAAACGCTTTTCATCAGATTCCAAGAATTTACGAGATGGCAGAAAAAGGTTCTAACATAATAATAATCAATATCCTTCCCTGCAGTCATAAACATTGAGTGCCTGTTTAACTGATGATGTCCCTTGTATTGTTAATATCAGAATCAAGGAATATTAATTAAGGGTGTCTTTGTTCATATTTTGTGTGTGTGTGTGTGTGTGTGTGTGTGTGTGTGTGTGTGTGTGTGTGTGTGTGTGTGTGTGTGTGTGTGTGTGTGTGTGTGTGTGTGTTACTCTCATAAAACAAACACACACACACTTCAATTCCCATTCCCTCCCTCTATTACTCTTTCTCATTTTCGCTCACACACATACACACACACTCTCTCTCTAAAACATTGAGTGCCTGTTTAACTCATGTCCTGTGTCAATTCCAGAACCAGGGAATTATAAGGGTATCTGAAATGATGGGGCTCAAGGAGAATGAGCCAAAACCTCCACCGTACCTGCCCCCACATCTTAATGAGCCCAAACATCAACACTGCAGAATTGCCACGATAAAAGACAAGAGAAGAGAAAAGAAAAAGTACATCCCTAGGCAGGAGAACAGTATACCTCGGTGCCCCCTTTCACCGCGGGCATGTAAACAAAGCCCACTACCTTTACCAACAGGATGCATGCCTCTCCCCCACGCTAATCCCTTCCGACTGAGCCTCCAACACTGGCCGCTCCCCTCCACAGGTGAGAAACTCCAGCCAGAAGCAGATCTCGACTATGACGAGAATTACTTCATGGAATTACAACATCAACCTCCTCAATGCCCACGAATGTATTCAGACACAAATAACCACCACTACAACTACGAGGACAGCCAACAACGACAAGAGAAATATTCCAACTCGTAACGAAAGCATTGCATAATATAACACAAATGTATATGAATCATAACAACTGTAAATTAATTATTATTCTCTTGTACAAGCTTTCTAAGACCTTCTTTTAATATAAATAAATAAAGAATAACATTACCTATGTTACCATACATGTACTATATCTTTAAGGCCTTTAATAACAGAACAACAATAACAAAAACGTAATTCACAAGCCTCTCATATTCCGAAACGCACTAACCGAATACCAAATTAAAAACTGACTAATACCTGCCTGAAACAAGAGATTGTTAGGCAAAGTTGGCCTCACTTTCGGGTATCTCGCTATTACAGTGAGCTTGCTTAATTGTGAACCAACTCGGAGCATACTTCCGTAGGGGTTAGCCTAAATCCCCTTAAAATGTATCCTGGGTGCAGTGACCAAGAGGAGTGTGTAGGAGGCCTAGAAAGTGACCATTCCAGATTGTGTGCGTGACGACGGTGTCCCCCTCTGGTGTCCACAGACTGGGGAACAAACAGTGCTAAGTCACCATATATCTCACGGATCCTACTTCTCTCCCTCACCCCAAATTAAGTGCCTTTGTGATACTGTGTTTTGGTGATTGTTGTGAAGGTTATATAAGATATGTTAGTGTTCAAATTAACGTAATCCTAGAGATCCTTTTTGGTCTCTCCTCATAATCTACCACTCGTATTGAGAGAACAAAACACACTATATATAAGATTAATATAATATATTAATCTTATATATAGTGTGTGTTTTGTTCTCTCAACACGAGTGGTAGATTATGAGAAGGAGAGACCAAAAAGGATCTCTAGGATTACGTTAATTTGAACACTAACATATTATCTATAACACTCTGGATAAAACCTATTTATATTCCATATAAACGTTATAATTATATTGTATCTAGGAATTATACCATACACCACACATAACTACCAGTGAACACTCTCAGATCTTATTTTATTGTGTTATTATTGGCTGGGTACGAAAGTGCATATACAAGTATAAGTGTCCACTGAGAGTGTAATTTCAGCCGATTTGTCAGACTCATTTGATGTTTATGCTTCCTGACGTCAAACTAAGTTTACACCTTATTTAGAGTTGCATTAATTCCTCTTTTCATCACGTTGTATTAAAATCCGTACGGCGAGATTATCAGCCACCCATTCCGGCTAATACTATTTATCCTCAGTTTCGTGAATTTATATTCATCATTACTGTTTGATCAGCCACTCATTCCGGCAAATATTATTTATCCTTAGTTTCGTGAATTTATATTCATCATTACTGTTTGATCAGCCACTCATTCCGGCAAATAATATTTATCCTTAGTTTCGTGAATTTATATTCATCATTACTGTTTGATCAGCCACTCATTTCGGTTAATAGTATTTATCCTCAGTTCCGTGAATTTATATTCATCATTACTGTTTGATCAGCCACTCATTCCGGCTAATAGTATTTATCCTTAGTTTCGTGAATTTATATTCATCATTACTGTTTGATCAGCCACTCATTCCGGCTAATTGTATTTATCCTTAGTTTCGTGAATTTATATTCATTATTACTGTCCTATCAGCCACTCATTCCGGCTAATACCATTTATTATCAGTTCCGTGCATTTATATTCATTATTACTGTTTTAACCGCCACTCATTCCGGCTAATATTATTCGCTATCAGTTCCGTGAATTGATATTCATTATTACTGTTGTTGTTGTTGTTGTTCCTTAAGCTGCCTGGCCGAACAGCCCCGAGTCCTTAAGGAAGGCCATGGCACCGGTCGGGCTTTCCCACAGAGCTCTCAAAGAGTGTAAATTGTGTTGTTTGCGTAAGTGGTTGTGTGAAATGCAGTCTTCTATGATGTGTTTAACTCCCCCAGACATATATGACGCGATCGCGTCATATGGACTAGTGAACCAAAAACTCATATGACGCGATCGCGTCATATGGACTTATCTCCATACCTCTATAATAAGTTATATGACGCACTAGCGTCATATGGAGCTCAGTAAGTCCGATAAGTTACCTTACGTTAAAACCGTTGGTGGCAACCTCATCCACCTCCGATAATTCTAACGGCCGCAGTGTTTTTGGGAGTGTAGTGCGGGGCAGTGGCAATGATCCCGGGGCTCCCGCCTCCTCGGGCTTATTGGAACATAATATGTTTGAAGGAGTTAATGGTATGGGGTGCTGTGTTACAACCCGGGCAGGTGTCGACGACGGAGTCATCCAGTCTCTACTGATAGCTCAGAAGAGCTGGATGGTGTCCGCATCTCAGCCTGGCCAGGTGGACTCTGTCCTCGCGAGGAAGGGAGGATTCAGAAGGATGGATTTCGGGAGGTCGTGCTTGCAGCTGCGTGTTGTCTATGAGTGAGTGGATGGAACGGCGAGTGATATGAGTATGGATGTGCTTCCGGAAGTTGGTTTGGGGTGGGCAGGGAGGGAGAGAAGACAGTATTTGTGTGTGATAGCGTGTGCTGGGTGTTGTTTTGATATTTCTTGGTGTCTGTGGGTGTGTTGCCATGTAGTGTAGTGGGTGTTGTTGATTCGTGGAGGCTGCTGCCAGGAATTGAGTGCCTCTCATGTCTAGATGATCTTTGACTTTGAGGACTTTTGTTTCTTGATGTAGGTGATCTGTGGGTGTAGTAGCTGTGCATCCTGTGATGATTTTTAGGGCATTATTTTGAATAGTCTGTAAGGTCTTATGATGTGTATCAGCTAGGTTAGAAGCCCAGGCCGGGCTTGCGTATTCCATGACTTATCTTATGTATTGTTTGTAGACTGTGGTGGTGGTTTCTTTGTTGTGTCCAAATTTCGTGTGGGCAAGTGATCTGAGGGCGTTAAGTCTGGGTTACTCATTATTACTGTTCTGTCAGCCACCCATTCCGGCTAAGTATTATTTATTACCCGTTCAGTAAATTTGTAATCATCATTCTGATTTCATAGTTTAACTTCGAAATATATCTTCTTTTATCTGGGATTAACGTTAAGTTATTTTCTATATATCCTACACTTGATTTTACATATAAACTTTATATTTTATGCGTCACCTCAGTAGTGTTGACCTACCTCCCCACCTCGGTACTTTGAGATACACCTCACTGACATGCTACCTCGTGGGTACCTCAGCCGGGCTACCTCGCCTTACCTGAGGTTGCGATATCAATTGTCCATATTTACCAGGTTGTAGCTCTCTGTGCATGTTTGTATGATATATACAGTATATATAGTCATCATATTTATATCCTATTTTTCTGTAGTGTTACCATTCAACTATTTACCATATTCTTGTGACACTAAATATTATAAATAAGTGTATAACTATCAATTTGTTATTTTTCACTACTTTGCCAATCGGACTTAGGTTCCTATAGCTAAGTTTCGGATTGATTATGGGCCCTGTACCCTAGCATAATAAGAAATAAAACTTGTGTACCGAACTTGTGTATTCTATGTCATTGGTGGAGATTGATTGAACTGAGAAGTATATATGTCAAAGTTAGCTGTGTTCCTGTTGAGCAATATTAAGTTCTGAGTTTTTCTAAATAGGAATTATAAGAACACATATAAAGCGTGCTGGATTACAGCTTCACATAACAATGTCTTTGTTGATATTCTCTCTCTCTCTCTCTCTCTCTCTCTGCCACGGACATTAGTTCCAGGGCAGTAGTTCCCTTTCCAATGTTCCCTTACGCACTCTAAACCACTGTTTGGACACTTGATCCTCAGTGTTTTGGAGGACAAGCAGCCTAGAATGGTCACTAGACCTGTTGTTGCTTGATTTCCTTTGTACTCCTTTGTACTCTCTCTCTCTCTCTCTCTCTCTCTCTCTCTCTCTTAATTAGTAGGAGTATATACCACATCAATATTACTCCTTTCAGTCGGTCAGTGTAATATAATTTTGTTCATGGCTATGATATGTAATACGAGTGTTTATAAGGATAATATTTAGATAGAATGAAACTGCTTTGCAACCCAGAATTAATCAGTGGATTTCCTAACATTTCCATTCAATTGTATTATTAATATAAACAATGCAGTAGTGTATAATTATGGTATATAACCTAATGTTATTTTTGCTAAGTAAATAAGTTATTTCATTGGACGTAAACAAACATTACCATTAGTAAAATATAAAGTCGTTAAATGGTTGGACCAACTAAAATCGCCAGCACACACAAGGAAGTTAACAAGATACCAATTGCAAATATTTATTATTACTGTAGTGGTTGAGAAGTTAAATAAACCCAGGTCAGGTCAGGTCAGGTCAGGTCAACTCAGGTCGGATCAGGTCAGAATACCAAATGCAAAAAAGGTCAAAGTGAGTTATGTGTAGCTTGACCAGGTCACATTGGACATAGCAGATCAGACCAACTTAAAAAGAGGTGATATGCAGGACTAAATGATTCAATTATGTGTGTGTTCTCTCGCTCTCTCGCTCATCTTGATTTAAATAACAAAGACCTAATTTCCGAGTACAACATAAATGGCTACAAATGTATTCATAAAGACCGTAACAATGGAAAGAAAAGAGGAGGTGTAGCAATGTTTATCTCATCTAAGTTGATGCCAGAAGAAATCCCCCTCCCCCCTTGTAATCTAGAAATAGTGTGTGCCCGAATTAATATCAATAACACGAAGACTCATATCACAACAGCTTACAGACCACCAAGCTACAAAGATAGTGACGATGTAATATTTTACTATATGCTAAATAAAACTCTTTTAAATAAATGTATTCTTCTAGGCTATTATAATGTCCCTAATATCCCATAGGTGTGTAAGTAAAGTAGAATCCCAGCCACATGAAATTGATAGTAATAACGAACATTCTGATAGCGTAGCTTTTCCGTCTAGGTCCAGTAGTTCAACACGTAAAAATAAATTAGTTAAAAACAATAGAAAAATAGTTGCAAATACAAATAATAGTTTGAGGGTTTATTATAAAAATTGTAGGAGTTTATGTAACACAATGAACGAACTTAGAGCACTGGTTAGCAAAGAAAATATAGACATAATAGCGCTAACTGAAACATGGATTAATACAGAAACCAGGCATTTTTTTAGCAGTTTGATATACCGGGATATAGTTTGTTTAAATATGACCGAACAAGTAGGAGGGGCGGCGGTATAGCAGTGTTTGTCAGGAGTTCATTAAAAAGCTGTATTAAATCAGGTATTAGAGTAAATAATGAAAATGAAAGTGTTTGGGTAGAGGTTAACGTAGGTAGTGAGACCTTAGTTATTGGAGTTATGTATAGACCGCCAAATATGAGTAGAAATGACGGAACATCATTATGGGAGGAAATTAAAATAGCATCAAGGTTTAGCAACGTGTGCATTATGGGGGATTTAAATTTCCCTAATATAGATTGGCAGCAACAAATACTGTAGGCGACTCTGATTCAAAGGAGTTTATTGAGGTAGTACAAGATAGTTTTTTATCTCAATTCATAGATACGCCGACTAGGTGATAATATTCTCGATTTAGTTTTCAGTAACAATGAACATATGATAAATAGTGTAGAAATCGGGGACCACCTAGGAAATAGTGATTACAATTCTGTGTGTTTTAATATACAATGGAAAGGTAATATCAGAGAGAATACAACATTAATACCTGATTTCAGAAAAGCCAATTATGGTGGGTTAAGAGAAGCCCTGTTAGCGGACCCTATGGTCAAAAAATTAAGTCGATCCAGGTGTCCAAATGAGTGTATCCTTTCTCAGGCACCTGTCATCTTAAGTCAGGAAGAGACGTTAAACTTGGTAGATACATACGATAATTTTATCAAGTCAGTATTCAATGTGCAAAATAAATATATCCCCAAAAGAAAATTTAGATCAACACAGAACCAACCCAAATGGATGAATAATAGACTATTAGATCTTCTAGGAAAAAAGAGGGGATATATATAGACAAATTAAGAAAGGCGAACTTCACCTACTTGCTTACTATCAGAATCTATCACGACAGGTAAAAAAGGATATTAGTAAAGAAAAAAGAAATTATGAAATTAAGGTTGCCAATGACTCAAAAAATAATCCTAACGCTTTTTACCAACTATATAAATCCAAGGTTAGAGATGTAATTGGTCCCTTTAAAACTTCGATAGGAGAAATGACAGAAAATTATTTAGAAATGTGCAGTACATTAAATAGTCAATTTCTTTCCGTTTTCACTAATGAAAATTTGGCACAGTTTCCAGAAGTCCGTAAGGTATACAGCGATAGTATAGAAAATAGGTTAAGTACGGTTACTATAAGTAGAAATGATGTGCTTAACCCGTGGAGCCCCGGCTAGTTTTGTAATGTTTGTGCACCAGAACCCGGCCGGTTTTCAAAAAATGGTTTTATTCCAGAAACAATAGCGAATAGGTTAGGAATGAAGGAAAAACCACGAAAAACTGCTCAAAAAGCTTAAAAAATGGTCCTACAGAGCCCCCGAAAATGGGTTTTACAAGAGTAAAAAATTGAAGGCAATTATCCCAAAAAAACAGGTTATTGAGCGCTCGCGCGCACGCACGTGGACTTTGAGAGTTTTCAACCATCAGCACGGTTGCGTGGGATACGTACACAGTTCCCATACAAATCTGAGCCCTCTTGAGTGGCTACACCTGAGGTTACGGTCGGCGCATTAGGGTGACGCGTCAGGCGCGTCTCTGGGGCTGTGCGTTACATACATCGCCGACGCGTCAGACGCGTCGCTGGGGCTGTACGGGTTAAGGAAATTGACAGACTGAAACCTCATAAATCGCCTGGTCCTGATGAGGTATATGCTAGAGTATTAAAAGAATGCAGAGATGTGTTAAGTTACCCATTAACATTTCTATTTAACAAGTCATTAGAAACAGGTATAGTTCCAGAAGCTTGGAAGCTTGCAAATGTAGTTCCGATCTTCAAAAAAGGTGATAAATCAATAGCATCCAATTACCGTCCCATTAGTCTCACTTCAATCATAGGAAAGCTACTAGAGTCAGTTATTGCTAGGAAAATGAGAAACCACTTAGAAACATTTAACTTAATCAATTCTTCTCAGCATGGATTCACTCAGGGACGGTCTTGCCTTACTAATTTGCTTAGTTTTTTCTCAGAGGTATATGAAGCAGTAGATAATGACAAGTCATATGATATTATATATTTAGATTTCAGTAAAGCTTTCGACAGAGTCCCTCATGAGAGATTGATGAGAAAGGTTGAGGCACATGGAATAGGTGGGGCGTTGTTAGGATGGATTAGGTCATGGCTAATTGGTAGGAAGCAGAGAGTCAGCATAAATGGTACCAAGTCAGAATGGGGAGCAGTCAAAAGTGGTGTCCCCCAGGGATCTGTATTAGGTCCTCTGTTGTTTATTATATACCGGTACATAAATGACCTTGATTTAGGTATAACTAGTAGGATAAGTAAATTTGGAGGCGATACCAAAATAGGGAGAAAAATTGATTCAGATAGAGATATAGAGTGTCTAAAAAGGGATCTAGATACCTTACACGAATGGTCAGTAAATTGGCAGATGAAGTTTAACATTGACAAATGCAAGGTATTAACACCTTACGAGCGGCCTATGCGGTTTATTTATGTGTACCGCACAGCGGGGTGTTTTTAGCCAAAATAGGGCTGTTTACGTGATCATTTTCATGCCTAAATAAGACCCAGAACGTAAAACAAGTACGTATCCCTGAAAGGGCATAAACAGAGCTTTCAAATGACACCATAATGATCCTTGTATGATGGATAGTTTTCTTGCAATAACCGTGCAACGCGAGTGCAAAAAGCAGGTAATTCGGTACTTTCAGTACATAATTGAGTATGTAGCGAGTGAGAAAGGGAGGAGGGAGCTGAGATTTGTGTCAGTAGGTTCGCCGCGGTGGTCTGGAGCAGTCATACGCTCGCTAGTCTCCTGCCACCACTTGTCTCTCTCTCTCAGCCACATTACGTGCTGAAATTGCCACTCGAGTTATGTCGAGCGCCCCCACATAGTCCAGCTTTATTTAACTCGACTTATGTTGCTCGCCGCTAATTATGGGTTAAAGATAGGGAAGATGCATACAAATGTTAAATATAAACTAGCTAATATGGAATTAGAAAACTCAGACTGTGAGAAAGATCTAGGCGTGTTTGTTAGCAATGATTTGAAGCCTAGAAAACAATGTATAAGCGTTCGTAACAAGGCAAACAGGATTCTCGGGTTCATATCTAGGAGTGTGAGTAACAGAACTGCTGATGTTATCTTAAAACTTTACTTGTCATTAGTGAGACCCCATATGGATTATGCTGTTCAATTTTGGTGTCCTTATTACATAATGGACATAGATTCATTGGAGAGAGTACAACGTAGAATGACAAACATGATCCATATTAGAAATTTTCCGTATGAAGAAAGGTTGAAGAAATTAGGCTTACATTCGTTAGAGAGACGCAAAGTTAGAGGGGATATGATAGAGGTATTCAAGTGGGTTAGTGGGATTAATAAAGGGGACATGAAAAATGTACTAAAGCTCAGTGATAGCGAAAGAACTCTTACAAATGGTTTCAAATAAGATAAATTTCGTTTCAGAAAAGATATAGGCAAATATTGATTTGGTAACAGAGTTGTAGATGGGTGGAATAGGCTACCAAGTGATATAGTGGGATCGATAAAGAACGATAGGGAGCTTTAAGATAAAATTAGATAGGCATATGGACGACAGGGGTTGGGTGTGAGGGGGATCTACCAGGTGTGGGCCAATCGGCGTTCAGCAGACCCCCGTAATCTTGTGTTAATCCCTGACCATTTTGGTGGGGGCAGTACTCAAGGTATTAGTGAATTGGGCCTTGTAATTGGGGTTGGGTGTGACAGGGATCTGCCTTGTATGGGCCGATCGGCTTTTTGCAGACTCCCATTTTCTTATGTTCTTATGTTCTTAATATAGAATGAAATGTTGTCACAGGAAATAACGCTAACTCAATCAAAATGTTAGATTTCATAGCCAGAACCAGATCTCGACTATGACGAGAATTGCCTCATGGAATTACAACATCAACCTCCTCAATGTCCACGAATGTATTCAGACAGAAATAACCACCACTACAACTACGAGGACAGCCAACAACGACAAGAGAAATATTCCAACTCGTAACGAAAGCATTGCATAATATAACACAAATGTATATGAATCATAACAACTGTAAATTAATTATTATTCACTTGTACAAGCTTTCTAAGACCTACTTTTAATATAAATAAATAAAGAATAACATTACCTATGTTACCATACATGTACTATATCTGTAAGGCCTTTAATAACAGAATAATAATAACAAAAACGTAATTCACATGCCTCTCATATTCCGAAACGCACTAACCGAATACCAAATTAAAAACTGACTATTACCTGCCTGAAACAAGAGATTGTTAGGCAAAGTTGGCCTCACTTTTGGGTATCTCGCTATTACAGTGAGCTTGCTTAATTGTGAACCAACTCGGAGCATATTTCCGTAGGGGTTAGCCTAAATCCCCTTAAAAAGTATCCTGGGTGCAGTGACCAAGAGGAGTGTGTAGGAGGCCTAGAAAGTGACCATTCTAGCTTGTGTGAGTGACGACGGTGTCCCCCTCTGGTGTCCACAGACTGGGGAACAAACAGTGCTACGGCACCAGATCTCTCACAGATCCTACTTCTCTCCCTCATCCCAAATTAAGTGCCTTTGTGATACTGTGTTTTGATGATTGTTGTGAAGGTTATATAAGATATGTTAGTGTTCAAATTAACGTAATCCTAGAGATCCTTTTTGGTCTCTCCTCATAATCTACCACTCGTGTTGAGAGAATAAAAGACACACTATATATAAGATTAATATATCTATAACACTCTGGATATAACCTATTTATATTCCATATAAACGTTATATTTATATTGTATCTAGGAATTTTACCATTTTACCATACGCAACTACCAGTGATCACTCCCAGATCTTATTCTATTGTGTTATTATTTGCTGGGTACGAAAGTGCAGATACAAATGTAAGTGTCCACTGAGAGTGTAATTTCAGTCTATTTGTCAGACTAATTTGATCTTTATGCTTACTGACGTCAAACTAAGTTTACACCTTATTTAGAGTTGCATTAATTCCTCTTTTCATCACGTTGTATTAAAATCCGTACGGCGAGATTATCAGCCACCCATTCCGGCTAATATTATTTATCCTCAGTTCCGTGATTTTATATTCATCATTACTGTTTGATCAGCCACTCATTCCGGCAAATATTATTTATGCTCAGTTTCGTGAATTTATATTCATCATTACTTTTTGATCAGCCACTTATTCCGGCTAATATTATTTATCCTCAGTTTCGTGAATTTATATTCATCATTACTGTCCTATCAGCCACTCATTCCGGCTAACACTATTTATTATCAGTTCCGTGCGTTTATATTCATTATTACTGTTTTAACCGCCACTCATTCCGGCTAATATTATTCGCTATCAGTTCCGTGAATTGATATTACATTATTACTGTTGTTGTTGTTGTTGTTCCCTAAGCTGCCTGGCCGAA